>PVJD01002335.1:0-208448 GCA_004026545.1 Mormoops blainvillei
CAGCAAGAGATGTGAACAATGGCCCACACGTTTTATTGACATGCTGTAGTTTGACCAAATTTCCTTCACTCACCAGTTATTACTGTAATAATAAAATGCAACTTAGTTTGTTTTATTTTACAGCTTAAAATTCACCATTATTCAAAAACAGGCAGCAATATCTAGGAACTTATCCAACCAAAGCCCTTGTACAGGCCTGCAAAGAAATATGAACAAAAAATATTTTTGTAGTACTTTTTATCATGTTGAAATATTAGAGCCTTGACTGGGTGACTCAGCTGGTTGGAGCGTCGTCCCATAACCAAAAGGTTGCAAAAGGTCTCAATCCCCAGTCAGGGCAATACCTAGATTGAGGGCTTGGTCCCCAGTCAGGGTGCATACTACGGGAGGCAACCAGTCAATGTTTTTCTCTCACATTGATGTCTCTCTCTCTCTCTCTCTCTCTCTCAAATCAATAAACATATCCTTGGGTGAGGAGTTTAAAATTTTTTTAAAGAAATGTTAGGAAAAAAACAAATATCCTTTAGTAGGAGTCTAATTAAAGCATAGTACATCCGCTCACTACTGTGCAATTTTCAACAAGAATGATATAGATTTAAAAATAAGAAAAATTCTCATATGTAATGAAGTGAAAAAGCAAGATGCAGAACCGTGTGTCTATTTTGATTCCATTTTGAAAACTAATGCAAATGTTAGTATACGCATAGAAAAAAAATCTAGAGAAATAATCAATAGACCTATTACAGGACTTTTGAGGGAGAAGTAAAATACCAGATGACTTCTGACTTCCTAAATTATACATTTCTGGATTGTTTGAATTATTTACAGGCACCTATTTGCTTTCGGTATCAAATGCAAACAATACATTGTTTAAGTAAGCAGAAGAGGCAAAACCTGTCAGAACCAGAGCAGGAAGGATACAGCCCGAGGGGCTCCGGTCCCCCAGCCTGCTAACTGCTGCCTCATTTCCTGGCAGCAGACTTTTATGACTGGCTGGCTCTCAAAACATCATCCTGCCAACAGGACATTGGCAAGCAGGGACCTTAGAAATCTTCCTTGAGAGAACTCCAACAAACGCGTAAGAGGCATTACAACTTGGAAATATGGCCAAAGGGAAAAATCCATAAAAAACATCCATCCCCTGAGGCTCTATCCATGGTAGGAAATTTGGCCATTAAGCCAACGAAAGGAATTAGGATCATTATGAAATCGCCCTGGTTTGGCAGTGGAAAAAACGGGTGATATTAAGTGCAATTCATCTTAAGAGAACTCCATTCCTTCCTATCAGGCCTCAGAACCTGCAGAGCCATAAAAGCAACAGAGATAAGATCATCACCAGAATAGGTAACATTGTTACAGAGATCCACAAATATCAGAGTCTTTCACCTCCATTTTATACTATATTGCATGTCTATCCCTTCTAAAAACCCTGGGAAGCAGGTTTTGGAGAAAAGGAGGCTGCTACTGATACAGCAGGACTAGAAAGAACCTACGGTCATCCTGGAAATAACCAGAATAATAATGACTACAATTCATTTTCAGGCAAATATATCTCTTCCTGAAATACTAGACAATGTATCCATCAAAGAAAAAAAGACTGATAGCAGGTGAACAATGCAAAAAATGCAAAGAACATTTGCCACAAATGAAGCCATAGATGAGGGGAATCATTGGTCAGCCTGGCTTCCCCTGAATCTCAGAGAGTGGTTCAGAGTAAATTTGGGTGTAGTGACAACGTTCTGGAGGGTCTCTGTCCTCTGGGCACATGGTATGGTCCCCTTTCCATTCTGTTTCTGTGTCAGCCTTGCCTCCGCCAAAGTGGACCCGATAGGCAATGAGGAGAACGGGGACAAGGGAAAACAGCCCCTACCCTACCGGTCTCATTTGGAAGGCTACATCCTCCTCCCTGAAAGCCAAGAAGCCGCCACCATGGTCCCTGGCATGATTCGTGTTAGTTTCACAAGGCAAAAATTAAGATGTAAAATCATTATGCAAATTCCTGAAGCTGATCGAATGAAAAATCAACAGTAAAAAACACTTTTTCTCCACTCCAGCTTCAGTGCCAGACCTTAAAATGCAGATGAATATGAACTTGAGACCAGCCCACACCTGATTTCACTTCTCATTTTATATCCAAGCACCGCCTTTACCGCCGTTCTCTTTCTAGTTGGCCACCGTTCTCCCTTCAGCTCTCACACTGAGCCCGTTCATTACTCTACTCAGCAGAAGAGGGAGAGGGAATAAACTGATTGATAAAGTAAAGGAGAGAAAAAGGTTATTTAAAATAGTTTCTAAAATAGCTCAGAGGCATATTTTAAGACAACATTGTCCCAATAATTTTGATGCCTTATTATAGATGAAAAAAACTTTATTTTTAAAAAATTAGAAAAGTTTTTTTTTGTCTCAGTCCTTGGTGGGCACCTTATAGAGGAAGGTTTCCCTTTCCAACATTCCTAATTAAGGTTTCAATGAATGGACAGGGAGTTTGAAAACAAGAATAAAATTACCTTGATTCTACTTCTCCAAAGTGAACCCAGGTTTTCTTAATGCTTTCTTTCCACCAGCAAATGGGACAGTCTGACAACAGAGATGCTGAGATACACGGTCTTTATGAATGAGGACTGAATTCCTCCACAGGCAAAACCTATTATTATTCCCTTAATAGTGCAAGAGCCGTGGATCAAGAAAATGTGTGTGTACCTTTATGCAATGGAATACTATTCAGCAATAAAAAGTGTTTAAAACTAATAAAGGAAACCTCATTTAAAATGGAGTCAGGAAGCTCTGAAGGGGGAGCTCTCATGCACTACCACCCACACCCCAAAACGGAGACTTACCACAACAGGAGGAAGAATTTCTCCTTGCCCAGCAAAACACCTCACCTGAACCTCTCTAGCTGGTTGCCTTCAGGTTTAGACTCCCAATTACAGCCCAGCCAATGAGAAGGTGCCACACTCAGCCAATGAGAAGCCACTCTTTGAAACAGCCCCTCCCAATGTCCTCATTTTTGGCCCTATAAAAGCAAGCCCCTCTGTTCTTTGGACTTGCCTATGATTTGCCAAAGTGTGCTTGTTCCAAATGAACCCATTTTGCTGGTAAAATAACTGGCTCTTTTGTTTTTTAAGGTCAACAAAAGGATCCAAAATACTGATACTGCTACAATGTGAATGAACGTCAAAGCATTAAGTGAAAGGCCCCACTGTGTATGATTTCATTTATATTAAATGTCTAGAATAGATAACTCTCTAGAGACAGTAGGCAGATTAATAGCTGCCCGGATTGGGGCAGGATGGGAATGAACGCTAAGCAGGCACAAGAGACCTCACTGAGGTGACGGAAGTGGTCTAAAACTGTGTTGTGGTGATGGTCGCACCACTTGATGAGTTTACTTAAAGTCATTAAAATGTCTTAAAATAGGTGAATTTTATAGTATGTAAATTTTACTTCAATAAAGTTGCTTTAAAAAACATGTCAGAGTCCCCTGCAAGTCTCGGGTTGCCAGATTTAACTCCACATTCCTGCTAATATTGGAAGCACTTCAGAGAAAATGACATGCATGACTTGATTTCTATAAAATTATACTATGTCCTGAGATATAAGATCCCCCAAAGCAGGTCCGCATAGCAAACCCCCCCTTTTTTTTCGGTTAGTAAAGCTGGCTATTGCCCTCTGACATACTTCCCCTCTGCCTGCTGCAGGTGACTTTGGTGTGTTTCCTTTTTATGGAAAGTTTGCAATTGTCTAAACAATGGAGCTTCCCTTGAAGTTCGCTGCAGAATAATTTACTTTTGATGGCCAGATGTGATATCCAAGTGTTAATCAGCATAAAGTCAAATTTAGTTAAACTATGACATTCAATCCTGTTTGTCTTATATGGCTAAAAGGAAAAGAGGCTTTTTCCAGTCTCAAAAAATTATTGATAATCCTTTTTTTTCTATTGTACTTATTGTCTTTGTATTTCATGAAATCTGAGAGTATCAATTCATTCTTTACTTTTAAAATACTATGCAGGTAAATGTACATACAAGGATTTCAGCATTGTTAGCAACAACAAAATATTGTTCATAAATAGAGAACTGGTTAAATAAGTTATTAGGCATCCAAACATGGAATAAATAATTATGCATCTCTTATAAACATGGAACAATTTTTAGGAATTGATATGGAACTACCTCCAAGATATATTGTTAAGTAAAAAAATATGGAAAAATGTGCTTATTATACTACCTTTGTATTTTGTTTTAAAAAGACTATATACATAAATGCCATACATGATCAAGTATCTAAATACACAAGATTGGTAAGAGTATGTTCTTATAGGGAAGGGAATTATTGGGTACTTGGAGGTTTGCTGTGGTAGGGATACTAACATTCAGTACGTATAGTTTAAAATTATTGAAATGTTTACCATGTATGTTATCACCCACCGAAAAAATTTTTTATGATTTACCCCTTTACCCCTACATTTGACAAACCATACCTTGGTTAACAAGTTTTTAAAAATGCAATTCAGAGGCAGAAATGAGGGTTGTGGACTTCTGGCCAAGATGGAGGCATAGGTAGATACATTTTGCCTCCTCGCACCACCAAAAGAAAGACAATGACAAATTTAAAAAAAGAAACAACCAGAACTGCCAGAAATTTGAACTGTATGGAAGTCCAACAACCAAGGAGATAAAGAAGAAACATTCATCCAGACTGGCAGGAGGGGCAGAGATGGAGATGGGAAGCTAGGGGGGACGCAGCAAGGTGGCAGCTGGAGGACTGGGCGGGTGAGACAGCAGCTGGCGGTCCCACATTTTCATGCAGATAAACCAGGAGGAACAACAGGGGAGTGAGACAGACCACGCAATGCAGGGTTCCAGTGCGGGAAAAGGAAGCCTCAAAAGCTCTCGCTGTAAAAACCTATGGGGGTTGCGGCAGCAGGAGAAACTCCAAGCCTTGTAGGAGAGTTTGTTGGATGAGCCCACAGGGTCCTAGAACATACACAAACCCACCCACCCGGGAACCAGCACTAAGGGCCCAATTTGCTTGTGGGTAGATGGGGAAGTGACTGAAAGCCGCTGAGAGATGACTAAGCAGCATTGTTCCCTCTTGGACCCTCCCCGATGAAGCAGCAAGTGGGTTGCCCTGCCCAGGCATATACTTAAGACTCCACCCCTTACAATGTAACAGGTGCACCAGAGACAAAAAAAATGTGGCCCAAATGAAAGAACAGATCAAAGCTCCAAAAATAGAACTAAGTGATGAAGAGATAACCAATCTGTCAGAAGCAGAGTTCTGATCTGTTCCGCACTGGTAATCTGGATGCTCACAGATATGATTGAGTATGGCCACAAAATAGAGGAAAAAGTGAAGGCTATGTAGAGCGAAATAAAGACAAATATACAGGGAACCAATAGTGAAGGGAAGGAAACCGGGACTCAAATTAATGATTTGGAGCAGAAGGAAGAAATAAACATTCAACGATGACAGAATGAAGAAACAAGAATTCAAAAACATGAGGAGAGTCTTAGGAACCTCCAGGGAAACTTTAAACATTCCCACATCTGAATCATAGGCATGCCAGAAGACGAAGAGAAAGAGCAAAAAATTGAAAACTTTTTTGAAAAAATAATGAAGGAGAATTTCCCCAATGTGCCAAAGGAAGTAGACTTCCAGGAAGTCCAGGAAGCTCAGAGAGTCCCAGACAAGTTGGACCCAAGGTAGCACACACCAAGGCACATCATTATTACATTACCCAAGATTAAAGATAGGGAGAGAATCTTAAAAGCAGCAAGAGAAAAGGAGACAGTTATCTACAAAGGAGTTCCCATAAGACTACCAGCTGATTTCTCCAAAGAAACCTGACAGGCAAGAGGGGTCTGGAAAGACGCATTCAAAGTCATGAAAGACAAGGAGCTTCATCAAAGATTACTCTATCCAACAAAGCTATCATTTAGGATGGAAGGGCAGATAAAGTACTTCCTAGACAAGATAAAGTTAAAGGAGATCATCATCACCAAGCACTTATTATATGAAATGTTAAAGGAACTTACCTAAGAAAAAGAAGAAGATCAAAACTACGAACAGTAAAATGACAACAAACTCACAACTATCAACAACTGAACCCCCCAAAATAAAAACAAGAACAAACAAAGTAAACAGCTAGAACAGGAACAAAATCACAGAAATGGAGATCACATAGAGGGTTATCAGCAGGGAGGGGTCAGGGGAGAGTGGGGGAAAAGGAACAGGGAATAAGAAGCATAAGGAACAAAATAGACGAGATTAAGAATAGCATGGGAAAGGGAGAAGCCAAAGAACTTATCTGTACGACCCATGGCCATGAACTAAAGGGTGAGGGGATGTTGGAGGGAAGATTGGTGCAGGGCAGAGGGAAAATTAAGGAGAAAAATTTTTTTAAAAAGAAAAGAAAAGAAAATGCAATTCAAATACTCTAACAGTTTTTGTCCAAATATAATACTAATGACCTGTGATAGGAAGCCTGACCAAGTGCTCTCTTTTTTGGTATTTTTTAATATATTTTTTAATTTAATTTGTTCTTCCACTTATTTATGCATTTATTGGTTGCTTCTTGTATGTGTCCTGACTGGGGATTGAACCTGCAACATTGGCATATAGGCACGAGGCTCTAACCAACTGAGCTACTCAACCAGGGCTCCACTCCTCAAATTTTAATACCTAGTTTAATAAGAAGCTATCTTAAAACTTCAATTTCTCCATCTCTAAAACAGAGATACTATTATGAAGATTTGATGGGAAAATATTTCTAAGATTGTGTAAGATGCAGAATCATTAAAATGGAGTTCTGCAGGGACAGCTCACCCTTGGACACAAGTAAACTGAGTTCAGCTGTAAAAGCAATAGATCTGTCTGTACTGCACATTTTTTACTTACTCATCATTAGATCATTCAGGTTGGATTGAACTTGACTTACTGTGATCAATTACATCTTTTTGTATTGTAGGACCAAATTCATTATCAGATCCTTGGGGACTAAGTTACCATTAAATGTGTTTGTAGCAGCAGACAAATTCATAGTCTGCCTGTCAATTCATTCCACTGCCTAGTCATTCTTCTGCTTATACAATTAATTTAGTTAAAGAAACATTAATAAACATATTTTTAAATTGCGGTGCCACATTATAGTTCACAAAACACTTCCACATATTTTATCACATTCAACGTTCTTAACAACCCTGTGAGGGAGGCAAGACAGACATTATGTCTGTTTCACAGATGGTCATAGTTAAATCACCTAATCAGGAGGCAGAGAGCTGAGATTAGAAGCTGGGTTCTCACTATGAGTTATACATATTTTAAGTGTGCATGTGAGAGATCAGAAAAGGGTGCATTTGCCTGTAAAATTTGTTTTGTTATATTAGAACATAAAGGCAATATTTCAACTTCATAATCTGTTTTTTTCCTAATGGAATTCACATAAACATTGTTTCATTCGCAGTTTGAATTTATCTTGACAATTATAATATCTAAATTCACCTGCTTAACCAAAGAGTGTTCTTATGCGATGGAGACCATTCATCTTCATAGTCTCATTTATGACTCATGGATTTGTGTGGGTGTTGGAGACAAAAATCCAGAGAAAGAGAAATGGGAAAAGATTTCTTTCTATATTTAAATATAAATAATAGAAAGAGGCTGAGCTAAGCTATAAATAACTGCGAAGTGAAATGTTCTGTGGAAAATCCATGGCAATAGCATTACTGCTGACTGAGAAATGTGACTGCTTAAAACTCCGGTTTGGGAAACATTTTCATTGCAAAATAAGTGCTTTTTCACTGTTATTATTACACCAGGTCATTGTCCTGGGTTTTTCCAGGCTTACAAATGTAATAATTGATTTCATACATTTCAGTGATTCAAGATATATGGTTTTTAATATGTACCATGTATTAGAAAACAACTCAGGCTATCATTAGATGTGTTACTCTGGATTAAAGTGGATTTTTCACAATTTTTTTGCAGCAAGAGGCAAAGGCATTTTTTTAAATTTTAAACAATTACCAGTTATTGTATGACAAAAACTATTATTAGGTTCAAATTATCATCATTATAATTATTACACATACACTCATAAAGACATTAAACATACTGGCCTAAGAACAGACATATAGATCAATGGAACAGAATAGAGAGCCCAGAAATAAACCCATGTCTCTATCATGAATTAATATTTGACAAAGGGGGCAGGAACATAAAATGGAGTAAAAATAGCCTCTTCAAACAATGGCGTTGGGAGATCTGGAATGGTACATGTGAAAAAATGAAACTAGACCACCAGCTTACACCATACACCAGAATAAACTCAAAATGGGTAAAAGACTTAAATATAAGCTGTGACACCATAAAAGTCCCAGAGGAAAATACAGGCAGTAAAATTTCAGGCATCCCACACAGCAATATTTTTGTTGTTATACACTGTAGGGCAAGGGAAATAAAGGAAAGACCGAACAAATGGGACTACATCAAATTAAAAAGCTTCTGCACAGCTAAAGGAACCATCATCAAAATGAAAAGGGAACCAACCATATGGGAAAACATATTTGCCAATGATACCTCGGACAAGGGTTTGGTCTCCAAAATATATAAAGAATCATATGACTCAACACCAGGAAGACAAACAATCCAATTAAAAAATGAGCAAAGGACCTGAATAGACACTTACCAAGGAGGACATACACAGGGCCCAGAGTCACATGAAAAGATGCTCAGCATCACTAGCCATCAGAGAGAGTCCAATTAAAACCACAACGAGATACCACCTCACACTGGTCAGAGTGGCCATCATTAACGAATCAACAAACAACAAGTGCTGGCGAGGATGTGGAGAAAAGAGAACCCTAGTGCACTGCTGTTGGTGCAGTCACTGGAAAACAGTATGGAATTTCCTCAAAAAACTAAAAATGGAACTGTCTTTTGACTCAGCAATTCCACTGCTGGGATTATACCCTAAGAATCCTGAAACACCAATTCAAAAGAACCTATGCACCTCTATGTTCATAGCAGCATTATTTACAATAGCTAAGTGCTAGAAACAGCCTAAGTGCCCATCAGTAAATGAATGGATGAAAAAAACTGGTACATTTCCACAATGGAATACTACGCAACAGAAAGAAAGAAGGAACTCCTACCTTTTGAGACATCATGGATGGAACTGGAGAGCATTATGCTAAGTGAAATAAGCCAGTCTGTGAAAGACAAATACCATATGACCTCACCTATAAGAAGAACCTAATGAACGAAACAAACAAACAAGCAAAATAGAACCAGAGGCATGGAAACAAGGAACGGACTGGCAGCTACCAGAGGGGAGGGCAGAGAGGGATAAGGGAGGAAAGAAGGGGAAGGGTCTAATCAACCGACAGGTATAAATGACCCATGGACATGGACAACTGGGTGGGGACTGACTATGGGAGAAGCGGGGGCAGGGAGGGGCAGGGGAGAGCAATGGGGAAAAATTGAGGCAACTGTAAGAGAACCACAATTTAAAAAAGACATTAAATAGTATACTTAAGACCATTGCGCTGACGATATCCGTGGCATTATGTGATTTTGTTGCAATTTTTTCAAGATTTAATGAAGTTAAGCAATGTAGTTGGTTTTTGGTCATTGTCTAGCTTGTCAGCAGAAGTCGCCTCCTGCGGGCGGGAGAAGCACCGCAATCCTGTGGTAAGTGCTGAAGCCGCCTTTCTTCATCACTTAAAAGGAACTCCTTGCTCACAGCAGGATGTTTCAAATCCCTTTTTATTTGGTTCCAACTTGCAGAATCATCTTGTTTCTAAAAGGGTTTCGGAGCCAGAAATGGGAGGTTCCCACCATCGGAGAAACTCCCCTTGTCTTTGAATATGTACGTGTTTAGAGTGGAACCTCAAGGGCCAACCGTGCAACTGCCTTCTAAAACTTTTTAAGTTTCCACGGAATATATTTAGCGTGATTTGGCAAGCATTTGCGGACTCCACAAGAGTTATTCAAATAATCATGTGCTCTGTTAATAAATAACCTCTGCCTCTTCCATACGGATGTTCTGAGAATGCTGGGGGGAGGGTCCGTTAAAATGTGGGTGGACTTCTGGTTTTGTTTTCTATTCTCCAAGGTTGATTTAGCTAATCTAAGGTAAAGGAAAGTTAATTGTGTTTGAGCTAATGGGAGACTTTACATTGTATTCTGAGATGTTAACCAACTTCTGAGAGGAACGTTTAGTAGCCTGTTATTGAATATTTACATATATGTATATACATTTATAATTATATACAATCATATATGACTTTTATCCTGGGTAATGGGCTAGAGTGAGCAAGGCTACTGCAGGGAAACGTTGGTACTGAAAAAGAGAGGCAGTAGTATGAAAATATAGATTACCAGAGCCACATCATGCAAGAGAACAGAGATCAAAGCACACGAGCATAAAAGAAAACGCTGTTATTAAAGACCAGGTAACCCAGGAGACCAGAAATCCAGGTAGTTCGTGTATTCTTTAAAGGCAGAAGGGCAATGAAGGTCTGAAAGCCAGGGAAGGTAAGTAGGAACAAGGGCCCACTGGACTTGATCGGCAACTACAAACGCAGTTCTGAGACAAGGTCTCCTATACACTCCCCAGAAAGATGGGAAACCTCTCGCTCAAAGCCTGTGACCCTTTATCTGCCATGTAGGATTATGATCTCCTAAATGAATTTTGTTAACGGGATAAACTGAGTGATGCACTATGGTTATTCTCCTGTGATTTCCCCCATTCAGCTCTACTCCTTGTCTAGTAGCAAAGGGGCAAATTGAAACATGGTAGGGGCAGCCAATAGGTGTTTAAAAGTGAAGAGATAAGCAGTCTACCGCACACCTCAGAGTGTTTGGAACCAAGGTGCATGAGAGCTTAACCTCCATGAGTCTGAGGAGGTTACTATAGAAATGTTATCATATTGCTGGAATCACGCGTGTATCTAATGAAATTTGAATTTCAAGGTCCACACGAAGCACAATTAGAAAGGGCTTTCCTTTGGCTGCTGCCTGTTTCCAAGGCAGCTGCTTAATAGATCAGACTGCATGTGGCTGGCCACCTCTGAGAACCTGGGCAGGGAAAAAGATGGCGTTACTAGCACCCCGGCACTTGCTCATTAACGAGGGGAGGACTGGAGCTCCGAACACCGAATGGAAGGGGACGAGGAGCGAGCACTTAGACACATCTTGGACTCTGTCTACGGGCAATACCATTGTTCACTGCGGTGGCTGGGACCAGCCCTAAGGGCAGGGCTCGCCCTGCAGACTTCAGATTGAGAAATGTTGGGCTCTAAGGAAAGGGGGTGGGTTATCAGGTGGGAAAAGGAATGGAGGGGTTGGGGGGATGGGAGCAGGACAAATCCAGTATGCGGAAATCCAAAACCCAGGGAGGGTCCCAAATCCAGATTGAAGGATAACTTAAATGTTGAATGTCAGGCAGGTCAAAGGACGAACAGAGCTAACAGGTGTGTCAAGATAGTAGTTCTGAGATGGAGCCCTGTGTCTGATTCAAGATTATCTCACCCCAAGACTCTCTGGTTATTCCTTGTTCTAAAAAAAACCGTTGCCTCAGCATGAAGAAAGGGCTAGATTTTACCACAAGAGTGGATTACGGCAGTGTGTCTTTATCGGAATTTATTGATGCCAAAATATACCAGATACCAGGAATCAGTTTGAAACAAACAAAAAAATGTTTATATCCATTTCCATCAGCACCCATAAGAGTTAGACTAATAGAGAACTTCCTAATTCAGTCTTTCATTTTTCAAACATGCAGTTGAGGTCCAGAGTGGCCAAGTGACTTGCCTAAGTACGCACAGTGAGAGGCAGTGCTGAGACTGGAACTTGTACCTTCTGACATTCTGACCAGCATTTCTCCCATCACCCAGGTTTTTAATATTCACAGAGTATGGTGAATGAAGGACTAGGTCTCTGTGGCTTCGGCAACCAGACTGTCGCAATTTAAATCCCACAGAAGGGCAGGAGAACACCCACCTCCTCAGTGGTAGGAAGTTGAATGAGAAAGGGGAGTACTGAATGTGTAGCAAATTCAGTTTACACTTGGCCCTGGAAAGGCAGATGTGTGATCTGGGATGTGTTATGAACGTGTTCATCTGGAAGTAACAGAAATCCCAAGCTTTGAGGGCTGAAATGAATGCAGTCTTTAGTCCCAAGTCTTCATGTTACTGCCGAGGGAACTGAAGCCCAGAGTGGCTATGGGGCTCCTAATCATGTCACACAGTGAGCTAGTTGCACGTGGCCCCTTTCAAAGCACTTACCTTGAGCAGCTCTAAACTTACTCCTTACAGTGCTGCTGACGGTACTCAACTTTTGGAATTTCTTTCATTTAGTTAATGAGCTGCCTACATGAGAAAATGGGGCTCTTCTATTTTATAGATGACTTCTGTCTTTTTCCCCATCCTCCATCCCCGACAAACAGTACTTCCGAGCTCACTTAGTCACTAATACAACAAAAATGTGTTGAGCATGGGCCCGCCAGATCCACTATGTGACCGGATTCCAAAGGACTCTGGGTTATTTTGCAAAATCACATCCACTCTTGGCCCTTCGCATTTGGCCTGCCATCTTCCTCCTCCCACCAAAGCATCGTGAGAAGGCTGATTCATGAAACAAGCTGTCTGTTGTAGGCAGTGGTTCAAGAGGTAGTTCTGTCTGGGGAAACTTTCATGATGTCGTAAATGTCCTAAAATCTGTGCCCCTCCCCAATACAGTAATCATTAGCCACATGTTCTGTTTAGCACTTGCAATGTGACAAGTGTTAAGTGAGGAACTGAATTTTTAAATTTTATCGTAACTAATTTAAATTTAAATAACCATACCCGGCTAGTGGCGACCAGGTTGGGAAGCACGGTTCTAGACCCTTCCTCCATTTCCTCCCAAACCCACTCCTTTTTTCTCCCAGAAGCCTCCACCATTATCTTGATGCACAGTTCTCTTTTCTTCTCCAGAACCCCCATGTTTCTTTGACTCATCTCTTCTCTGGCTCAATTTCACTTTCCAATTTTGACAACTCCATGATCCACAGAGAGACGCTCTACATTCTAGCCACGGGTTCGTGAACTCTCATAGATGCCCCATCCTGATCACCACTCAACCTGGAGGCTCAGGCATTTGCCGTCCCACTGGAGACTTTCAAAATAATGTCCTGAGTCCTCCTTCCCCTTTTGAATAAGGTGTCACAAAAATAGAAATTTGCTCTGGGTCCTAGGATGATGGCTTTATACTTGAGGTAGAGCTTAGAGGTGATGCAACAGGTAAGTCCTCCCCCCTGCAAGTGTTGGAAAACAAGACTGAACAATTCTTATTCCTGACACTCTCATGCACCGCAAATCAGTCACTCACAGAATGAAGCAAGATTTCCACGGTATAGTGATCGCATCCTCAAGGCTTCCAGCGAACGTGCCTTGTGTGGAAATGCAGAGTTTTTTCCCCGGCCCTGTTGGGATCTGAGAGGCAGGAGGCAGGAGAGGGGTTGGTGCTTCACTGGCAGGTTGTGTTTTCCAAAGAGGGCCGCCACAGCAGCCCCCATCGCATAGTCTTCTTTCCTTGAACCTGGAAAGGCTTGTGACTTGGGAAGGCCAGAGACACACATTTGAAGCTGAAATCTGCCGTGGAAGAAGTGTAGCTTCTCTGAGGCTGCCATGCTGTGGGGACATCCAAGCTGAGAGAGATGACGTGTGCAGATGCCTGGGCTGGCAGGTAACATCTGCAGGTGCGCCCAGCTCCGGAAGCTTCAGATCACCCCTGGCCTTGCAGCCTTCCCAGCTAAGGTCCCAGACATGAGGAGCAGAGGTAATATGTCCTCGTTGTACCTGTTTTATATTTCTGACCTGCAGAATCTGTGAACATAATAAAATAATTGTTTTAGGCCACTAAGTTTGGGGCCCATAATTGCTCCCTAAATCCCAAGAAATGAATGACAGAACACCAGCCCGGGCCTACAGTTCCCAAACAGAGAGCACTCATTAATTAACCCTGCCTCGATGGACTCTTGACTGATTCATGAGGGTAAGCCTTTTTTTTCTCCCCACGCTAGAGGAGAAAGGGAATGGGTGCTCTTTTGTTGCAGCTCCTTAAGGACTCCTGGTCAAAACAAGAAGTTAAGAAAGGAGGTCCCCAAAAGACCTGCTCATAAAGTTGGGTTTTATTCCAGAAAGAAAGCTTAACGTCTTGTTCCCTGCTTGGCTCTTTGCTTGGCCCCAGGCCCTTGAACTGCCAAGCGCTCACAGACTAGGCTAGTACACTGAGGGGGAGGTGGCATGGTAGGAGGAGAGGGGGAGCCGGACCCAAGGCCTCAGCCCCAGTTTTGGAAGCTAGGGAAGGAAGGGGAGACTGGGACTGCAGGGTTACCAGTTGGCTCAACCTGGAGCGAAGAGGCCTGCCCAGCTGAGGAGTATGGGGACAGCTGCGTCTCACAGGTGCCGTGAGGGGCTGCTGACAAGGCAACTGCACCCAACCTCAACGCAGGCCTTTGTTTACGGAGGCACCTTTCCTTTCTCCACAAAGGCACAGGAAGAGGAGGTGGGTGTCTAAGCGAGCAGACCACTCCACCTCCCACAGCCCAGGCCCTGCAGCCGTAAGTTCAGCCTGGGCTTAGGAAATGAGAAAAGGCTTGAATCAAATATGAGGTTGGAGTTTTAAAATGAACAGGACTGAGTTTTAATAACTGTGTCGCACATGACATGAAAGGAACCCTCAGCCCAGCAGCAGGGCCCAGGTTGGTAGAGATATTGGAAAAATAAAACCATTTCATGTATGCACTCCCGCATGTTGAATAATCAATCAGTAATCAAAGTAGTTACGCACTCAGTTGACAAAGGGGTGTGGGTCGTGGGTGTCACATCCCTGGGGTTGAAAGCTGCACTTACCAGCTGGGTGACCTTCCGCACATCACGTGAAGTCTCTTAGTTCTCAGTTTCCTGTCTGTGAAGTGGGGCCAATATATGCTGTGTCACACAGTTATGAGGCGCTTTCAGGAAATAATGTCTATATACATTCAAAAATTTTAAAAAGTTACTTATTGCTCTATTTGCTCCTGGTAAGACCCCCTTCCTCCCGGCTCCCTGGAGCACTGCCTCCTTGCCTATTCCCAGCTGCGCAGATCCTCCGGCCCCTGTGTCACTGATCACTGATGGACTGCGGTTCTGTCCTGCCTCGAGGTCCTCCCAGGTCCCCCTGTGTTCCACACCTGATTGGTTTTCCTTGCAGGCCCTCAGCAGGGACCACCAGGAGCATCTTCTTTTTGACTCGACCACCTTTTCCCATTCCCACTGAGTCCCCTGAGTCAGTGCTGCTGCCCAAGGACTGCCCATTTCCCTTAGGGACCCTCCAAAAGGGGAAGCTCCAGGCCCCTGTCCAGGCCACTGGCTCTTCCCAGCAATGTTAGGCTGGCAGAGCTGGGTCCAGCTCAGCTACACAGTGCCCCGCCAGCAGACACGTTAAAAACCAAGGTATAATTTATCTATAGTAAAATGTACAGATGTTAAGTGTACAGCTTGATGGATTTTTGCACATGTATATACCTGCGTGACCACTGCTTAGGTCGAGACTTTTAAAAGCCCCTGCCCAGTCAATAACTTTTCGCTCGGACGTTGCCCGGGCACTGACTTTGAACACCACGGGTTTGCCACACCTGTTTCTATGGAGGAGAAGTTTATATGTGGAACCTAACTGTGTGCAGTCTTTAGTATCTGACTTATTTTGCTCATCATAATGTCTCTGAGATTCATCCATGTTGTTACATGTATCAGTAGTTCCTTCCTTTTAATTCCTGAGTGGTACAGGCCATCATATGAATATGCCACACTTTGTTTATCCACTCACTTTGATGGCCAGTTGGGTTTGCTTCCAATTTTTGGCAATTGTGAATAAAGCTGCTATATATAGTCACATAAGTGTTTTTGGAAACATATACATTCAGCTCTCTTGAGTAAATACCCAGAAGTGAAATTGATGGGTCACAGGGTAGGTGTATGCTTAGCTTCAGTAGAAATAAGGGGCATTTAATGAACGTAATTTGTTAGAATAAATGAGTGAATGAATGGATGACACTTTAGAGCTTCAGTTAGCTTTCAGGCACTAAATATAAGAATGTATACATTTGGGGTTAAAAAGGGTTTATGGTAAATAAAGCCTCTTAGACAGGCCTGGCAATGGTTTGAGGGGAGAGCATGAGGCGTTGGGGAGCAGGAAGGGAGAGGAACTCCAGCGAAAGGCCCCCGGGGACAGGCAGGTCAGAGCTGGAGTGAGATGGGGGCTGGGAGGAGGCTGACACCAGTGCTGAGAGCTGGGACCAGGGACAGACATGTGACCCACACACAGCTGTGCCCACAAAGAAAGCAATAAAGCAGGCTTCCACAGGATTTTCCATCATGGTTCCTAATTGGTTGCCTTCACCTTGGGAGCCTTTAGTCATAAAACACTTAGCTGCCAAAACATTATCAATTCAGTTATATGGGTAATGTATCAGCAATGTAATTCACAATTAGTATGGCTGTCAGTCAAGGGCCGCTGCGGGAATACAATAGGGCCAGAGCCCTACCTCCTCCCTCTCTGTTCCAGCTTCCCCTCCAGGCTACATTTACTCGCCCAGTGCCAGCCTGCCTTCTCCAAACACCGTGGGGCCTGCTCTCACATCTCCAATCATAGCTACAGTCCCTTCGCTCTTGGCAGCCCTCCCCCACTCCTAGGAGCACTGGAGCATTTTCTGCATATCAATCGGGAATTGTGAGAGGGGCAAAACAATTGAGATTAATGGTGAAATTTCATAAGTCAGGCAGAGAAAAACAAATACCATACGATTTCACTTATAGGTGGAATCTGGAGAACAAAATAAATGAACAAAAAACAGAAACAGACTCAGACACAGAGAACAGACTGATGGTTGCCAGGGGGAGGGGAGTTGGAGGACTGGGTGAAAAAGGTGAAAGGAGTAAGCAGTACAAATGGGTAGTTACAGAATAGTCACAGGGATGTAAAGTACAGCATAAGAATATCGTCAATAATTTGTAATAACTATGTTTGGGGCCCAGTGAGTACTGGAAATACCAGGGGACCACTTCGTAAAGTATATTATTGTCTAACCACTATGCTGTACACCTGAAACTAATACAAAACAATATTGACTGTCAACTGTAATTGAAAAATAAAATTTAAATTTAAAAAATGGTGGAATTTCAGGCCCTGGTGGGGAGAAGGGGTTGAGAAAAAAGCAATGGAGACTCCTAAGTCTCCCCAAACCTGGTGGGTCTTTTCCGTCTGTGCATTCGATCGTCGCCACCGATAATACATCTCTGCCCTCTGGCTTTACCTTATTCAGCTAAAATTAATAACCCTGTACCTGCCCCCCATGGTCCTTACTTACCTCCAGGTCTTTGCCCCCTGCTCCCTTCATCCCGCCCCCATGCCGGCCTTTTTCCTCTGCCCTCTGTACCCCAAGTCCAAGTTCTCCCTCCACACCCCAAGTTCTTGCCTCAGAGCATCTGCAAACAGGACCGCAGCCTGCTTGTACCCTCGCTTAACCTGCTACCTCTTGCTAATTCCCTTTATTGCTTCGTCTCTCCTGCCCTCTCCCAGGGCACATGGGACCTGAGACAGACTTCAAAGCCCATCTGGGAGTGGAGGTGGGTAGGGGGTGGCCTTGAGCCTGCCTGGAAAACAATCCCACATTTAAGCTGGAACAAGACACTCCCTGTGACTATGAAACACTTCCTAGCAGCCATTCCCTAGAAAAGTTCAAGGGCGCTTGCTGCTGCCCATAGCTGCTGGGTAGCTTTGTCCCAATATCTGGAGCAGCGGCATCCCATGTGGTCCTCCTGAAGGGCTCTGAGGGAGACAGGGTAGTTATGAAGCACCTTGAGTTTACAGGTGACGTCATGGAGGCCAGGGGTGGTGCTTTGCTCAAGGACAACCAATCAGTAAGCAGAGTACCTGAGCTTCAAGCCGTTTTCCCAAGTCTCAGGCTGTTTCCTTTTCCTCCAGGTCCTTGCCTGGCATGGCGTCCACTGAGCTCGGCAAACTCGTCTCACCTCCTGCTGCTGCCACCCTGGGCCACCTTCCTGTGGCTCAAACAAATCAGCCCTTTCCTGCCACTGGGACTTTGCACTCCCTCTGAACCCTTGACTATGAGTACACTCCTGCATCTTTGGATCTCAGTAAGTGTCTCCGCCTTTAGAAGGCCTTTCCTAGTTACTCTAAAGAAGCATTCTCCCGTCCTCCTGTACCTCAGCACCTGGCTCCATGCCTTCAGATCCCTTATCCCAGTCATCTTTATTTTCTATCTTCATCTTCCTTATTAAGTCAAGGGCCTCAGGAACCATGTTCACTGCTGGCTCCCTGCACTTGGCACACAGCAGCGCCCTCAGACCTGGGCAGCTAAGGTCTTTCACCGGGCACTGAACTAACACCCGGAGGGCCTGCACTGGGCCCTGCAGCTGTGCCCCGTCCATGGGGTGAGGAGCCCACAGAACCAAGGGAATAGATATGCCCACCCAGAGCCCATGGCCTCTCTGGACAACACTGTGTGTACTAAGGAGCTGGGAATTCCCTGGCCACATGTGCCTAAACCGACTTCTAGGGCCTGCATGGTCCTCATCTTCCTGAGGGCAGATCACACCTCTGAGAGCCTGAGGTCTCAGGGGTGGCCAAGGGGCAGAATATGCAGCTGGGGCTCCTTAGAGCCTCAGCAGATGGAGTGGTAGGGATGGTGGGGGAAAAAAGGGGGGTTTTCAGCTGAGGGCTAGAGGTCTGGGGGTGGCAGGGGGCTCTCCATGCCAAACTTTAATGCAGATTCCAAGGACTCCTACCTAGAACTGTACATTTGAACCTGGTCTCGCAGGTCATCATGCAAGTGTATTATTGGACAATTTATTAATTTGATTTAGAACTTAAAACTCAGATATATTGTACATGGGCCTCCAATTACTCTCTAACCCAGAACCTTACAAATGTTAGGGACAGGGCTGCTAGCACATAGCAGACAGCCACTAAACATTGTCTAAATAAATGTACAAAGGAATAAACAAATAAATGAATAAAGTTTAGGCCATACACCAGAGCCGCTATGGTGGCAGCTGAGGGAAGTTGCCACGGAGAGTAAAGCTGACCCTCTCAGTCCGCCTGGGAATACCCATGCGAGTAAGGGGCTTGGGCCATGGTGAATGGAATCAGCCTTCCAAATGAGATCAAACCTGAACTGTAGCCAAAATAACCAGCCGTGTCTAAGGCGGCCTTGAAGGCAACTTTGAGCTTTTCCATGGGTTTAATTTTTCCTGCTCGCTATGCCTTCAACCATTGACTGCATGTGTGTTTAAAAGAAGGCATTAAGAAAAATTATGGCCTATAGCCATCTCCATTCTATTTTTCTAGAAACTAAGACGCCTGTGGCTAAGCCCCAGTAAGATAATATATTAACAAAAGAAGAAAGAGTTAATTCCATAAGTGCAGTTCCTGCTAAATCAACTCCATTTTAGAGATTTTAAGGTCAAGAATTAATGGTCCGCTTACTTCAAAGGAATCAATTTATTTCTTCAGCATTCATTTTCAGAATCAATCATTTTGCATCACCTAGAGAACTTAAGAAATTGAACTTGAGAGCACATTACCGTAAAACACTCATCAGTCTATGTATGACTTCTAACTACTACAAGTCTTTTCACATAAATCCCAAAGATAGTTGATTCCTTGTTGCTGTGCTCTAAATGTAATAGCTAGCAATAATGTGGTCCTGCAGAGGTGTCCCTAACTAATGGGTGGCCAAGTGGGGGGCTTGCAGGGATCAGTTCAGGTCAACAGAAGCCTAGAGCGAGTGCACACAGGCCAGGCCTGTGCTTGGTGCTAGCAGGGGCTTCCAATGCCATTGCGCAGCATGAGGAAATGCGTGTAGAAATATGCACTTGCCTTTCCTTCTGCTAGCTGAGTTACTGCTGCAAGGTGAGTTTACTTGGGGATCGGAATTATTTTTGAAGATTTGTGCTGAATAATTGGAAGGTAGTAATTAGGCACCAGTGTATCTTTGGTCACACTTGTTACGTTTCTGCTCTATAAAAACATCCAATCGATTTAACCTCAAGACTGATGTTAATGTTTCAGGGCTGTGACTAATAGATCGGGTGACTTTGGTCAAGTCACTCCAGCTTGGATTGATGATCTAGAAGGTTGTCTCCAGTACGGACAGTCTGGAAAACCCCATGTTAATCAACCCCACCAGGGGCTCAGAAAGACCAGTTCTGGCTTCAGAAATCAGAACCTCCCGATGAATGAGGGGCATTTACCATTGGGCTACTTGGCAGTTGCACACGCCGTGAATAGTCGCAAATTAGTAAGGGAGCCTTGAAGAGAGGAAGCCTTAGTAATTCAAGCCCCTAAGCATTCTCTTCACCAAGAAGCAGCTCTGGGTTAATAAACATTGAAATTACACGCTCCTGCCTAATAGGATTTCACGCTGAGAGTTGTTCCTGCAGTAGAGGGGAGACAGCAGCAGCCCAAGGTTACCTGCTCTCCTCAACCTTCAGTGGTAATTGGATCAAGGTTAAATTCTCCCAAACAGTCATCTAGTTCACACTGCATTTGATTGGATGCACTAATGGGAAACCTGAATGGGGGCTACTTCTAGTTGCATGGGTGGCAGATGGGGGATCTGGCAATCCCACCCGAAACTCTTCACTGACTTCAGGTTTCACCTTGTGCAAGGTCCTGCCCACCTCTAACACTGTACAACCTATTACTCGTTTCTAATGAGAATCGGGTCAAAGTTCACACTTGGAGCAGCCCTTGGACGAGTAAAGGTAAATGTATCAGTGGTTCCAGACCTTGGCTTCTAAACTGGAATCAGCTGAGGAAATGTACCACTGTTGGGACCCACTTAGAGATTCTAATTCCATTTGTGTGAGGGTATTCTGGTTTTAACTTTAAAAGCTCCCCGGGGATACTAATGCCATGTAGGCTGAGAACTCCTGCTTCAGGGAGAAACTCATACGAGGCATGCGGCAGACACTATTAGCAAACCAAAAGTCATTCACAGCCCAATTTTCTCTTGTCTTCTCACAAAAAGGCTAGAAAACTAAAATATGTTCCTCTGCAGACTCCCTTGCAGCTAAGTGGCCCATGGAACTCAGTTCTGACCAATGAGATGTAGGTGGGAAATCCCAGAAACACTTTTCAAAGGAGACTGACATGACTAGCATTCCCTCCAGCCTTTTGCTTTCTTTTTTTTTTCTTGCTGCCTACCCCAGAACTCTTTGATACCTGAAATAAGTAATCCCCCTACTAATTTAGCCTCTGCCGGTCACATTTCCTCTTGTATGCAGCCCAACACCATCCTTACATGATACAGAATATGAAAGGTGTTAAAAAAAAGATCTTCACCGTCTCAAGGTCCCTTCCGTCTTCTGGCAGAGACCCAGAGTGAGAGACAATGTCCTTAGTTTAAAAATGGCATTCCCCCTAAACCACTTTTATTCTTAAACCAGGAGAAGGGACGATTTATTGCTGTAGGAGGCCCCTCAAAGGGCCTACACTATGAGAGAACCATCTGGAGCTTAGCCTGCTGGCAAGTTTTTGATGACTGGTGTAATGGTTGGCCTTGGACTCCTTGGCCTAGGTTATAAGATACAGTAAATCTATCAACCTGTATTAATTGCTAATACCAACTCGCACAGAGTATGGGCATGGAGTAATTTTTTCATACTAGATCAAAGTAAGTTCCTGCATTTTTTTTCCCCTGTACCTCAGCATCACCCATTCCTGCCTGTTTCCTGGTAACAGCAGGAGAAAAAAAGAGGCAGAGAGTTCAGTTTGGGCTATAGCAAGTGAAATTCGGGAACTTCAGTGAAGTCAAAAGAGGTCACCCAGGTCCTGAAATATGATGACTGAGAGAAGCAAAAATTTAGTAAATAGTTCTGACGTCTCTGGATATTCTTTGGCAAAGTTCCTAGGGGTTCTGTAAGATTTGTAGTAGAAACAATCATCTTAACATCCCAAAATTATTATAACTTTATTTTAGTGAACTTCAGCCCATTCAGCACAATGACATTAAGAGGAATGTCCTAAAATATGGGGGTAGGAGTGTAGGAGGTTGGGAAGAAACTATGGGGGAATGGGAAGTAAACCTTTTCCCTTGTTTAGATTCCATAAAATTCTCCAGAAATACCTCCTGGCACTGCGCTGAGAATCTCACACCAGGAAGGAAAGAAGAGCCGTGTCCAAAGAGGGGGTAAGTAGGAATTACGCACCATCTTTCTGGAACTAAGAATGAGGGAAGTGGGGTGCGGGTGGGTCCTCGACACCATCTGGTCCTGGGGAGCTATGATACTGGCTTCAACTGTAACGCAGAGAGAAGATTAAGAGGCTCACAGCTTGTGGGCAGAGCTGAGGGGAAATACTGACCAATACTGTTCGAGAGCCCCCCATGCCCATCCCATGCTAGTTCAGCGCCCACCGTAATTTTCATCAGTTTCTCACCTTCATTTATGCTCCGCACAGTCAGAGCTTCTACATTTCACTCTTTTCTCAAAATGATCCTAGGAGAAAAATCTAGATAATTCCTAATGCTCAGCACAAGTTTCAAATATTTGACCACGCCTCTTCTCCTGTCCAAGGGACCAGGACTCACAGCACTGGAAATTTTGAGTTAAGCAGAAGTAGAGTCTTGAGGTGAATACCTTTGCAAAGCACTGACTTTAACATTCTGGAATTGTACCCACATGAGAAGACTGCTACTTAGTGAGAAATTAAGATTAATGAGTTTTCATGTTTTTATCATCGGAAAGGGGACAGAGAATTCTGCAATCCATATTCAGCCTTCTTCTATTAAAATATAAAATCACATGTCAGAGCATCTGGATGGTCTCAAAGCAGTGGTTAGCCAGAGTGTGAGACTCAGTGGCTTTTTCAAGTGCACATTTATTTTTAAAGAAAAAAAATAAAAAGAAGGATGTTGTGTTGAGGAATTTTGCCTAGGGTGACCCAACGTCACGGTAAATATGCTAGCTCATTTGGTAGAGGTAACCCAACTCTTTCGCCCAGGGTGGTGGGAGAGAATTCTAAGGAATTTAAAAGTATAAAATAAAAAGAAAGGAAGAAAAGTCAAAAGTAGAAAGAAAACAATAATGGATGTTTAGACCTCAAACATTTATGTCCTTGGGTCACAATGTTCTCTACCACTGGGCATCTAACCACCCCTCCCTAGTGTGCGTGCATTCATCTTCTTTCACCTTGCCAATGATTTGCAACAGGTCGTAGTTAGAATTCCAAGCAAGCTTGTCCAGTAGCCTTCAATGAGGATCACAATGAAAGATGCTTGCCAAGAACCCAATTTGCTCTTCCTAGGTCTGGAGTACCTTCACATTAGCCCAACTTTCATTAATGCTACTGACTTTAGACTTCCGGGTGACACAAGTGTAAGAAAAAAAGTAATTTAGTTATCAAGTACCCTAAATAGCTCTTTGTTATTATCACCAAGACCTGAAATTATGTGCTGTCCCATTTGTGAACTCATTAATCCCTTTTTTCCAGGGGGAGCTGTACAACTACAAAAATCTACTCAGCGGGGGTCTATCATGGCTCTGCAACGGCAGCATCCCCGGGCCACAGGCACCCTTGCCCCGGTGGAGTGGGAGCTTGTATTAGGGGCAGGGCGGGCGGGCAACAGGAGGTTTGACCTGATCAAAGCACAGGGCTTGTTTAGGGCTTATTGATGTGTTGTTAAATGTGTCGCAGCTTTTCCTACTATAAAGGCTATTTATTGATTTTTCAAAATAGCTTTCAATATTGTGGTTTGTTTATCATGGAGGTTTGAGCTGTTGAAAGTTGACCTCAAAATAGATGTAATTAACTGCTTTTAGTTTTCTCTGTTTAATTGATATTGAATTGCAGACCAAAAAAAATATATGCGGTGGGGGCATAATTCTCTAGTTAGTTGGATGTTGTTTTTGGTGTGTTTAGAGGCTTCTAGTTACTAAACAAGAACTTTCCAAATGTTAGCTCTGCTCTGATTATTAACTTTATGATGATTACTTTGCCATTATACCTAATCAACAGCTGTGCAGAAACTCATTTTAATCATATTTTTCCTGCTTAGAAATTAGCAGATGAAGGATAATTACCACCCAATAGCTCCAGAGTTCTGATTGGTTGCTTCCTGTCTAATATTGTCAAAAATTAAAAAATGAAAACTTAAAGAAAATGTAAACCTTTTATTTTTCTTAATACATAAAATATGAACTCTCCGTCTTTTTCCCATCTGCAGACAGAGAATGAGTCGCTCATTTCTCCACCCTGAGACCAACCATCTACCAAAACAGGGTTATTTAATTAGCTAGATTAATTAAATTAAATGTTTAAAACATTTAAAAAATAAATTACATTAAAGGCGCTCTTTACAGCATGCAACTTAAGCAGCCACAGAGTCATGAATGATGGCAGAATTTCTTAATTCTCTCCCCAGGACTGACGTACTGCACTTTTCCTTTCCTCATATTTCACAGAAGCAGCAGAATGCTCAAAGACACCAGGGCTAGAATGACTCGGAGAGACTATCAGTTCCAGGGCTGCCTGTGGGGCCTGGGGTTGCGTGTGGGCACGTGCGCGTTTCTGGGGAGAGGAGCCCTAACATGCAGAGATTCCCAAGGGCGCCATGGCTCCAAAGAAGTAAAGAGCCACAGGCCAAACCCAGGTCTCTCGTTTCACGAAAACAGAAACCAAGAGGGTCTCAGAGTTAGTGGTGGCAGAGGTGGGATTGAGAAGCAAGGATCTCAGACTTCCCATCACCTCACAGACTCTCAGAAAAGCCGCCATTTCCCCTAATTTGTCATCAGTATTAGCACCCTCTCTGAAGGCTCCGCACTCCGGCATGGCGCGGCCCAGGACATGAGTCATCCCTTCATGGAGTGTGGCCATGCTGGATGCGCCACCCTCCTGTCAGTCACTTGGCAGCCATCTCAGTTATCAGATCAACTGTGCAGCATCGGAACGCTGTGTTCATGTGACCGTCACTTTACTTAATAATGACCCCAGAATGTAGAAGTAGCGATGCTGGCCATTCTGATAAGCCAAAGAGAAGCTGTAAAGTGCTGCTTTCAAGGGGACAGGTGAAAGTTCTCAACTTAGTGAGGAAAGAAAAAAATCGTGTGCTGAAGTTGTTGAGATCAAACTTTCTATCCGTGAAATTGTGAAAAAGAAAAAAGAAATCTATGCTAGTTCGCTGAGAGAGAGACCACATTCATATACCTTTTATTATAGCATATTGTTATAATTGTTTCTATTTTTATCATTAGTTATTGTTGTCAATCTCTTACTGTACCCAATTGACAAATTAAGCTTTATGAGAGGTATGTATGTACAGGTAAAAATCATAGTATATATCGGGTTCAATACTATCTGTGGTTTCAGGCATCTACTGGGAGTCTTGGAGCGTGTACCCTGCAGATAAGGGGAAATACTGCGTTCCATTCTCTTATGTTCTTTTGAGCATCTAATATTTAAGTGCAAACTCCAAATAATATCTAAAATTATATATTGACTTACTGTAACTACAAACCCAAGATGCAATAAACATGCTCAGAAGAGCTTGCCAAAATGTTACTTCTAAGGGCCTATTAAGGAGCTTTAATATTTTATTTGGTAAACAAGGCTGTTAAAAAATAATGGAGATGAGCAAGACTTTCCATCTTTTTCTTTACATCTGGGTAGAGAAAATAAAATATGAGTCTAAGTCTCCATCCCACCGGGTGAGAACTGTGGCCATTCCAAATCCTGTTCTACCCAGGTTGACACAGAGGCCCTCTAATCCCACGCGGCTTCTCAACAGTGACCAACATCTACTGAGAGTTTATAGCACATGGGCCAGTTTACATACAGCGTCTCATTGAATTCTCACAGTGATTCTGAGGGGGGGTCTCATTATCCCAATTCTGCAGAGCTAGCAAGTGGCAACACTTGGATTCGAACTCATATCTGCCTCATTCTAAAGCTCATGCACTTTTGATGCCATGGCAGGTCACATTCTGGAGCCTTATTCATCTGGGTCAGCAGGGCACTACCAGGCAGGCAGTGACCCCTCAAAGAGAGAGGGCACTTATGCTTTCACTACCAGAAATAAAAGTTCAAAGTACTGTGACTTTCTAAATAGACTTCTGCTTGTAAAAAAAAAAAATCAAATTTCAAATGCTAGCTCTTAGTTTTTCTGCAACCTTGACCAAGTCACTCTTCTTGAGTCTCACTTTCTTCTACATTTTGTAAAATAATGTATTTATTGAGCATTTACTATTCATTAAGCACTTGGGTTATTTTAGTCAATCCTCACATAACCTTACACATTATATTCAATGATTACTACCATATTATAGAGGAGGAAACAGGCCTGGTGCCCTTTGGTGACCTGCCCAAGGTTACAGAACTCATGGTAGAGCCAGATTTAAACCTCGGTCTATCCAACTCCATGGCTTGAATTCCTAACCACCCAGCATAACTGTCCTTTCTCATACTTTCCCAATCCATCTTGTTATTATAACAAACAGGATAATATATGTGCAAGCCTTTTGGGGAACGTTAGCATAAAATAACCGCTAGCTGTTATGATTCTCGTTATTAGAGGAAAACTGTGCTGGAAGAAGGATGTCAACTCTGTGCGTAAATGTCCACATGAGCAGTGAAATGTAGAATTCTGCGGCTGGCACGCTGTGCTCTCTGGAACCAAAGAAAACCCGGCAGCCAGAATGCTGTACGATTAGATGGTTCCACTTAGCAGTATCCATTTTGCTCAGCTTTAAGAAAAAGTAAATCGCTGTTAAATGTCTTTCCAAACTGCTTTAATTATAGATTAGGCTTGTCAATCTTAATAAAATTATGCCTCATGTTTGAGGTTTATATATGGAAAAGCACTCAAAAGTAATTACTTTTGTTTCCTAAGCATGTCATTAAAAATTTTTTTTTATATTCACAGCTTGATCCCGTTAACTCTATTCTTAGATCCATTTTTAATCTGACTGTGTCTAAAACTAAATTGTGCCTGCATGATATGGAACAAACAGCTTAAATGTCACATTAATTACATGGTCACTGATTTTATATTTCTGTTCAGACTAGTAGACTTTAAGCAAACCCAGTGAGGATCCAGCACTAAAAATGTGCATTTACTTTCAAATAATCAGGTTTTATTATTACAAAAGATGAATTTTTAAAAATTAAGAAATCTTCAAGACTGCTGATCCTAAGAAATGCTTTTGATTGATGGTGAACAGGCCTTTCAGATTTTCTTGTGGACTTCTTGAAAAAATGGCACTTGCCTATATTATACGGGCAAAGCCCACTCTATGGAAAATTCACCTGCATTAGAGAACCCCAGTTTCCTAAAATATTATACTGGAGTTTCAGTTAAGGAAAAAAAGAAAATGGAAATTTTCTGTAACTGGGCATTTCCCAAACACTCAACCACAAAACCTTTTTCCAACTAACAATAACATCCCATAGAATTCATGTTCTATAAGACTTTGGGAAAGGTTATTATAATTGATTCTGAAATAAGAATGACTGAGGCATGTTACCAAACCAACTTTCCAAGACAGTTCACGCTGAGAAATAAAGCTACATGGGACTGTAACATTCGTTTACCTTGAGATTAATTTCTAAAAATATTTGGTGCCTCAGAATAACATAATGATGGGAAAACTCACAACATGCTCTAAAATTCCTACAAATTTAGTATTATTTATGTATGTCACATCTTATTCCACAAAGAATGTTATAACTTATGAATATAAGGGGCAAAGTATGAATAGAAAATTAAACAAAAATACCTTGAATTAGAAAACCAAGGCCATATTAAAGAAGAAACAAAAATGGGGGGGTATTGGAGGGACAGACACAAATATTATAAATAACTGTAAAGTTAGCTCTGAGCTCCCCAGCTACCGAAGCAAAAAAGGGATTCATGGTCATTTACATAGTTACCATGATGAAAAAGAAGAAAGCTTTAACAGTTCATATGGCAAACAAGGCTTTAAAAAAAAACCAAAAACTGAATTCTAAAAGAAATGCAAAAGAGAGAATTTCATAGGAGACATAATGCTTATGACCATTTCCCAAATGCAGTAACAAATTTATGTGGCTAATTTTTATAGCATTGCCAATGATAAAGCTCAGGGCCAAATATTAAATTCTGCAAAGTTAATGGGTTCCATTTGTCTTCAGCTGATTCAGGAAGACAAGTTACAAATCTAATAATGTCATGATAACCCTAAGACAAATTAGCTTTGTACTTCACCATTTTCAGAATCATACTAACAAGGAAGAAAAGATAAGGCACTCTTTTTGGTTAAATAATAATAGCTAACACTTATCTAGAACTCACTTGATGCCAAGCAGTGTTCTGAGCATTATATATGTATTTATTCATTTACTGCTCACAACAATTCTATGAGGTAGATATTATTATACCTTTTATTTTACAGGTGAAGACATACAGACCCAGAGATTGTGTCCATGGTCATGGGGTAGTACCAACACTCTTTACTGTCACTAGCGATTGAAACCAGCTTTTTCATGTGGACGGGTGGGAGAAATGGGACTGGACTTAGGCAACAGAGAGGGGGACACTACTCCCTTCAAACTATAGAATTTGAGGAATCAGATAATTCGTTATCTTTGCATCCCTAGAGCTGGAGAAGGTGGTTCAGGGGCAATGCATCGGTCAAGATCCAACCAGAAAAACAAATCATTCTGAGTATTTACAACATAGAGGATTGAATTAAATACAAGAAGTTGGGTACACAGGAAAAGCTAGGATCCCCCTGGGAGGTGGGGGAGTGGCTTAGAGACTAGCAACAGTGGGAAGGGGACAGTGGCCTCACAGGAGCTTGGTGTTTGGGGTTGCCCACTACAGACCTCCAATCTCCCACGGCTGAGCCCTGACAGAATCCAGAGAATAGGGAAATGCATCCTCTAGGGACTAGCACTCCCATGATGCAAGGCAGAGCTGTAAATGTTGAAGAATGGATCTAAATAAGCAAAAACACACCCTGGCTGGGTGGTTCAGTTGGCTGGAGCGTTGTCCTGTACACCAAAATCTGCGGGTTCGAAACCCAGTCAAGGCACATACTTCGGTTGCTGTCGTGATCCCCTGTCAGGGCGTGTATGAGAGGCAACTGATTGATGTTTCTCCCTCTCTTTCATTCTCCCTTCTCTCTTTCTCCCTTCCTCTCTCTCTAAAATCAATAAACATAACCCTCAGGTATGGATTTTTAAAGCTAAAAAAAATAAAATTAAAGTAAAAGCAAAAATGCCCAAGACTGGCCTAGGTACTAACAGTATAAATGTGAAAATTCTGCCTTACAGTAGCTGGACCATCAGGGCCTCAGGAAGCAAGTCACTGTCTAAATAAAGGCTTGTTCTCTAAATTCTTGGTCACTATAACAAGGGGGAAGCCCTCTTTTGGCTTGCAAAAGAAAAAAGAAGAGAATACATAGATAAAATGCCTCAGTCTGAAGTAGCAAAACCATGGAATTTTTACACAAGAGAAGTGTACATGTTGAAAATATAAACAGATTTATAAACTTAGGTAAGTTAATTCCATAAAAATGCAGGCAGCACTTATGTACAACTTGCCAAGGCAGATGTCCCCTGCATGGTGTGGCCGTGGCATTCCAGAGTCCTGTGAGCTCTTCACGGTGCGCTCCCAACTCTGATCAGAGTCCCAGCTGAGCCCCTCACATGTATGGTGAGGCCTGTCCCATGGAACGAGGAATGGAGTGGTCCTGTGACTCTTGTGCAGCAGGACAAACCTTGCTGCAAGAGGCGCGTAGAGTGACCAACAGCGAATCAGGACTACAGACAGATGGCACGCTGACGGGAACACTGGAGAATGTGGCCTCATGAATTTCTTATAGAACGCGGCAGGCAGGGAGGAGTTGCGTTCAAACAGTAATGCAGCAGTGGGCGGGGATGTAACGTGGGCCCAGGGTAACCCCTCAGATGAGCCCCCCAAAATAGTCCAAAGGGTGCCAGGACACAGAACGGTGGAGAACCACTGTCCCACAGAAGCACAGACAAAAAGCCCACTGCCCTGAGCTGATTTCTAGAAACCCTAAGATTAACGTATATACATAACTGAGTGAAATAGGAGGTAGAAAATGAGAATTGCCACAAATGGGAGATGTTGTTACAGGCATTCTGAGAAGAAAGAGATGACTTCTATCTGGGGAAGGGGGACTTGAGGGTGCAGAATATAGGATTTTGGAAAGAAGGTGACATTGGAGTTGTGTCTTATTTGGCTTTGACCTATAAAGATGGGGAGGGAAGGGACGATGTCTCTAAAGCAGGGCATTTGGTAGCAGTATCAGTTAGCTCTTTATTGAAGCAAAGGGTGCAGGAAGGAAAGGAGTGGGAGATAAAGATGAAAAGGGAGATTAAGATTATACCCGAAAGGCCCTTTAAAAATTCGTAGTTGGATAAATGTACAATGAAAACTGTTAAGGGAAATTTTGGACATTTGGGCTATATTCACAGTCTTTTAAGGCAAGTGTCTTGGAAGACAGTTACTCCGTGTCATTTAATGTTAGAAGGAGGATGCTGGGTAAATGGACCGCGGCCCTGCCCAGGGACTAATGGCTGGCTCAGAGTCACTGCTGCCCTGTAACTAACGTCATGGGCAAGCTGTTGGGTGAGAACCGGCAGCTCACACTCTGGCCGGGTTCACAGAGAGCGCTCAGAGGAAGGTGTTAACAGGCAATATTTCTTTGTAAAAAAGGGAGGAAAAGCGTACATTACTAGCTTCAAGTTTAAATGGAGCATTCACCTTATAAAATTATTTCATCTTATGAAATAATTTCATGCTATGTGATTTTTCTGCCAATGTGAGCATTTGGTTGGTACATCAGCCTAGTGGCAAATACATTCTAACTTCAACAGTCTCACCATTTAAAAAGCATGCGTGAAAAAAATTTACTCAACTGATATAACCGGAATTCTAATTTCAGATCTTCTTGGCTTCACTAAAAATGTCTCGTAATATATATGGTTTTGTTTTCATACCTGAGAAATAAAGAGAAAGTTTGCCATGAGAAATTAATAAATTGTTACAAACAACACAAATATAGGAGGTTAAGTCACTGATAAATGATACTGTATATTCATTTTGAGTTTCAGAACCCACTATATCCTTGTTTTCCCAAGCATATACCATTAGTATATCGGTGAGCACTAGATTAGATGGCTTAGTTCATGTATAAAGAATGTAATGCACTGAAGGAGGAAAATTTAGTTTTGTTTGCAGAAATGCATATAAAAATAGTTGGCCTGTCATATTATTACATAAACCATTATTAATGGGTTACTGAAAGTGGCCACAAAGTGACAGTAATATAAGCTTTATTTCCTCAGAAAAATCTCGTACTCATGGTCTAGAATAGAGTCCAGCCTGACTCTCATTTTACTTATAATTGGCCTCTTAATGCATCAGAAGTCGTCACAGGGAAGACAAGGGCTGCCCTCACCGGGGGCCCTCGGGCCCAACCCCAGCCAGTGAGCCAGTGAGGTGCATGCCCACCCTTCTTGACCAGACTCAGATCCCCGGCCCTGTGCTAGATTCCAGCTTCAGCACTGCCACAGATTTGTTCTGTGATTTGGGTGTTTAACCACTTTTCAGCTGGAGAAAGGAATAATAATAACTTCAATTCATCTCAGAGGAATGCAGTAAGGAGAAAACAAAACAATGCATGTGGAATAGTTGTGAAAAGCTACAAGTCCAAATCCAAATGTAAATATTATTTTCATAGGAGCCTGAACATACTCAGCCTTTTGTTTCTAACTTCGAGCATGGGAGAAAGAGTTCCATTTCATTTTGTTCCTAATATGAACAAAAGACACAAACCATCTCACTTTCACTTTTCTCTAGTTCAAGCATCTGGCTTAAAGAAGCCTTTGGTCAGCAAGCTGCCAACTCACAATGCTGAAAGGAAATCCGAACTCCACGCCAGGTCAGGGGTGTGGAGGGGAAAGAACAGGAAGCCTCCTCCAACATTCCTGGTCTCCAAGGGGAAATTCAGCGGGACTGCGGAGGTAACTATAACGTATCATCTGTGACAGACCCCTGTAGAGAAGCAGATTTGGTTTAAAATTGGGCAAGAGCAGGCGTGGCTTGACTCTACCTAGAGCTAACCTAGGAAAGAGTCTCTGCTGTTGAGATAGAAATAACACCGGTTTTGCCCCAAACGTAAGAGATGACAAGTGAAGGGCCTTCCCACCTCAGGGACTTGCCTCCATAGAGTTTCTTCTGCCTGGAACCTTCCTCTTCACCTTGTCCTTTCTTACACAGCACTTTCTTGGGGCGGGGCGGTCTCTCCAGCTGACACCCCCATCTCGCTCCTGCCCAAATCATAACCAGCGTTAAAACTCAGAGAACTCCGCATTTCTGCTTTATAATAATTGTTTGGAATTAGTGACGCGTTACTCTGACTGATTAGTGTCCATCGTTCTCTCTCCCCGCCCCCACCAAGGCCCCTGAGGACAGGGAATGGTTTGATTCCATAGCAGCCCCAGAAGGGAGCAGAATACTCATAGGAGGCCCTTGTTAAATATTTATTAAATGAGTGAGGAAAGAAATACAATCTGAAAAGAACGTATAAAACAGATGATTTCAGATCACAAATCATTTCTAGGCGGGCACATTTATGCAAATATATGTTATTTGCAATAAAACCCTTAATTTACTGTTGCTGCAGGAGGACATATTGCAAATGAAAGGAAACCATAAAATGAGGAGGTTATAAATCAATGTTAATACCAAGTTAGTAGTAGGGGAATATGCTGCACACCGAATAAGGGTTTCTTGTAGAGTGGGTGCTTTGTTTACAAGGTCCCAACCACCCATGTTTAGACATTTTGAAGAAGGGACAGGAGAAGGGGAGAGCTATTGCTTCCCAGGCTTGAAGGCATGAGCTCACAGTCAGGGGACTTCAGAGAGAAATTCTCTCTGGCCCAGGTACCATGTGATAGAACAGAAAGTTGCATGATGGGGCCACGCAGTCTTTCCCAAGCATCAGACAGCTCTCAGAAGCATAGCGTTGTTACATTCTGTTTACTTTCTTCTGTTCTAAAAAGCTGAGAAGTGTGACTAATTGGGCATTCATTCATATGAGTATAAATATGTGAAGAAGATAAAATTTACAAAAACTATTTCTCAAGCTCTGCCACAAGATAAAGCAGTTAATGTTTCTAGATTTTATTGAACTATACTCCAAGACACCATGTTTTTTAGATAAAAGTCAGTCCCCATCTCCCTTCCATCTGTTTTTTCTCTTGCACACAAGTATTTAAGCACTACTTGTTGCCAATTTTTAAAAATAAGGTTACATTGTGATCTTCCTTATCTTTCAACATATTCTATGCAACGTATAATTAAATTCCATCTTCCTCACTAAATAGCTTGAATTTATGACTTTCTGGGAGCTAAGTGTACCCCATTTGTGTGTTAAATATAAAGAATAAGAATGCTGAGTAATGGAGATCATGTCTTTTCTGGGGCTTTTAAAGCTATAAGGTTTCTTTTCTTTCCTTCAAAAGATTGTACACAAGTTACACTGCAAATAAAAATGAATTAAGTGAGACTGAGAGATCAGAGAAGAAATAAAGAGGCGCCAGTTTCTGTAGCAGGCCTTTAATGGCTGATGCTTTGGGGCTATCAATTTGGAAAGAAAAATATCAAATAAAAATCCATTCCATACTTATTTTGAAGACCGCATCCTTTCCTCTGTTTTCATATAACTCTGCCAAGGTTTTATTTTATATAAGGTCTATGTTGTCCTATATCTTAACATTTTACAAATTCTAATCCTTAAAGGCAGACAGAAATTAAACAATTTAAATGCTGTTTAGTAATTTCGAAACAACAATAAGTAGGGCACTTTCTCCTGGGTATCATCAGCCCTAAACTCCCCCTTTATTCTGCCATTGTCCCTACTGCTACTAGCAGAAATCCTAAAGGGTCAGATAATAAAGGCCCAAAGAGATCTTTATATATTTTCAGCTTTATACTTAAAGCCCATCTCAGGTTATGAACTGCCTTCATCCTTAAGGTTGTTTGAAACTCATTAATTTTATTTTTCCTGTGGGAAAGTAGGAACAAGTCAGGATCAGAGAGAAAAGTGCCATTCGTTTCTCTCCGTGGAATCTCCCCTTGACTCCATTTAGTAGCAGCTGGAAGTGCAAACCTGGGTTTACTAACCACGCTGGGGACAGAAAAGTCATTCTTCCCTATACTAAGGAGCATCTATCAGTGTTCCTTAGACAGAAAATGTTCAGTGTAAATTTAGCAAGAGAATGAGTGAATGAAAAAAACCCCCACAGTTTTCACTGTTTTAAAATGTATCACTTCCATCCCGTTTTCTTACAATTTGAAACCCCTTGTTAATCAGGCATTACACAGTAAGTTACAGAGAAATAAACCATGGCACAGACATGTGACTTTGGGGAGCTTAGAAAAAAGGACTGTGCTCACTGGTTGAGCTTTACATGAAGTAAGAACAATATCTTGTCTGAAACACTTAGCTTCTCCATGAAGAGAACAGATTGTATTGGGGTGTGAGGCAAAATAAGGTACCCAGCAGTAGAAATGTTTCAGATGTTTTCATTTAGGCGAGGCAATGGCCTGTCTAAATTAAACCACCACCCCTCACCTTGGTCCTTAAGACTATTAGAGAGATACAGTATGACTTACTCTAGGAGAAATCCTAGCGTTTATCTGACCTACAGTGGAAAATCGTGCCTATATTTTTTCCTTCGCTTTTTTCTCTCAGTGACTCTGGAATTTCCAGTTTGGTTTCTCTATAGGGGTCCTAGTGTTTAACGGGAATGAGGGAATGAATACATTCTAATGCTGAAAAGATTGTCTCAGTCTGCGTTAACAACAGTGTAAGCTCCTGGCGTCTCCCTGGTGTGGCTCTAAGGGGCTGCTTAAGGCCACCGCCCAGCAGATGTGCCTGTGGGTCAGGGAGCTGGGTAACTGTCATTCCTCCCTTGGGCACTAAGGGGCTTCCCCAGGGAGTGGAGACTTCAAGGAAAGGCACTATGCCCCACGTGCTCAGTGAGAGGGCAGACTCCCTTTAAGGTAAACTTTGCAAATAAGAATAACCTTGAAAAAGGCCCTTCAGACGCAGATCAATGGTCAGGAACGTTGCCAACCACTTAACAACGCCCTTTTGACATTTCACAGATGTGTTATTTACGCGGGAATAGAGGCCTCCTTTTACCCCCAGCCCACGTCCCTGCTCTGTGCCTCAGCGAGGGGTGGGTGGGATGAGGTTGTCGGACGAGCCACTGGGGAAGTATGCGCCCACTCTCCTCTCCTTGGTCACCTCGGGTCACCTTGGCAGAGGGCTCCCCTACACTTCTGGAGACGCTTCTGTGGTACCTGTGACCTGACCCTCTCAGGGGAATTCGCTTAAGAGCCCAGGAGGTCTCTTGGGGGTGCCGACTTCCCAGCCCCTTCGATAGGCCTGAAAGCAAAACCATCTAGAGGTACCCCACCGCCGGCTCTCCCCCAAGCTCTGGGAAGGCTGCGGGGCTGCGCTAGTCATTAATGGCCATCATCCATTTTTAATAAGAAAGATAACAAAAAGGATGGGTAAGCGAATCCCAGTCGCAAGTCAATTTAAATAACATTCCTGGGGAAATCCAATCACTTAAAACTGAGACACCTACGCGAGCAAGAGCCCCCGCCCGTCTGGAGAGGAAGAGCGCGACGGCTGAATTAATCAAGATCTGGGTGCTCCCGTGCTGAGCGCGGAGCGTTAACCGTTCCAAGCCCGGAGTGTGACAAGGGCGGCTGGGAAGAGCGCAGCCGGCCCGGGCCACGATGCCCGCCGCCCCGCACAAGCGGCCCCTGCCATCTTGGGCGGCTCCGGGCGGCCCGCGACTGGCCCCGGCGGCCAGGCGCGCGGGGTTAAGGTCAGAAGCTCAGGAGGCTGCTCCGGCTGCAAGGAGCTGCCGCCTCCCGCAGCCTCCGCGCGCCTCCGGCTCCTCCTTCTGCCCAAGCGTGGCCGACTGAGGACAGCTCCAGCCGCAGGTAGTGAAGGCGCGGGAGGCGGCGCAAGAGACCCGAGCAGAGCCCCCAGGGAGTGGCTGACGGACTCGCGGACAGACGGATCCCTCATCCCCCCACTCCGGACATTAGCGACTATTCGCGCCGGCCATGTGGGGAACTGGGGTCACGGCCGAGGGCCTGTCGGTGGCTCCGGCCCCGCCACCACTGCTGCCGCTGTTGCTGCTGCTGGCGCTGGCGCTGGTGGCGCCCTCGCGGGGCGGCGGGGGCTGCGCGGAGCTGGCGTGCAGCGAGCGGGAGCGCTGCTGCGACGCGGCCAACGCCACGGCGGTGCGCTGCTGCAAGCTGCCGCTGCATGCCTTCCTCGACAACGTGGGCTGGTTCGTGCGCAAGCTCTCCGGACTGCTTATCCTGCTCGTACTCTTCGCCATCGGCTACTTCCTGCAGCGCATCATCTGCCCCAGCCCCCGCAGGTACCCGCGCGGGCAAGCGCGGCCCGGACAGGCGCGGCCGGGGCAGCCTGGGGACGCCGGGGCGCCAGGAGCCGTGGGGCCACCCGACGACGACGACGACGACTCGCCCGCGCTACTGCGAGACGAGGCTGCCGCCGGCTCCCAGGACTCGCTGCTGGACAGTGGCAGTGGCGGTCGGGGCCGGGGAGGTGGTGGGTTCTCGGTCCCCTCCTGCGCCTCGGAGCACGAGCTGGGATTAGTCTCGCCGGCCTTCCTGCAACTACCCAGCTACGAGGAGGTCAAGTACCTACCAACCTACGAGGAGTCCATGCGGCTGCAGCAGCTCAGCCCCGGGGAGGTCGTGCTGCCGGTGTCGGTGCTGGGCCGTCCTCGAGGGGGAGGTTCCGGGGAGCCCGACGGCGGCGAGAGCCGTTTCCCGCTCCTCTGAGCGCCCGGGGCCGCTCCAGGACCACGCGGACAGCACTAGGCTGGGGGCTGCGGGTGGGACGCAATGGCTGGGAAGGCCGTGGCTGCCAACAACTGCCTCAAACCTCACCTGCCACCTCAGCCTAATCGCCCAATCGTCCGGCATCTGGGTTGGGGTCACGCTCCCCCCTCCCCCCGCGACCTTAAGTTTCCCTATGTTTCACTCGGTTCAAGGAAACGTTAGGCACGCGCGGCAGGGTGACAGCAGCGGACGAGCCCAGAGCGCAACTTCGAGGGACGGTCCCCGCCCTCAGAATGTGTTCACTCGTAAGTGCCTGCATCCCGAATCAAAGAGAACACGTGAGCCCTTTAGTGCGTTGGGAGAAGGGCAGTATCCATTAGGGATGCGGGGGAAGGGACCAGTTCCACCCCTGTCCCTCTCTCCCGGGCAGGTCGCGGTCTCCCAGGATGGGTGGGGGCGGGGAGCGGTAGGGAGTGAGCGGTGACGCGAGAGACTGCTGCGCTCCGGGCTGGGAAAGGGGCTGGCAGGTTTGACCAAATGCCTCCCTTGAGAAGAGCTCCCCAAACCCTTCCCTGCCTTCCTGGCCAAGCATGTTTACAGCTGATGGCTCACAATTTGGTGGGGGATGCTCATCATATCCTGTTAGTTGCTACCTGTTCAAGATACAGGAATTACGTTTATCCAAGACCATATTCGTAATAAGGTACAGCTGGGCTTTTGATTTTTCAATAACCGAGCAGATATTTATATTTGTCTTTTATTTTTATATTTTTACCATGTATTGAACGTATCAGGAGGGTATTTCTGCAATTAATGACAAGATTGTTGTCTTATCACCCTTGGTATGCCTTAACGGCCCGGAAATTGCCCACACTGTCACTATTGTTTAATAAAATGTTGAACATTTTATTTCATTTACAATGGGAGAAAGAAGAAGCACGATTGAACGAGAAAACATATGACAAAAACATGAAGGATATCTTATTTTCACTATTTGAGAAGAATAAATTTTATTTTTAGTACTGTGATATAATATATAACTTTTTATAATACTATACATTATGTAGTCTAAGTCTTAATTGTATCATTTACCACATAGTGATATGTAAAAATGATCAATACATATATGCCATAACATGAAGCATGATGCCATGCAGTTCGCCTCCATTTTTCATTTGGAATACATTCCACATGATACAAAAGAATTTGTGACCTGTACTTTTGTTTAAAACCATAATTGTGCAGTAATGTACTAGAGAAGGAATCAACCTGTCCTTAGAAAACAGTATCATTGTATCAGTTCTGCCATTCTATGAAATGTCCTTTAAGCAAATGGTAATATATTAAAGTGCATTATGTTAATGTACATATGCATATTGTCTATATACAGTATACAGTTGGTATACTATATAATTATTACAGTTTATGATTATCATGAAAGAAAAAGAAGGAAAACAAAAGAGGTTTCACTGGTTGAGGAAGGATGAGTATTAACATGAAGAAAGATTACATATTGTACACGGACCTCACATGTATCCAGAAATGTTCTTAGGGTCGAAAAAGTCTGACAATCCTGAGAAATCTTAAAATACCTGTCTTGTTTTAGAAGAAAATGATTTGATTGCTTTAAATTTTTAAAAGCTGTTTGAAAAAGTCTGATAGTTCTAACAAATCTTAAAATGCCTCCATTGTAATAGAACAGGATGTTTACCCTAAACTTCTAAAAGCTAATGACTCTGTCCTTAATATTTGAAGTGTATTAACCCAGAAAAACATTAAAATCTCTCTGTAGATTGTATCAGATGTGTGACTGTATGGTAGTGTATTAAAATGTGAAATATGTATCTTTGTCATTTAAAAGTAGTTTTAAGCTGTGAACTGGCAAAAGCATCAGGAGTTGAGACGATATCAATTGAGAATGATACATGATTTAAAGAAATATTATATTGAATAATCACATAATTTATGTTTCTCAAACACTGTAAATTTTAGTTATATGTAACTCAATACTACCCACCATTCAAACTAGAAAGTTGTCATATTCTTTTAAATGATTTATCCTTTGAGAGTACAGTGTTTTAGACACTTTAAAATTCACCCATATCTGAAATGTCAACAAAAATATTCAAGTAAAGTATATCCTATATATTGTTGCTACTAACATCTTGAACTGTACAACAAAATCTTGTAAAAATTCACTTATAATATGGACCAAGTACATTTCCCTATATGAACTATGGAACGTTTCTTTCCCTAAAATATTCAGAATATCTATAATGTGACACCTGAGTGTCACATTTTAAAACTGCAAATTTTACATTCCCCCCACCATGCAGCACACAAGCTTTTATTCACATCTCCCAGTTGAATAAAAATGAGTATGACTCTATTTTGGTTTTTTTTCTCGTGCATTTCATTGATTTACCAGACACAATTTGTTCAGGCATAATTTTTTGGGAAGAAAATTTCAAGAACTATTTTTATTAGTATATTACTGACACATGTCATGTAATACACACACATATAACATGATGTTAATACACACAGTATGTACGTGTTCACAGTGCTCCAATACCTGGATAGAAACATTTTTAAAGCCCTAAGGCCCATATCTTGGTGTTCAGTTTTACAGATTTCACCTGGAAGTTAGTTATTACATAGAACTAGTAGAAAATAGAAATGCAGAAAATAGTCATTAATGTAGAAAATAGTTAGATTCTCATATGTATACACACACACACATACTGTGGAGGATAGATAGGTAGGTAGCCTGCAACTAATCATCTCCGCAAAGCGGCTTGCTACACGGGTACACATCTTAGCCAAGCCCACCGGAGAACGCCAGGCTCTTCAGTGCTAACTAAGCCTTTGCTCCTGGTTTTCAATTATCTAAGTAATTCATAGACTAAAACATTTCAACTGGATATATATATTCAATTGCTTAAAAGCAATTTGTTATTGGCATTCAATAGCATAGCCAAGGGGAATGTATCTTCCTGATACAGAATGATAGTTTTAAGAAGCCATTAATTACCTCTGTTTCAACCATGGAAAATGGCATTCATTGGCAATTATGCAAAGGGTATGAGGTGTACTATACTATGTAAGGAAAACAAGATTCAATTGTAAAGGCCAAAGGGAATATTAAGGAAATAGCCTCAACAATTTAAAAGGCAATATGCTAAGAACCTTAATGTTGTCCTAAATGTATACAGTTTCTCTCAAGTGGAATTAACAAAGGAAACAATTCAGAGCTGAAACTGATATAAACGTGAGTATGGTGTTCAGATTTATACAATATTCACTGACTTCTGTAAAAATCTCATGAATCATAATTAATTTGGATTTCCAGATTGAAATAGCAACTAGTTGTTTTATTTTGAGCAACCCAGCATGAATCATTTCTCCAAAAGTGTAAATTGCAGAAAACCAATCAGTAATAGTGTATTTGCCAAGTTTATGTCTGACCTCACTGGTTTACAGTTTACTTTTTCATTCTCCTTTCATCCATTGGCAAAAGGCTAATAACTGGTAGGCTAAGGGAAGGTATTTTGTCAACCAAAGAATGAATTGGCAATTAGCTAATTCCAAAAATAATTAAGATATCCTTCTTCCATAGGGCTGGAAAGGATGTCTTATTTTTATTTTGTCTCTAAAATAGTCAAATGTCAAATAAAACCAATACTTTGAGTATACTTTAGCTCTAGAATTAAATTTTTTATTTATTTTACTCACAGAATTCACTTTTAATTTTATGGCAAAAATTATACTGTAAGCAGGGGTGTCCAACCTGCAGCCCAGGGGTTACATGCGGCCCAGGATGGCTATGAATGTGACCCAATACAAAATCGTAAATTTACTTAAAACCTTTTTTTTGCTCATCAGTTTTTGTGAGTGTCTGTGTAATGTGTGGCCCAACACAACTCCTCTTTCAGTGTGGCCCAGAGACACCAAAATGTTGGACACCCCTGCGGGGATATTTATGCTTGCCATCAAACTAAATACTATCACTTTTTTCCTCTTCAGCTCCTCTGAAACACATCTCCTTGAGCTCCAAGTTACTCTTTGCTACGGTTTAACATCACTGTGGTTTTGGCTTGGCCTTTTACACAAAGTTTCTTCTCTTGGTAAAAGTGTTTTCTAAGGTGTTTCCCTTGTGTTCTATTTGCATCTGACCTCTGTAAGTTTCCAATTTTACAGTCTTACAGGCCTTCTACGTGGGCTCCTCCTCAGCTTCCTCTGCATGGGGTATCTGTTTCCTGGGTAGACTAGAAGATAGCTCTAACTTGACATTTCTTTTACTCCTGCTTCTAGATGATCTTGAAGAATCCCCACTGTGTTGTTTAAGATTTTATCTAAGGAACTGAAAACAGTTTTATCTTCTGAGTCTTCGTTGGTTATATTTGTCCTATCAGACAAACAATTAGAAACTTCTGGGTTTACTAATGGGTTTACTGTGATTTTCCTCATTTGTACCAACCAAAGATGTTAGCAGATCAAAATTAATTTTGATTATTTTCCTTGGTCTTAAAAGTATCTTCTCTTCAGTTGTAGATTTAACATTTTTCTTGCAAACTCTTCATTAGTTTGTCACCTTTCTCCATGTGCAGGACCCCTGTTGAACCAGCCAAGCTGTAAGATTCCAAAAGATTTATATCAGTTTTACTTCTTTCCCTGGCGTAACAGTTTTTGTCTTTTGTTTCACGGTTCTAGCTTCCAAGTTTTCTTTTTTTTTTCTTGGAAGCTCTTCACTGTATTCTTTTCATCTTTCTTTATATGAACGTTTTCTGTTGATGTAAGCAACTGAGACTCCAGTTCTGTATCAGTTCTGTATCTGTGACTGGGATGTAGGGACATTCCCTGAATCAGCTTATCTTGAAAATTAAGCTCATATTTCTTTACCTTCATTGCTGTTTGCACATCATCTGTTTGAGTAGGCAAATGTTTATATTCTTAAATGTTCTTTGGCCACATGTCTTCAGTCTCAGAGGCATTTGCTTTGGATTCATATTGACAAAGATTTTAAGAGAGATTTTCTTGACTGAGATTTCCTGGTCCATCCTTAATTTTGTTCATTGAATCAAAGATTTCTTCAAATCTACCAAAGTCAGCTTCCAAACATTGTCTTTTTTTTTTTTTTTGTATTCTCCCATAAGTGGGTTCCAAGTAGTCTGATTGTATTTTTCTTTTTTCTTGATGGTTTCAATAAAGTATTGAAAGCTGTTGGCTTCAGGTTTTCTTTTGGTGTTTAAAAAAAGTTTTGTATGGCCTTCTACATTTTTTTAAATTTAAAAATTTGTACACTCTGTGTTCTCATATTTTTCTATAACTTCGTTTTCTCAAACAGTACTTTTCACATTTTTTAAATAGATATTTTAGGTTTTTCCTGTAATTTCTTTGATACATCTGAATTCTCGCCAAGGGTTTCTGGTGAATAAGTTTTCAAAATTTGGAATTGCCATAAGTGATTGTAATGTCTTTCAGAGCCTCTCCTGGGTGTGAACCCGGAAAAGCCGGTGTTCACGCTGCCTGTCACCTCCCAGACCCAATAAGCAGAGACAGGGATTGGATCTTTATGGGCGCTTTATTCAGATTGTTGGCGATCTGAGAAGGTGGTGGGTTTGTACCCTGACCGACCATCTTAAATTCCATTTCAAAATGGCCCTTTTTATAAGAAGAACAAAGTATAACTAAGGAGTTTGGAATTCAGGGAAAAGCTAATTGGACAAAAAGCTGCAGCATTCTTTCATCTGTGTCCTAGGCAGTGGTGTTTATCTGTGCCCTCGGTGGTAGGCATCTCACCCTGCAGTACAGTCGCTCAGTTGCCATCTTGATTGCTTGAGACCTCCTGAGGCAAAAAGGTGGAACTGTTTATGGTGTATTGGAGTCGAGGTGGGTCATACTTTCAGTTTCTGAAACAACAGCTTTTTATATGCATTGATTAATAAGCTTGTTAGCTATTACCTGAAACTAAAATTTTTCCAACGTTTGAGCCCCCCATCAGATGTACCTGAGGAATTTTCTTAAATTTCATCATACTTGTAGGATTTTCTGTGGAGTCACATCTCTGCTTTGGGGTTGTCATGAGGTTCTTGATGACTGTGGTCTTCGACTTGACTTCCCTTTTCTTTAAGTGTTTTGTCTGTTGGTGCCCGTTGGGCCTTCTATGGGTTCAGTCTTCCCACAAGAGTTCTCAGAAGTTGCGTGATTAACTGTCAGTTTGGCTGATTCACAATTCTCCCTCAGAGCTGTCCCAAGTTTCTTGTTGATTGTATTATCTTCTGGGTCCACAGTTTGCTTCTGGGTCTTACAATGGTTCTGCCTTTTCCTTGTGTCCTAAACAATCTCTAGATACCTGTGAGGTTTTCACCTTTTCTATATTTCCACTCAAGGGATAAGGAGTTCTAGTTGATTTTGCTCTCTAGTTGTACTGCTTGTGTTGGTGTTTTTCTTTTCTTTTTCTTTTTTTTTTTTAAGATTTTATTCATATATTTTTAGAGAGAGGGGGAGGGAGAAAGAGGAAACGTTAATGTGTGATTGCCTCTTGTGTGCCCCCTACTGGGGACCTGGCCCTCAATCCAGGCATGTGCCCTGACTGGGAATCGAACCGTGACCTTTTGGTTCGCAGGCCGGTACTCAATCCACTGCTTCATTAGTGTTTTTGTAAGCTCTCTGATCTTTCTCCACAGTCTGCATTTTCCTCAGTTATCCCCAGCAGTCTCCTGAGTATTCTTAGACTTTCTACTTGTTCTGGATTCTGCTTTGAAGTGTTCCTAAGCTTTCTGTGGACACTATCATCATTTGTTTGTTCCTCTAGTTCCTTTAGTGTTTACGGGAGCTCTCTGATAGCTGCCAGGTCTTCTGTGGGCTCTGGTTTTGTTTTAGTTGTCCTCCGCACTCCTGTGAGGATTTTTAAGAGTTTTTGTTGGTTCTGCTTTGTGCGTTGCATGCTTCTAAGCTTTCTGTGGAAATAGTCACCATTTATTTGTCCCTGTTTCTTTTGGTATTTGTGGAAACTCTCCAATACCAGCCAAGACTTCCACAGGTTCTACCTTTCCTTCAGGTGTTTTCAGAAGTCTCTCAAGGAGCATTAGAGTTTCTGCTGTGGAGTGCTGCTACGCTTTTTGTGGACACCTAATCTCATTTTAATAAACCTCTGTAATCTTTCACAAATGAAAGAATGCTGCAGCTTTTTATTCAATTAACTTTTCCCTGAATTCCAAACCCCTTAGCTACGCTTTGTTCTTCTTATAAAAAGGGCCATTTTGAAATGGAATTTAAGATGGTCTATTGGGGTACAAACCCACCATCTTCTCAGATTATAACAATGTCATAAATTATAATACTGCATTTGAGTTCTGGCAATTCTTTATTATTATTTCATCATTTCTAGCATGTTATGTTAAATATCATTATATCTAGCATGCTCTGATTTAAAATTTGGTAGCAATTTACATTTTAGCCTTTCTTCCAAATAACAAAATATAAAAATGTGCACAACTTTAGATACATTCCTGGTAGTAGCTGTGGGGGTGACACTTCATTTGTTATCACGATGATTATAAAATAATGATTACACATCATTGAATGCTTATATATATCAGGTATTGTGCTGGGCATTTTACATGTATTATCTCATTTAAAATTCACAACAGGAGGAGCTAAGGATTATTAATCCCATTTTACAGATGAATGAAGTGCAGCCTGGAGAGGTTGAGTAGTGGGCCCAAAGTTACATGGCCAGTGAGTGGAAGACCCAGGAGGCAAACCCCACTGGCCTGACTCCAGAGCAGGTAGGTACTCTTAACCTCTAGACTTTTCAGCGTGAAATTTCGCCACGCAGAATAGCTCATCATACGGTCTGTGGCTGTAGCTATTTAGCACCACATTGGCATCACTTTCTACTTTTTTACAGGTGAAATAAGGGAACTATTATTTGTTATTTGCTGTTTTAAGGAAATATTAAAATACTATAGAATCTGGGCCAGGAATCTTTAATAACTCAAAAAAATTATTTGTGGGAATGCAGAAATGTTTCATGGATAAAACCCAAAATGGTCAACAAAGACAACTCAGATATTGTTTTCTTTCTTTTTGCTTTTTTCTCCATTTCATTTGGCCAATTCCTTAAGCAACGAATGTGCTTCCTTCCTGGTCTGACTTTATTCATTAAAAAAATTGAAAAACACGTTTCTTCAAAATAGCTGGTAAATCTTGTCCAATATTTTAAAAAATAAACAGAATGGTTTTTGTATGCTCAGCATAAAAATGAGAACCACAGAATCTAACATTATAACTAAACACCCAGGGCCAGACAATATTAAAACAAGGACAAAAACAGCATCCTAAATTAACATTCTCTTTGTGTTATTGTGATAGAGCATGACTGTTAAGATTCCATGCAGCTTGACATATAGTAGAATTGAGCATCCTGGGCAAACCTCTGGACCCTAGATTTACTACTTATGTGACCATAAGCAAGTTGCTTAACTTCTCTAAGCCTATTTTTCTCATCAATAAAATAGGGAAGAGTACATGCCTCAACTGAAGTATTCCTTTCAATGAATATTAAAGTAATATATAGAAAGCACTTAACACTATGCCTGGGACATAAAAATGTATTTCAAGTGCCAGTATATGCATAATGGTTGACGCCGGGTTCTCGGTGTACAATTCAAATAAACTTGTGGGAATTCAAAAACTTTTCCAGTTAATTGTGGTCACTAATGATTTGAATTAAGAATAGAAACACTTTCAGGAAAAACAAAAGCTAACATTAAAAAAAAGTCAGCTGGTCTCAATGACTAGTTTGGGCACACTGTTGGGGAAAGGCTGACCAGAAAGAGAAAAACTGGGTTTGGGTCGGCAAGGAAGGGCTAATAGTGGCAGACCAAATAAAATGGAAATGATTAGGGGTATGGATATTTTGAGGGGCAAGTATAGTGGGAGAAAGGCAAGAAGAGCTAGAAAGATAGGTCATAGGAGTAGGTGATTGGGATGCTGGATCTTAAAACGTCATAGAGGTGCTCTGGTCAAGGACAAGGGTGAAGCAGTGGTCTTAGAAGTGTGTCCTGGAGAACAGACATCAGAGCTGTAGGAGCAGAGGCGCGCATAGGCTACTGGGGGAATAGAAGTTAAGGAGGCAGAGAAGGGCCATGAGGGCAATGTATTGGCCCAGTGGACATCAAAACCCACCTCAGGTACGGCGGAACTGAGTCTGATGTAAAGGCTTTTACATAAACATTTCTGATTTTTAACCTGAAGAAGAGGCAGCCAAAGGAAAATAACTGTCACTAGATATTTAAAAGGCAAACTTACAGAAATAGAAAAAATTTTTATAGGGCCCCAGAAAATACAACTTAAAGGTTAAAAAAAAAATACTACAAATACATCAATTAATTATCCCATCCGTCCATCCACTTATGCATGCACCTACTCATCCAGCCACCCAGCCATTCTTTAACTTACACTGAAACAAATTTAAGGTGTTTTACCAAAAGGACACACACAAAAGTCCACCAAAAAGTCAATGAAGAAACCAAGGCAGTGGGGGAGAGAAGAGTTGGCAAAATAAGGCAATACCTTAGTTCTGAGGTTTTTTAGAAGGAAATACAAAGAAAGAAACTGATCAGTGAAAAGGCTCAGTGTTTGTAAATAAAAAACAAACCAGCTGTTTGAGAGAAACACAAATGTTCCTGGGACTGAGATCTGGGAGAAGCTTTTCCTTTGAGTTCTCATAAAGAAGACACTGTCATGTCAAGCACAACATATTTGACTATCTTTACACTAAATACGTTCCACAGGGCTTCCAAAACTGAGATCCTCAACATAGGCCAATGGCATAAAATTGTAGCTCATCACAGTTTTTGAAGGGGTCTAAAAAATGTAGTATAGGAACTCAACTCCCGCTGCTTTGGTCCAATCCCAAAACAGGTTATATTCTAGAGGAATGAGTGGCTATATAACTTTCAAATTATTCTCCTAAAATGTTATTTCTCTCAGACCTTTTAAAAGCCATTTATTTTTGCTTTTATAAATTACACAAGTGATATTTAAACACATGCTGAAGAAAGATTCCTTAAAAAAACAGAACAAACAAATGCACTCAAGTCTCAGGACATAAAATCAATATACTACCATCAACTGCATTTCTGTACACTAATATCAGAGAAATTAGGAAAACAATCCCATTTAGTATTACATCAAAAATAATAAAATACGTAGGAATAAATTTAACCAAAGAAATGGAAGATATGTACATTTGAAAGTTACTAAGAGAGTCAATCTTAAAAGTTCTCATCACAAGAAAAATTTGTTTTTGTAACTATGCGTGGTGACTGCTGTTAACTGACCTTACTGTGGTGATCATTTCATAACGTATATATACCCCAAATCATTATGTTCTACGCCTGAAACTAATACATTGTGATAAGTCAATTATATCTCAATTTAAAAAAAAAGAAAAAGAAAAGGCACTTCCCAAAAAGCAGTGGGCAGCACAGATTCTGGGGCCAGGCTGTCAGGGCCCCTGAGCCCAGACTGACCGCTTACTGGGGCTGTGATTCCAGCTGAATTACCGAACCTCTCTGTGCCTCCATTTCTTCTTCTAAAAAGGAAGCTACAAGTAGTACATCAGAGGACAAAGCTCTTAGAGTTTGGCACCCAGTAAAGATTACATATAAGGTGGTTGGCACTATCACTGCAAATGGATTTGAGGGAGAGGAAGGGTCAATGCTGACACTGAGGCCATGAAAAAGTTTTCCGCATTGAGCTTTGAGGAGCCCCTAAGTTCCAGAACGTGTCAGAAGCAGACCTCTAATAGTTATCAAAGTCCTTAAATGTCTATAGCATCAATTCAGCAGTTAAATTACCAACAGGAAATGTATCCCATGGAAATAATCAAGTCCTATGCAAAGACTGGATCACAAGGAAGCCTGCGGAAGCACTGCTATAATGGTGAGGTATTGAAAACTAACTAAATTACCCAATAGTGGAACATTGATTAAATAAATTCTGCTCCGTCATACAAAGAGGGATTCTGCAGCCTTTAAAATATGGTAAAACATCTCTTAATATGGAAATAGGGTTATGATTTAATGTGTCATTAAGTGTAAAGAACCAGTAATAAAACCATATTACAACATAAACACACACATATGCACACACACACAAGAAAACTGTTTTAAAATCCACCTTATATGCTACTCCACTGGAATGCTCCAACGAATGTATAGAACCTTCCCATTTTTTTCTATTGCTTAAATTTTCAATTACTCAAATAATCAGGTACAGCTTCCTTTCTAAAAAAGAACACATTATTAACAAAAGTCCCCTCTAACACCTGACCCTCAATCCCAGCCCACTCCTCCAACTTGAGAGTTTACTCTGTAGTATCCTTCTAGAATATTCTCTGTATTTTTACTGCATATAGATGTATCCACAGTAAATATAAATAATACAGTTTTGCACCTAAGGCTTTTGTTTCTATGCAGTTTTGCCACCTGTGTAGATTTATGTAAACACCACCACAATCAAGATACAGAACTGCCCTATGTCCACAGTTTCCTCATGCCCCCTACATGGCCTCACAGCCACATCGACCCTCTCCCTCTCACCAGTCCTCAACCCCTGGTGGCCACTCATCTGCTCTCCATCTCTGCATGTTGTTATTTCAAGAATTTAATCCTCTAGCACATTACAAATATTAATCTCTATGAGATTACATTCTAGCATTTAGTGTTAGACACGTGGAGTGTCTTGGCCTGCAAACTCTAGCTTATTATTTTCTTGTAGAAGTAAATATTATTTGTCACTAGCTAAAAGAAGGAACTCTCTGGTACAGTCCTAGTTGACTTCAGAATAAGAATAGGTAGAGGTTTTGTTGCTTCTGGATTTTATACTTGCCTTATTACCATAGATTTGTACAGTGTTTTTCCAATTAAAAAATATAATATGAATGTTGCTTTACAGTAGAAGCATATTAGAGAACAGTTTTTGATAATCTAGAACAGTGGTCCCCAACTTTTTTGGCAACAGGGGCTTGTTCTCTTGCTTGTCCACTGCTCACCTCCTGCCGTGAGGCCCAGGTCCTAACCGGCCATAGACTGGTACCAGTGCACGGCCCAGAGGCTGGGGACCCCTGATCTAGAACATCTGGAAACATCTGAAAAGCTGAATTGCTCTAAATTGTTTGGAAATGGTCTACTTTAGAAATCACTACAGTCAAAAACTGTGCAGAGTGCATGGTGAGCATATGAGCTTGGGTTGCAAGTGGCCAGGCGGCGATGTCCAGCAGCTCAAGTCAAGTTTTAGGGAAAGAGCAGCTTTAGAGTAAAGCAGGCAGATGAAAAATGACTTCGTCAGAGGCTATATGGGAACTGGAAAATCCCACACAGTTTCTGGTCCAGAAGTCATTTACCACTAAGTAGGAGATACTGAAGATAGATGAACTGTGGGCAAGGGGAAGACAATGATGGGCCTTCCCAAAAGAATTACTTCATCGCCTTCACTTTGGTTTCTGTAGATGGTGTCTAAAGAAATCCTGACCAGTGATTTTGCCACAGTCCTATCTGCAGATCACCAAATCTACAGATAAAATCTGCAGAACACATAAAAATCCATATATTTTTATTACTGCATGTTCCCTTTTTATGCTGCACATATTGTAAATTCTGACTTTTTTCAGTATAAGAATTCACAAGGAAAATGAGTTTGAAGTATTTATCTAAACTATATATATATATAATATGTCATTTTCAGACAGGTATATATTTTCTATTACAAAATGACAGATATTTAAAAGTATTCTTCAGTTGATACTCATGGTAATTGTCTACTATGGTAAACCATTTTAAAAAATGTTTCCTTTAAAACTTGTTCATTTGTTATCATACCTTATGTTTCATCTTACATACCATACCCTCTGTGCTGAGCTGTTTGGGGGGATCATCATGTCCCAGAAATATTACTAATCTAATCTAGGTCCCAGGCATAAACAATCTTCCCTATTTGATGCATTTATGAGCTACACAAAAGATTTATACTTTCATACAAAAGCACTGAATTATAGGCAATTCCCCCAAAATGTATAAAATTATCAATGTTTGACCAAGAATCTTTTATAATAGCTTTTTTTGTTTTGTTTTTAAAGATTTTATTTATTTATTTTTAGAGAGAGGGAAGGGAAAGGAGAAATAAAGGGAGAGAAACACACTGATGTGCAAAAGAAACATCCACCTCTCTTGCTTCTCATGTGCCCCCAACTGGGGACCTGGCCAGCAACCCAGGTATGTGCCCCGACTGGGAATCAAATCAGTGACTCCTTAGGCTTGTGGGACGATGCTCAAACTACCAGTCAGGTCAATAGATATTTTTAAAAGTGTAAGACAAAAAAACAACAACAACAACAAAAAAACCCCCACATTGGGTATGATGGGGAAAATGATACTGTGATATAATAAAGAGTAAGTCTGGTCCCCGTCCCTGGTTCCTGGCACAGAGCTTCAGAAACCACTGGAATTTCCTGGGCGATGAGACTGTCTTTGCTGTGTTAATGAGATGACTCAAGTTGCCTCTAAGTGGCTTCAAGATGGGCCAGGCTGATCATCAGAACTTAGAGGACTAGAACTCTTAGCCACCTGGCCCTCAAGGAGAAGACTTGGGGCTGAAGACTGAATTGAATCACATGGCTAATGATTTCGTCAAGCATGCCTATGTAACGAAACCCTAATTTTTTTTTTATCAAAACTTGGGACATGGAGGCTGGGGAGAATGACAGGCCCAGGTTCCACAAGGGGAGGCCAGAGAAGCTCTGAGTCCCCTCCCCTCTACCCCCAGACCTTGCCCTGTGCATTTCTTCCATTTGACTCTTGAGTTGTGTCCTTTATAATTAAACTGTAATTTTAAGTACAGCATTTCAGTGAGTTCAATGAATTGTTCCAGTGAATCATTAAAACTGAAGGGGGGCGGGCATCATGGGAACTCCCAAATTTATACCGAAGCTGGACAAAAGTGTGAGTAACCTGGGGACCCCTTCTGCAGCTAGGATGTGAAGTAAGGGCAGTGTTGTTGGGAACCTTGTCCTTTAACTTGAGGGATCTGATGCTAACTCTAGGTAGTTAGTGTCGTATTGAATTGAATTATATAGGACATTCAGTTCATACCAGAGGATTGTCTTTAGAATGTATTTGGTGTCAAGAAGTATAGGATTCACTAGAATGGCACCCATTCATGGAAACATGCTTTGGAAAGAGAAAGGATGAAAGGGCAGGGGTGAGAAACCTTTCACTTCTAAACAGTCACCTGGTCACTCGGGGTATGAAACTGCAACTGCACTCGGTCACTACAGGTAAAAATTATCAGTGAACTTTAGAAAAGGTGGTAGACTCATTTCCCGAGGAGTTCGTTCATTGGAATCATAAGGAAATTCAAAATAATAAGAAACACACTAAACATACAATCCCTTGGCTATTGTTACCTGTAAGTACTAAAATGAGACTGAGAGAGAATGAATGCCAGGGTGGATCTTGACTCTGAACAAAACTCAGGACTATGGCCACTGGCCTCGAAGCTGTTCCCAAAGGGAAAAGTTAGGTGGGACAATAGCACTTCTAAAGACCTCTGGTCACAGAGAAGATAATTCATGTGGTGGAGGGCAAAACCAGTAAACTACTGAAATCAGAAGGTAGAGGGTGGAGTTGTCTTATCTTGTGAATAGTTGCCATCCAGTCCCTGAAGAAGCTTCACTAACGTGGATTACAGGAGTGACTTATTGAGGGGCAGTATCTTTGGTTTTGAATGTTGCAGTGTGAGAGTGAAAGAGCATGTCTGGGTTGATACAGGGCCCACAACTCAGTATGGAACAATTCCAATGGCTATCCATGATCCAGGCACACAGCAGGTCATCCCCTAGGGAACAGAACAGCAAGGCCGGTGGACTGACTAAAAGCCACTGTAAAGTGAGTTTACCCTGAGAATGTGGGCTTTCCAACTCCTCCTTTAAATGCCAATTGGTTTTATGATGATTAGGACAGTCGTCCACTGAATAGAGACCTGTTACCCAAGTCATGGCGAATTCTGTGATTAAGAGGGCCCCTTTCCCACGAACACCCCATGTAATCTGACTGCTGAAAAATAAAACAGTCTGAGAAGCCTTATCAGGTTTGCTCTCTCAGCTTCCTCATATGGGTCTTACAAATACCAAGAACATTCAAGTCACAAGAAAACAGGGACGGATGGGAAGAATCAAGGGGCTCATCCCAGTGGGCCAGAAATTTTTAGATGGTTATTATGAAATAGGGTAGAAAGGACATTGATGGGGTTGAAACAAAAGTCTTGATACAGCACTATGGAAATTTGGGAGGACCCCCTGTTGAACTTTCAACATATAAAAGTCCCTTCCCAAAGTCTGCCTTATTTATTCCAATTTGGAGGAATTTTAAAAAGCGGAAGGCAAAGGTTGCGATGAGAAACTCATCCTGAGAATGCCTGAGGCAAGAGTTAGGGAGATTAATCAAGATAAGGACTGACAAAAGGGCCAATCCCTCCCTGGGGACCAAAAGCCTTCTGCAAGAGAATGAGGAAAAATGGCCAGAGATGGAGAAGTTTCTGGGACACCTTGACCTGGGAGCCCTTCGCTCCGTATAAACGTCTGTTGGTAACGTTCTACTGGTAGCCACAAATACAAGCGTATTGAGAAAATAGAAACCCTTCCTTCAAGCCATATTCATTAGACACGCTAAATGGGAATGAATAAGATTGCACAAGCCCACATTGTTGAATACAGGCTGGGTGCTGGTCTGGGCGAACCCTCCGAACAGCAGCCCTTTGTGAGGTATAAACTGTAGCTATGGCCAAAGCTCGTGAGCGCCACCCCCGGCAATGGCCTTTTGGATTTTGCTGTGGTACATTAATTGAAACTGCCCCTGTGAAGGACCTAAAATAATCTTGAAGCCTGAAATAACCATAATGTCTGGGGGGACGTCAGAGAAATGCTCAAACACAAGGGCAGTACCCACAAAAGCTCCACAATAAAATAAGAGATCGCTTGTACAGGACTGTGCTACTGGGGGATGCAGTGAATTCACAAGCAGGGAAACTCTTTGCCCCTGACTCTGGAACCACATGAGGAGCTGCCAGACTCCATCGCCACTTGGATGGTGCCCTATAAACAGCTCTCAACTGACCAGCCCATAGCGGCTTGGTTTATGAATGGCAATTCCATGAACAGACAATGTTCTGTTGGGAAGGCTGCCACTTTGCTGGAAAAAGGTTAAAATAAATCAGCTCAGGGAGCTGCACTACATGCTATTTTGCCTCTACGTTTGGGTTTTCACCAAGCAGTGGCTAATGGTCTGGCAAGAAGGCCATGGAAAACTGGCCTCTTAAAGGAATGTCCTTACAGGGCACGGCCTATGGAAATCACTCTAGGAACTCGAGGAGTGCATTAAAGTGAAGGCCATGTCAATGCCCATCAGAAGAATGCCGTTTCAACATTGGACAGTTGTTGAGAATCGACGGGGAGCTGCCTTAGCAAAGCAGAGATGGGCTGAATCTAGACACATTATTTTGCATCCTCTGAGCATAAAATGCCAACATGAACTGTTTTGTCTGCCAACCAGAGAAACAGGGACTACAGATGGCTATGGGGAAGATGCCCTGGGGGGAGGCCCCACACAGAGCTGGCAAGTCAGATGGATGCCAGCAGCCCTGGGGGCCTACATGTGGGTACAGGAACAGACACTGGCTCTGGACAGGGCTTTGCTTACACAGTGGTAGATGCAAATGCTCTGAGTGCTATAAAAGGAACAGAAGATAATCACACCAATTTGGAACAAAGGATCACATTTCTTCAGACTAAGAAACACACTTTACTGGCCATTCATGTCCAACAATGGGCAGAGAAATATTCTCCTCAGGGTAGATTGTTTAAAATGGGGGAAGATATAGGTATAAAAGGCATGCCTTCATGAGTGTGCTTCAACTCAACACAGAGGCTGCCTAGGGAGTGTTCCCACTGGATACATTCCTCTGCTATTCGAGTCTGGGGATGAGGGGTGGGTGAGGATGCTGGTGTGACTATGCAATTCTTTCCGGGAGGGCGTTGGGATGACGACTATACTTTTTCTTTCCCACATTACTGTAACTTCCTTTCCCTACCTGCTGCAGTGGTCCCTGGACCAAGGCTGCAACTACGTTGCTGGAAGCAGGGATGATTCCTAAACAACAAACTTTAATTGTTTTAATGTCTTTATGTCAGAATTCCCAAGGGACTGATGGGATGGGTTGTACTTTTACTCCATCTGGCAACACTGGGGCTAACAATAAGTCCAGCTCTAATACCTGTTGGTAGAGATAGCACACAAGTTCTGTGCCTGTGTAAACCTAGCCGATATGGACGGGAGTGGGCTGCGGGGGGGGGGGGGGGGTGGCATTTGCCGCCTGCAATCTAGACCAGCACAGTGGCCAAATCCAATATCTCTGCAAAGGTGAAAAGGATTGGGTATAAATGGATAGCAGGAATAATAGCTAAGGATAAAGGAATGAATAAATGGGTTAAGGAATGAGAGAATTCCAATATTAATACTTGGCAAGAAGTGCAGAACAAGCAATGATAATATGTCTTAGCTCAATTATACCACATGCCTGAAGGTGTGAAGCCATATATTGCCGAGACCACTCCTGCTTTTGGAACCTGGCAAGGTCAAATGGAAAGCTGCAAGTTCAAATGCCTTCGCCCTGAGAAACACTCTGGAAATACGATGTAATGACAGATTAGCCTAGTTATTAGAGACTGGATGGGAGTCTAGTAGTGTGCCAGTATCTTTTGACTTTTATTTTTCAGGTTATATCTACCATAATGTGATATGCAATAACACTGGCAATGTTGGAAAGGCTATACTACTGAGACCGATAGTCAAATGTATTGGGAAATTGAGTTTAATAGTCAGCTATCCCTCCACATTGACTCCTCCAAATATTGCTGTATCTGTTATGCTTAGTGAGGTACGTTCCTTTTGCCGTCAAAGATCCTATGGTCAGAGACTGTAATATAATAAAGATTAAATCTGGTTAAGGGGTAGGCAGGGCCGGCCAGCACAGAGCTTTGAAAGCCCTTTGAATTTCCTGAGTGTTGGGATATCCTTGTTATGCCAATGAGAGAGACAGAGAGAGAGAGAGAGCATGCAAGGATATGTACGTGTGTTGGGGGAGAGCTGTGAGGTAGCTTCAGGATGAGGACTGGTCACCAGAAAAAACCACCTAGTCAGAGGGTTAAAATTTTCAGCCACGTGACCTCCGGGGGGAGGAGAGTGCCTGGAGATTGAGTTCAATCACATGGCCAGTGATTTAACCAATGATGCCTATGTAAATCCTGGTAAAAACTCAACACAGCAAGGCCTGGGAGAGCTTCCTGGTCGGCGAACACACTGGCGCCTGGAGGCCGGTTTCCCATGGGGACAGGGCATAGAGGCTCTGTGCCTTCCCACCTGCCCCCACAGACCTCTCCGTTCTCTTAGACCTTGCTCTATGCAGCTCTTGCATTTGGCTCTTTCTGAGCTGTAACCTTTACGATAAAACTTCAGTGGAAAGTAAAGTGTTTCAGTGAGTTAGGTGGGTCCTTCTAGCACAGGATCACTCAGGGGACGGTGGTGGGAACCCCAAAATTCTCAGCCACATCAAACAGAAGTGTGGGTACCCTGGGGTCTCCACTTGCAGCTAGGAACTAAAATAAAGACAGTCTAGTTGGGGATCTCATCCTTTACCTTGTGGGGCCTGACACTGACTCCAGGTAGTAAATGTCAGAATTGAACTGAACTGTAGAACACCCCGTTGGTATCAGAGAACTGTTGTTAGAATACAGACATATTTCATAAAATATTTTTTTGTCTTTTTAAATTGCAATAAAATAAATATAATAAAAATTTACCCTGTTATTATAGAGAAAATGATAATATCGTAATAACTGGGTGGTGACAGGTGTTTATTAGACTTATGTGGTAATCACTTTGTAAGGTATATAAATGTTGAATCCTTATGCTGTATAGCTGATATTAATGTACTATTATATGTCAAGTATAATTAAAAATTTAAAAAATTTACCTTTAACCATTTTTCTTTTTAAACTTTTTATTGAAATATAACATAATGTAGAAAACATATATAACTTATAAGTACAACTTATAAGTAACCTGTTCAATCATATTTCACAAACCAAATATACCCCTGTACCCAGCATCTGGAGAAAGAACAGGATATTCCAACATTCCAGAAAAGAAAAGAAATATGTTGAAAAGACAGAAAATTTTCATAAAAGAAACCTAGATATAGTAATTAAAATGGAGGTGAGAGAGGAAATCACTTTTCCACACATTTGTATATTCTCACTCTGTAACACACCATTCCTAAAAATGACTTCATAGACTTTCTAAGAAGTACTTGTGTTAATGTTAAAAAGCTTTTGTGGTAATAATTTTGGGACATACTGAGTTAAGGCTAGTCAAACAGATTTATCTTTTGAGAAGATTTTCACAAATCCAGACTCCAGGGTCTAGTACCTGAACATTCTCAAGTCAGGAGAGGAATGAAGAAAATATTGCTTGCGCATTCTAGGTATATTTCTAAAACTATGATAAAATATATAATAAAATTTGTCATTTTAGATATTTTCAAGTGTATAATTCTGTGGCATTAAGTACACTCACAATGTTGTACAACTATCACCATTCAGAACTTGTTGATCCCAAACAGGAATTACGTACTCATTAAACAAACGATAATTCCCCCATTTTCCCCTCCCCCGGCCCCTGGCAACCACTATTCTCATTTCTGTCTCAATGAACTTGCCTGTTTTAGGTACCTCCGTAAGTGGGATCATACACTTTTGACCTTTTGTATCTGGTTTCATTTAGCATAATATTTTCAGGGTTCATCGATGTTGTAGCATGTGCTAGAATTTCATTCCTTCTTAAGGCTGAATAATATTCCACTATATGTATATACATTTTGTTTACCCATTCATCTGTTACCCACTCATCATTCTTGTCACCTTTTTGCTATTGTGAATAATGCCGCTATGAACATTGGTGCACAACTATATGTATTGTTATAAATTTTCATAAATTCATCCTCATGTATTTCTGTTGCATAAATAAACTTTGAGAGCACTTTATGATTTAGAGATCAAAGAGAAATTAATGATAACATACATTTTAAGGAGTCCAAAATTTTATTATCAGCATTAATATTTGTTTATGCTGAAGACTCAGGGATAAAATAATGGACAAAAAACTGGAATGTAAGCAATACTACTTAGGTCTATCATAAATATATAGGAATGGTTTGTGAATTATTGGACTAAAAAATATAAAAGATGAAATTACATCAATTATTTTGTGCTTAGTCTTTGTGAATATACTTTTAATATTAAATACATAGAAAGTGCTTATTACTCAGATTCTGCCTTTCTTTTTAGCTGAGAACACATGCTTACCCTCAGTTAGTCAGAGTTAGTTTCCAAAGGTAAAACTGCTTAAAGGTGAGCATGGCGCTTAGTACTTTAGACCTATATTCTTGCTGGACTGGCTGCTTGGCGATCGCTCTCGTTCTTTAGTAATTTCCATCTCAATTTTGGCTTTGATTTTCTCCCAGTCTATTTGGAGCTGCAATAGAAAAAAAGAAGAAAAATGCTTATATACTAGAGATATTTGTTTAATCCAGAGAAACTAAGAATAAACGAAAATAGAATGTATGACTTCCAAAGGATAAGAGTAAAAGGGCATGAAAGAAAAGTTAAGAAAAAAATGTTTTTAAAAAATTGCTGTAAGAATAAGACCAAACAGAACAATTACCACAATAAAAAGCAAAAACTCTCACTGTGATTCAAAAGACTAAAATCTCGATGTAGCTATTTCTAAAAGGCACATCTAAGCAGTGCCATGGAGCCACAGGATTCTGCACGGGTGCTCCAGGGACACAGGGTGAATGCGGACTGCTGTCCCCCAGGCCTGGAGCAAGTGGGCCAGCTCTTTACTGCGCATATACCGAGGTTTCCATTAGAGGCCTTGCTCCGAAGAAAGACAGGGCACCGTTTCCTTTCCCTGAGGACACTCTGCAAAAATGGCGCCTTTGCAACGACTCTTAAAGTAAAAAGTCATAGTGGTGGTTAACACAATGATGTAAAGGTATCAGATGAAGTAATGGGAAAGCAAGGCTGGGACACATTAGAATCACTGAAAAGTGGTTATTTTTCATGTTTCTTTCCCTTTGATCCATCATGCAGCACATCTGCCCTGCCCTCATTACATCTGGGATCAGGACTGGACTGCCCTGAGTTCTAGGAACAATTTCCTTAAGAAAAAACATTCTTCTGTTTTAAAGAGTTTAGAGATCACTAATTAAGAAATGTGTGTCCTCTCAGGCAAGATATGGGGAAAACTGTGTCCTAGGCTAAAGTAACTCTGATTTACTCTGAAATAAGCCCAAACTCCTGTGACTGAACCAAAAGTGAAGAGGTTTTCACCTCCCTGTAGCGGGCTGGGTGGGATAAGTAACGTTACATCATACTGAGTACTGCTTGCTGCTTGAACAGATTTATCTTAAGTAACCAACAGATTAATTTAAGGAATTCATGCCTCCTTTGTGCTAGAAGTTGATGGTTCTTTTTTTATTACAATACCCTTTACCCAAATTTCTGTGAATTAATTTGTGGATATTTTGGTCATCTTTTTTAAAAAGATAATAACTCCATATACTTTTTCTATAATAAATCAAGTAGATGAATTAAAAGAATCCTTCCTACTAATAGAAGATGAATGTCTGTGCTAAGATGCAAGGGACAGCTCACTGAAAGGCAGAGCAAATATTAGATTATTTGAAAGGCTCATTTTTCAATCAGGCTGGAACTTGTTATTTTTTAAATGGCAAAACACTTGTTTCTGTGTCTAACAAAACATTTGCAAAGAGAAAGGCAAACTTGATGAATGCTTTGGCCTTCCTCCAGCCTTAAATTGACTTACATATGTTTCTCAAATCAATCACAATAAAACCATATATTGATGGTACTCTGAACAACTGTTGCTGTTACAACAGAATTCCATCAAGTAAATTGATGACATCTATATTAGTAACTTGTTATAATACAAATGATGGTGTCAGTTGATAGGTGCCCTACTGAAAATAAATGTTTTACTTTCACTTTGGCATTTATCCCATTTTAGAACAGCGTTCTGATCATTTAGTCCTTGGGATAGGGTATTAAGTGAGTTTTATATGAGGATATACTCGTGACAATTGTCAAGTGACTTCTATGCTAAAACATATCCTTTTCTATTATAGGGAATATAGTACTATTTGACACTTCTTATTCTAGCTCCTAGTCAATTCTTATTCACATAGAAGTAATTTCAAAGTCATACCAGATGGCTCTCCTTCCTCCATCCCTCTCTCTCGGACTCAACTAAAAATCAGAAGCTCATGAAGTGTTTGTTTGTTGGTTGGTTTTTTCGCTCTTTTTTTTTCTTTCTCCTACCATAATGTTGTAAACATTTCCAGGTTCTTCTCTTTTTCTTCTTCCACACAGTATGTATTCAGTGGACTGAATATATTCCTCAAGTGGATTTACTGTCAGACTTACAAGTTATGTTACAAAAACCATGGAACACCATTATAAACCAGGTACAATGACTCTAATGGGGTTCTTTGAAGACAATATATGTTATGTGAATCCCAAATTTCAACATTTTAAACTAGAAATGCCCAAATAACATTTCAGGGCTCATAAATATGAATGTATATCAAACTAGTCACTTCTAAGTATATCTAAACTTTCACATTATGCATTATGAACCCACTAGAATTCAATATATCTAGAATAAATTTTTGAAAATTTTCTATTCAACTCTTAGTCCTGAAATAATAAGGACTTTATATAATCACAATTTTGGCTACAATAGATGCATAGGGAGTATTTTTTAAGTCAAAGATAGTATCTTAAAATACTGCTTTATGATTTCTAGTTAACTTCCAAATTACATTTATGAAAAAGAAAAGCTGGTAACTGGAACACAGTGCCATAGGGAGTCAAAGTATTCTATACAGTTTCAGGATGAAAAGAAAGCAAACTACCTAAAAAAGCCATGTTGCTCTGATTATCTGCTACATTTGTGATTGAAGTATTATACTTTCATAATAGTTAAACAAATATATAATGAGAAAGATAAAAACATTAAGTTTCTGGTAACTAAAATAGAATTTCCTTGATGGTAAGGACTATATTTTCTACATCCTCAAAAGCACCAAATGTGAAAATACTGAAAAAAATATTGATGACAATGATGATGAAGAAACAGAGCAGTATTAATCTGCTTTAAAATTATACAATAAAGTACATTTAAGGTGGGTGCTAAGTTTTAACATACTGTTATATTTTCAAAACTGTGACAAAAATATCAGCTGATCTGGCGATTGGTCTGCTTAGCACTGTGGGGGTGATAGCTGCTGTCACATTTTGTGAGTCTGAGTGTAGCCCTCAAAAGTCCCAGGAAGCCTTAGTTTTTCCTAGAAGTAGAGTAAGGTCTTATAGCCCACACTCCCAGATGATTGACTTCAGCAATAGACAAGTTCTGAATATAACAAAAGTTTGTGGACTTTCTATAAAATACATCCCCTTCCACCAAGAAACCCACAACTGTGTCTATCTGGATCCAGATATTAAAGTTTCATTACGGATCTCTAAGAATGGCCCCAAAGGTTTCACTACCTTGAAAATTGTTCTGAAGTCCAAAAATGTAGATCATGACACTCGCTATTCTAAATATGGTAAATAGCATTGGCTTTAGTAGGAATTGCAGTGGCCCTCTCCCTACCTTTGTTCCTCTTCCTAAGGTTCCTCTAATATACTCTGCCTCCTAGAATGGATCAGAACATCATTTTATTCTATTCTCAAAGAAGAACACTCTCACATAGTCTATAAGCACCACCAAACAGAAACCATATCCAATTCAACACCTAGCATAGTACCTGGCCCAGAGTAAGTACTCATATACAATTTTTAAATAAATGAAAAAATTAAAGGTTTAGGAAGTCAACTGGTTCACAGAGTTAGCAGCAAGGTTGGCTCTCTCGGTATTACAAGTATCTTGTCTGTATGGCTACAGGTAAACTCTCTTTCCGTAGCCTTACCCTAGAAGGCTGTGGGCAGGTAGCCGCTATCAGCTCTGCTCTAGGCATTGGGGCAAATGCACTCGTTCTGGCTCTTCTTGTGAGCTAGTATGTACTAGAACGACTCTTTTCATTGGAGTTATAAAATCAGAGGTTCTGGAATTTCAAAGGCAAAGGTTTACCCCTGTTTGATCCTAGGCAGTGAAGTCCACTTAGGCTAGGTACTTCTAAGTGCAACCTAGCTCCCTAGAATTCTATAGAGTGACAAAGTATCCGTTGTCTGCCTAGTGCCCTCTGTGCTTATACAATTCCCCTGGAGCAGAAGGGGCAACTGGTGAAACACAAAATTCAGAAGTCAGAAGTCTCTATCCCAGGCATTTATGTCATTTATTTAAAATATTAATTAACACCAAACCTTAACACAAACTAGATATTAGAACAGGTTTTGTTCATCAAATCATGGCTGTAAGATTTTTTAAAAAGTAGTAATATAATTATGTAGTCAAAATAAGGCTATGACATCATAAGGCAAAAAGTAGGTTTTTTTAGATCAAGGTATGGATTATTCAAATTCTGTCTCATTAAGATGAATATTATATATAAATTATAAAACATATACATTATTTTAAAATACTGTATAATACTTACACCTTCTGCATACTGCAAGTATCGTTTATTAGTTTCCTGTTTACCAAATGTCTCCAAAAACTTTTGACGGTAGGCAAGAACTGTATCAACATGTGTTTTGTATTTTACAGCCAATTCAAGTGCCCTATAGTGAGAATAAAACAGATTATTAGCATTGCTTGTACTGGTCTCTGTGGGCAGTAGAGTTTTGGGGTGAGAGAGCGGGACAAAGGGTCTGCGTTGTTTCCTCCACTCATCCCTCAGTATAGACCACCATTGACTACCTCATCCGTCCTGCACATTTCTGTTTATACCTCAAGGTCAGATCAAGCATGATCTCTTCTCCCTGACAGCTCCCCTTGTAGAAATAAATGACCATTATCTTATCTGTGCTCCTTAACATTTTATGCGTACTGTTATTATAGCACTATTTATAGTGTATTATAATTATTATAAGTCTGTTTCCTTCACTAACCTGTACATTTATTGAAGGAAGATTTGGCTTTCATTTCTTTTTGGTGACTATTAGAGAGTATATGTATGTAAATGTTCATTGAAAAATTCACTGAAATCATAATAAAATGCAAGTAAATGAACTTCCCCCCCAATGGAAGTGGTTCGATGAGCTTGACTATTTTTGTATGTCTATAATGAATTTATTTTGTTTAATATTGCACTAAAAACCAATATCCTTACATTATTAATACAGCAAATGTAAATATTATGGAAATAAAATTTGAGATAATGATTTTGACAAAATGCCTTTGCTATTTGATTCTTAGAAACAGTTAATAGCTATTTAAGTCTTATAATCTAATTAATATCTCTATAACTAACTTATTTTAAGGTAATATTTAAATAGGAGACAAGAACTAAGTGAACTGCTGAAATTAGTAGTACAACACCAAAGACATAAAATCTATATATTGGTAACATGTTGGGAAATGAAAAGATTAATTCTCAACTCCAGGCTGATTTGTATAGGCTGGTTGCTGTATGTGTCTCAGCCTGTGATCCCGTGCACAACTCACGTTAATTAGTTGAGTCAGTTCAGGAACAATCCAGTATAGCTCTCCTAATGCTGTTCTCTGTCATCTTGCTTAAAAGTATGGAAAAAGCCATCATAATAGTCACAGTACATTGTTCCTCAAGCTTTCTTGCTTTCTCATGTGACTAATAACTTCTGAACAGGCCAGTCATGATTTATCAGAGCCAACTATTATAAATCTGTTTAGACAAGAGTAACTAATGACTTGATTTTTTTGCAATGTGTGAGTCTTTAGTAGGAAAATCTGTTTCACTCTTAGCATGCTTTGGTTTGACCTAAACTAAATAATTACTTTAAGATTTTAGATATGCTGTGTGTGTTAACTGACAATTGATAGATAACTGAGAAATTAAAGACTTAATATGAAAAATTATGAATGTAAGTCATGTTAATATAAATGATAATACCAAAAGTCAGCACAACGATTTGTTATAACAATATATTGGCATAAACCATATTAACGAATTCAAGGGTATTGATATTTGCTACCCATTACAAACTCCTCACAAAATTCCTTAATTTTTCTGTGACTTTAAGTCTTTCAGAGGAAAAGAGGATACTGGAAAAGAATGAAGAGGTATTAGAATGTAGAGGAACAAAAGTGGAAGATAAGAAAAGACAAAAAACAATTAATAGAAATTAGAAGATGAGAAGTAGAAGTAAAGATTATCTGCCTTAATCTTTGTAATGCTTTCCCACATCATCCCCTGTATATCCCTAAGGCTCTGCTTCCAGAGGTGTATGTGTGAGTGGACACTGGTGCATCACCCCTTTGGCACTTCAGAAGTTCAATTTCCCATTCTTTCTTTATGATTGTATGTGTTGGGGGAAGGAGTTCTTGATTGTATACAAACAGAAGTGTTCTAAGTGGGGAGTACATAAGCATCTATTCTGGGTGGGAATTTTCAAAAATTCCAGAGAGATATTTTGTTATGGAACATCAATACATTTAATTATGAAGAAAGGATAGAATATGATGCCTAATCTTGCATTTAGATACTAGATGTTCAGTATTATCTATCATTATAGTCATTATCATTATAAAATATGTATTAAACCACTACTCTGATTAAAGAGTAGTGGTTAAAGATAAACATTCAAATGATATGTCTATTCTAAATGTTCTCTAAAAGTATACACTGGATAAAAAATGTTTCCATATCACATTTAGGAGGGAATTCACTCCAAATTATATAAGGGGCTCCGGCTGGTGTGGCTTAGTGGATTGAGTGCTGGCCTACTAACTGAAGAGTCACGGGTTCGATTCCCAGTCAGGGCACATGCCTGGGTTGCAAACCAGGTCCCCCGTAGGGGGCGCATGAGAGGCAACCACACATTGATGTTTTCCCCCCTCATTCTCCCTCTCTTTCCCTCTCTCTAAAAAAATAAATAAATAAATAATTTTAAAAAACAAAAAACAAAAACAAATATATAAGGGTTATGGGAACAGCATGTCTCTAGCAAATGGGTATTTGGCAATCAAACAAATGTAACATTAGATTATGGGGCTGGAATAAATCCATGTATCTTCTCTGATTTTAAATAGAAGAAAATTATATAAAAAGATAACTCAAAAATATGACTTTTTTGCATATCTTGAATGTAGCAAAATCACTTTATATAAGTGGTAGAAGTGGAGAAATTATTTTTATTAATACTTACATAAAGAATCAACATATATACCTAGAATTTTTAGTTTCTACTTTCCTTAACTTCAGTTTTTCAGAACAGACTACCCCCAATGTCCAAGTGAATGTCAAGTAGCTAACTTGCTTACCTAAAACTCTTCACGGACTGTATTTTATTAAGTTGAGGTTAATTTTCAAATTCAAGTAGGAATGACAGAAGCACAAACCAGCAAAACTATACTTCCAAAATGGAATAACACTATTAAATAAAATCTATTCCCTTCTAAAGGCTTTAAAGAAATATAGAAGTTCAAGGATCTCAAAAGCAATCTAATACATTTATCATCCAACCCATTCTTTGGATTGTGCTGTTATAAACTGATTCTTATATGAGGTCCAAATATATATCCCTCTTACTCCTACTTTTTTATCTTAGCCATACCATTTAGAATAAAAAACTGTCATCACAGAACTTGGCTGATTTTGTTCATTGCTGTATTCCCAGAGCTTAAAACCTAGCATATGAGAGACACTCAGTAAATATTTTAAAAATTAATAATTGCTACAACCTATTGAAGGCTTACTATGTTTGTGTCAGGCAGTATGCTAAGAAATTTTCACAATTTTAATCTGGACAATAAACATGAAGTTTTAATACCACCATTTTCAATGTAAGGAAACTGAGATTTATAGAGCCTCAGTCCCCTGTCCAAGATCACAGAGCTATAAATGCAGAACTGGAAGTCAAACCCAGGTCTGACTCCAAAGCCCCTATTCTTAACCACTACATTTATCCTTGCCGTATTCGACAGCCTTTTTGAACAAGCACCTTTAAAATGACCAGATACTTAAAAAAAAGAATGCTTAAAAACAAACAAACAAAAAAACAGATCTCCAAATGCCTAAATGTTTAAATATGCCTAATATGGCAAGCACTCAGTAAATATATGCTGAATAAATGAATATGCAACGGAAATAAATATTCCAAGTGGTTTCAATTTGGAAATGACAATACATAAAAGTTTCTTAAGAGTTTCTTAGCAGCTATAATAACTTCCGCTCATTATTTGAAATCATTTTTTACACAATCTTTCATAATTATGCTAAAAGTGAAACTATGGGTTTCATTTAAATGAGTCAGAAATCCAGAGTGAAATGATTAGATTTACATTGTGACAAGATCATTATGACCACAGTGTGAAGAATCGGTAGAACAGTAGATGCAGAGTCATTATGACCACAGTGTGAAGAATCGGTAGAACAGTAGATGCAGAGAGGTCAGTGAAGATGCCACACTGAGAAAAACTTGGATCAGCTTACACAAGGGTGTTGGAGGTAAAGTTGAGAGTCAGAAGTATTTGGGAGGAAAAATAGTTGGTAACTGCGGGGTAGGGGAGCATAAGGGTCAAATGTAACTCCTAGATTTCCAGGACTGAAAAGATAGCCAGTTCTGGAAGCAAATATGGGCAAGTTAGAGGACTAGATGACAGGTGCATATTTGGGAGTCTTGAGTGCGGAATTAGTAATCAGAATCCTGGAACCATGCTCCTGGATCTTTATCATGTAAACAGATGCAAAGGTCTACCAACACTTGACCAACCCACTGGGATCATAGTTAAGATAAAAAGCAAGAAGCGTAGGAAAGGGAGATGTCAGGTAGAAAGGGAAGTGGAGGAGCACCAATGAGTTCATTCTTTCCCTGTTAAATCCTCTTTGCCCTTCTTGTTTTCCCTCTCCCTGAGATCTCACGCCTTAGGGTTGGGTCATTTGCTGACATCTGGAGGTGGGGAAGGAGGGAAGTATAGGGAACAGGAAATAGAAATAAAAGGGAAGATCTGAAGTTGTAGGAGAAAATAAGATAGGGAAATAAAGATGAGGGAGGCAAAAAGGACACCAACTCTGTTCACATCCAGATCCTAACAAATGTGGAGTCAGAAATAACTGATTCCATTTGAGAGAACAGGTAGAGGGACAGAGTCCTATAAGTGAAACAGATAAGTTTCACTTAGGTCAAGGAGGAACAAGAAATGTTCACAGGGCATCATATATATTATGTGTAACATAATATATTTTCTCTATATATTAGAGGGTTATCAATGGAAGTCATCAGAGGCAAATATCCTCATCTTCCTGCTATGGCACTGACACACTGCTATGTATCTACACTTAGTGTTTGCAGGGGAGCACTGCAAAGGGATTAAGGGTATTGCATATAGATTAAGAGCATGAATATTAAGGCCTACTATGTATATGTAATATAAAATATTTTTGTCCTGTAGTAAGTGTATAATTATAATTTGAAAGGGGAAAGATGCTGCAAAACTCTGCAAAGATAAATAATGAAAGATAAACAGCAATCCAATTAAAAAAATAAGTAGTATCAACAATACATCTCTAATTACTTGCTGATACTAAGAAAATTCAAGTCCCCTTTGATAGTAGAAGACTAAGTTCAAATCCTAGATCTGCCACCAAGTTATGAGTCAGCCTCAACTTCTTCATTTGTAAAATGCTGTGATAACAAAATATGGTATATGGAAAGTGTTTAACACAATTCCTGGCAAACCGTAAGCACTCAATAAATAGAGGCCTCACTGTTTTTTTTACTCTTATAATTTAATTTTAATTTTAATTAAATCCCTTTAATTAAATGAGATAATATCTCATGTGGTTTTGATTTGCATTTCTCTAATGACTAGTGATGTTGAGCATCTTTTCATATGTCTATTGGCCATCTGCATGTCTTCTTTGGAAAAGTGTTTACTCAAAAAATGGGATCTGCTCATTTTTTAAATCATGTTGTTTGTTTTTCTGTTGAGTTGTATGAGTTCTTTATATATTTTAGATATTCGCTGCTTATTGGAAGTATCATTTACAAATATCTCCTCCCATTTGGTTGGTTGCCTTGTTTCGTTTTGTTTTAATGGTTTCTTTTGCTGTGCGCAAGTTTTTTAGCTTGATATAGTCTCATGCATTTATTTTCACTTTTGTTTCCCTTGCCTTTGGTGGGGGTCAAGTTCAAAAAAACACCTCTGAGACCAATATCCATAAGCTTACTGCCTATATTTTCTTCCACGTATTTTATTGTTTCAGGTCGTACAATCAAGTCTTTAATCCATTTTCAGTTAATTTTTGTGTATGGTATAAATAGTCTAGTTTCATTCAAATTACTATTATTAATGATAATAAAATAGAATTCCTAACTAAGTTGTAAGCTTTTAAAGCTGAAGGTCCTTAAAAAGTTTTTTAAAATATTGTACAATGTTCAGAGTGCTATACAAATAGTTTCTAACACTTATCAACATAAATATTTTCTCAAAAATCTTGAATGCTTTAAACCTTATTCTTTCCTATTTCTCATGAATTCTAGCTTGGTAATGGTATACGCAATTTTCATTAGTTACTTAACATAGAATTTTAAAAATATTATTCATACTGTCTCTTTCCAAATTACTTACTTTAAAATTTATGAATTAGGAATAAACTGAGGACAAGGACAATGACTTATTCATGTTTGTAGAACCAAAAACATTTTTCATGATCCTTTGCACAGTTAAACAATGATGACGAATTTGTCTAAATAAAGGACAAAAATAGAGTGGCTGAACTGTATGAATAGTATATAGATCATTAGTGCATAAATTAAATAAAGAGACTATAGTATGTCAATGACAAAATTAACTATCTGCCATTCTTGTTACTTCTGTTCAAAGGAAAGGTAGAGAGAGGGTATGTATAAAAATTCTAACCTAAGGGAATTATAAGTAAGGGGTCTGTAATTGAAAGATTTATGGGTTATACTTGAGCCCAGAGAGAAAAAAAAGTGATGAAAAACATTTCTAACCTGGAAAAGTCGGCATGCCAATTTTAACACAGTAACTTGAGGTGAATGTATAGAAGCACCACAACCCTGTTCACTGAGAGAATGAGTGGTGGGACCTAACCACGTCCTAGGGAAGGAGCAGCATGCCACTCTGCCTTAGACATCACCCAGCTGGTGTAGCTTGGTGGATTAAGTGTCGGCCTGCGGACTAAAGTGTTGCCAGTTCAATTCCCCAGTCAGGGCACATGCCTGGGTTGCAGGTCAGGTCCCCAGTAGCGGGTGCGTGAGAGGCAACCACACATTGATGTTTCTCGCCCTCTCTTTCTCCTTCCCTTCCCCTCTGTCTAAAAATAAAATAAATAAAATCTTTAAAAAAAAAAATCAATCTGTCCCAGAGCCTAGTGGTGGGGGGAAGGTTATTACTGACTACTCCTTACTACAAATCCTTTCATCTTTTTTCCTTAGCATCACAAGTCTCTCTTGGCTCTTCCTGTCTCTGTCTGATGGCTTTATCCCAATCTTTCATGGATTTCTCTTCTTTCACTCATCCCATAAATGTTGTCAATGTTATCTTAGTCCACATGTTTCTCTAGTCCATTTCCTGATGACTGCAAAATCTACATCTCCAGTTCAAATCTTTCCTATGAGCTCCTGTTCTATTTAACCAACTATTAGCAGATATTTCTTCACACATGTCAAATTCAATATGCCTAAAATAGAACTATTTTCCCTTCCAAATCTGGTAATATTTGTATTTTCATCTATTTAGTTACTGAAATCAGAAATTTGGGAAATGTCCTAGACTTTCTTTTCTTCTTCACACCTCAAGTTCTAATCAATCACAAGCTCAGAGAAGGCATAAATCTTGAATGACAAACTACTCAAAAATATAAACATAAATAAATTCTTTTGTGGTGTCAGGAAACTACTAAGTACAGTGGAAAATATAATGTACTAAAGTGGTAGATAAAAGAGTAAGATCAATCTGGTTTTGGAATTGATAAAAACTATTTTTATTACCTTTCCCAGTTGTAGAGATTAATATTGATCTGGATCGCTTGATAAACAAGACCAGCCTGAAGAAGTACTATTTCAGCCTCCTGTATGTTCCCACTAAACATTAAAATGTGGGCCATTTTTGATTCTTTAGATGGGAGATCTTTTATAGAATTGATGTATTGAACCTTATCAATCTAATAAAAGAAAAAATATTTGAATTGAATAGTAACAGAAATATAACAAATTATGGCAAAACACACACACATATACATGTAAGTAAATGTTATTTACTTCACCAATTGCTGCATAGGCTATTTCTGCAGTAGTCATATCTCGATTAGCAACTGCCATAGCAGCTAGGCAAGCCCACATGGTTTGTTCCTAAAATGAAATATGAGAATAATTATCACAATACATCACTGAAGTTTTAAAATAAAGTGACTTAAAATATAATAACATTATATTTTAATTAAAAAAATTACTGAGCATGGCACTGAAAAAATAATTCAATAAATTAATGATGTAGAAATTTCATTGTGGCGACTTTGTTAAAATGTATTAATAACACACAGAGAACTTCTCTAAAATAACATTTTTAAAATTTTCTTTTCCAATTATCAAAGATTTATTTTTTAACTTAACAATATACTTTTTTCCTAATGTTAAAAAAAGATTTTATCTATTTTTAGAGAGAGGGGAAGGGAGGGACAAAGAGAGGGAGAGAAACACCGATGCGCGAGAGAAACATCCATCAGTTGCAATCAGGGACCTAACCCACAACCTAGGCCTGTGCCCTGACAGGGAATCAAACTGGGGACCTTCCAGTTTGCAGGCCAGCACTCAATTCACTGAGCCACACCAGCCTCGGCTGAACTTAACGATATGCTTTGAAGATAACGTAAGGTTTAAATCCTCCAGTCTTTTTGATGAGATGTCAAAGGAAACAACATGCAGGGAGCCTGAGGAATAGTAAGGTTCTTGTATGCTAGCAGATTGCCACCAACAACCCATTGTGGAAAAAAAAACATTGAAAAGTCATTCCACAAAAGTATATTCTAAGGAATGCAAAACAACATTCAACAAAAGGGTTCTGTGGTCAAACACATTTGGAAAATTCTGAATTTAACCTCAGCTGTACAAATCATCTCAGGAACTTAAAAACTATGCCCAGACCTCTCCCCAGATTTAAGAAATTAGAATCTCTGTGGGGGTAGAAGTTGGGAACCTGACTTTTAAAAAATGGTTTAAACTTTTTTACATGAGTCAGTATTAAGAAACTACCCATTTAAATTATAGCTTGTTCAGAAAATAAATTACAGAGCATCTATCCTCCTGTATCATTCATATCTTCACTTATGAAAAGGGACATGATCCCAACTGCATATTTTTCTAGCCCTTAGCTGCTATCATTTCTCATCTTGGACAAAGATATTGTGTAAACTAATACACAACTATGGATCTGAAATGTAAGTACCTTAACGAAGCGACAGAGTCTTACAGCATCTTCCCATTTTGAGCTGCTTACATATTCATGAAGAATAGCAGGATATGGAGATATGGTGATGTGAACCAGCGAGCCATCAGCTCTTCTTATAGTTACCTGATTTCCAACAAAACTCACAATATGGGGATTTTTACTAAATTCACTGTAGGCAAAAAAAAGAAAAGTGCAATTTATATGCTGAGCAAATTTTTCATATATATTAAATTTGGAGAGTTGACCCCTGACATACATACAAAGTAACCAACTTCCAAAATGCATCTCCAAAAAGTTAACTCCACAGAGAATGTAGGCACTGAAATAAACATCTGAATCTAACTTGTTATATACACTTGGAGCAAAACATACTGTTTAACATGGCTAACCTATTACATACGTGAGAGCTATTTCTACAAGTATTTCAAATGACTTTTTTCCCTTAGTTCTAAGGTAAATCACACAAATGATTAAATCACTTAGTTTGAGCTTTTAAAGTATTAAAGTGTAAACCATTAAAAATCGAGCTGCTTTCAAGATTATTTTCTCACCATAAAAAGAGGTGAACTTTAAGTAAAGAGACTAACTTCTCTTTATTAGTTTAAAAACTTTAAAGGATGCCTCTCCAGTTTTGCTAAGGTGGTGAATTTGAATATTAAAAGTGAACTCAAAATAGATTTGCAAGTTAAGCCAAGGTTTAAAGTTGGAAAGTCTTTGTAATCCTGTTTTGTCAAGACTGAGAGATCCCCTTGCTGTATCATAGAGGATTTAGAATTATAAATGTATTTGATTTTCTGAAGCATATACAATTTTTAAAACTTTTCACTAATTTTATTTTTTTATCTTTAATATTAATTTCAAAACTCAATGCTAGATTGAATTCAACTCTAGAACACATACATTCCTGAAAGTCTCAAAATGATAATCTGGGACAGAGTCAAGGTTGTCACAAGTCTGTATATCACTGAAGAACCTTAACTATCTGAGTTACCATTAAACATTAAGCTTGAAAATTATATTTACATAAGGAAAATTATATACACATAACAAACAAATAAATATAATAGTTTTATACAATACTTTTAACTTGGTTCCATCACTTAAGTCTCACTAAACTAGCTTTAGCTGAACAAATTATTTAGGACTGAGTAAAGTGAAAGATACCTTGCAGGATTAAAATTAGAGACAAAGACATGACACTCTATTCGTTTTATCTACCAAAATAAAAAATTCTATGCAATAAAATGTTACCTTGCATCCCTTTCATATAATGTTTTAGGCAAAATGTCTCTGTCCACATAAACTGTGTTAGGATAATACCACACTGTAAATCGAGTATCTTGAAGTCCACAAAGGATATTGCATGTATCACTCCACGCCAAAGTATGCACCATTGTTCCTTATTTAAAAAGAATGTTAATGTACTATTAGTTCCACTATATAAATATTAAAAATATATCTTTAAAATCAGCTGGTATTCGAGACCCCATCTAATTTCTGACTCTATTTTCTGATCATATAATGGTGAAATGTACAAAAAATTCACATAAGAATTGATGGAAATATTTGAATATTCTAACTAGAACCATTATATTTTTAATTTGCAAATTTTTCTTCAATGCCAATTTAGCTGTGGCAGACTTGCTATTAACATGGAATTAAATAGCTAATAAATGTTATGAAATCAAAGCACTCATAGATTCATTCAAGCAAGTAAGCTATTTATATGACAACAGATCTAAGAAAATTAAAAGTAATTAAAATTCTAAATATTACAACTTTTTACCAAGTTTGATGATTTGTTCTTCCTTCCCAAATCGTTTCACTGAGGTGATATAAAGATCTCTATTTTTATCAATGAAGGCAATTTTTCTGTCATTGGTAAGTCCTTTTTGATCCAGAGCAATTTCCAAAATTTCATTCTAAAAATAAAAAGAAAGAAAAGAAAACACTGGATTAGCTTTAGGGCTTGACCATCAGGCCATTTTAATTATTTAAAGGACATTTGTTTAAAGATCATTATATATCACTCCCCTACTTATAGTGATAAACTGCCCCTGTTAAATAATTTTAAACTGCTAAGTACACTAATTTCAAAAGGTATACTAACATGTACTTTTTTAAAAAATTTACCAGGGAAAGATGCCCCTTAAAACATTAAAATAATGTATATTTTGAAACTCAGAAAGCGGAGAAACACTTCTATCTTAGCAGTCAGGGTGAAGGGTGAGCAGCTCATCTGGGCCTCACATGAGAGGTCTACTTTGAAAAAAAAAAATAAGAGGGGGATATACTTTGATTAAGCTCCTCATACCAAATTTTACTCTAAGTAGATTGCCTATATTTTAAAGATTTGTAAGAACTGATTTACGGAAATACCTTATGTATTTAGAACCTTAAATTTTATACATTTTTTTCACATTTATTTCATGTGAAACAGAACAATCTTTGGAGGTAGGTATTATTATACTTATTTTGCAGATGAGAAGACTGAAATCCATAGCCATTAAGTGATTTTGATCAGAAAAAGCTCGTAACAAGCATCACTAGATTTTACAATCCAGACTTCTGAACACACAGTTTGTGATTTTTCTACAGTAGCAAAGTATTTCTGGCATATTGCTTTAACCTGTTCTATTATTACACTAGCTAGTGAAATGAATTTTCTTGTAATCTGACAATGGTTCAGTATGGATTTATTTCAATTCAATTCAAGGGGTATTTGTTTACTGCTTATTATGTCTGAAGACCTGCTAGGATCCGTGAATTCAATAAGAATCATGATCATACCAAGTAATTATATCTATCATATACTATCTTGACATATAAAATCTTGAAAAACCAAAACACACATATACCTTTATCCAAGTTGACGGATCAGGATAAATCATATATCAGTTCATAATACATTTTTTAAAAAGTCTTCTCTTTGAAAATACTATCAGTTGTATTTTAAGGAAGAAAAGAATTTTGTTCTATGTATATCAAGGTATGCATGAAATATTATTTTAGGTATTTTCAAAATGGAAACCTTTCTTAGAAACTGATCTTTACAATAAAAAAATTGCTTATCATACCCATCAAAAGTACCTAATATACAGGGTGGGGCAAAAGTAGGTTTATAGTTGTGAGTATATGAAGCACAATTTATTCATTATTATTTATTAATTATTGTATTATTTTCCATATGAACTATAAACCTACTTTTGCCACACCCAGTATTTTTTTTAAATTGTTAAAACAGATATGATTCTCCTAGGAAATTAAAAAAGACTGACAATAACAATGCCTTTGTACACAGTGTGTGGAGGAGGGTTTCCTTCTCATTCTCTCTTCATTTGGCAGGGTTTCCCCATTTTCCTCTTGTCAAGTCCTACGCTAAGTCCACTTTTGTTTTGTTCCTCCTGAGTCACTCTTTACAGCAGGACATGGAAACAGCTTCATGTTCACTTGAAACTTCTTCCTTGCCTGACACTAATATTCATTTAATAAAAGACAGACTTGAGTTCTAGTTTTGGCTCTGTTATTTATTTGCGTAGGTCCTAGTTTTTGGTTTCTTCATATATTATGAAATAAAACAGACTGAGTGACTTCTTCTATAGAATGCCAGGTTTTTAAATCCTTTGTAGTATACACAAAACAAAAAGGTAAAAAAAGTCTTGTGCAACTTCACTCTTACAATAGTGGGACTGTAACTTTCTTACACTTAGAAAAAGTGCTATAGAAAAAGAATTATTAACACTAAAAGAAATGTTTGCTAAACCTTACTAAATGACTCTCATTTCAACCTAACAAAAATAATAATTCTATCTTCAATAGCTGAGAAATTTACTGCCTTTTTATATGCTTAATCCTACTGCTAAGGAAGAATTCTGTTTACATAGTCCTGATTTAAAATGATAACAAAGAAATTGTGGGGACACAGGCATCTCATGTATAAGGGTAGACACACCCCAAAATGGAATTTATTTTTTAAAAATTGTGTATTTACTCTTACATGTTTAAACTTCAGTCACCTTCAAAGTACTCTTCATTTGATGCAATACACCTATCGAGACTTTTTTCTGTTGCTCAAAACAGTTTTTGAACTCATCGATTTTGATGCCTTTTAGTGTTTCTGCCGTTTTTTGTTTCCCTTCTTCCGTATCAGCAAAATGTTTCCCTTTGAGGACTTTTTTTCATCCAAGGAAACAAAAGTTGCTCAAGGAGGGATCGATTGAATAGGGAGGGTGGGGCATGGGGGTCATGCCATTTTTGGTGTAAAACTACTGAACACTCAGTGCTGAATGGTTTAAGTGTGCTAGTAAATTGCCCATCATGAAATGGGTAAACCCATTGAAAGTCTTCAAAAGAAATTCACTGAAGCCAAATGCAGCCTCTCACAACAACACCAACTGGTACACTGATACAGATGGGTTCCTAGAACACTTACCTAGCAGGGGAAGCCCTCCAGAAGATAACTTCATTTTTGGGGGTCCCCCCCTCATATTACTAGTGAGAATGTAAATTGATACAATCTCTTTGCAAGATAACTTGACAATACTTATTAAAATTACTCCTATTCTTTGACCAGCCCCTACCAACATTTCAAGAATTTATCCCACAGATACAATAACACTCGTGCAAGAAGATATTTGGAAGGTAATTCATCTTGGCAATATTGTAATAGCAAAAGACTGGAAACAAATTGTCCATTATTTGGGTACAGGTTAAATAAATCCTGATACATCCATAAAATATTATATACAGTGGGATGGTGGTGGGGGGAGAAGGATTGAGAAGGCATGTTATGTGACGATATGGAAAGATCTCCAGAAACTGTGTTGTGTAAAAAAATGAAGGTGCAGAGTTGTATTTTAGTTTAGTAAAAGAGGGAGAAAAGAACATGTATCAGTTTTATTTGTATATGCACTAAAAATCTCTGAAAGGGCCCTGACTGGTGTGGCTCAGTTGGTTGGAGCATCATCCCATAAATCAAAATGCCGCAAGTTCAATGCCCTGTCAGGGCACATGCCTACTAGGCTGCAGATTTGGTCCCAGGTTGGGGCATGACTGAGGTCTCTTTCTCACATCACTGTTTCTCTCCTTCTCTCTCCCTCCCTTGCCTTCTCTCTAAAATCAATAAGCATGTCCTCAGGTGAGGATAAAAACGGAAGGAAGGAGGGAAGGGAGGGAGAGAGGGAGGGGAGGGGGAAGGCAAGGAAAGGAAGAAAAAGAGCAGGCCCAAGCTGCTCTGTACCCTAGACCATTACATCAGAATGGGGGGCAGTCTTTTAAAAAAAGAAACTTCTGAAAGGATATGTAAGAGATTAATAAAGTGGTTACTTGTTTGGTAGAAAGAAACTATACTGATGAAGACATTTTTACTGTACAGTTTATGCTTTTTGATTTCTGAACCATAGGAATGTATCTGTTATTCAAATTTACATCTAAAAATTACAAAAAGAAAATAATAGGTTACACTTTACTAGAAGCATTGAACAATATAGTTAAAAGCATCTTTAGACCCTAATATATCACTTATTAGAAAGATGATGCAATAAAATGTGCTCCTTTGTTTAAGGCTAAAAGTCAGGAACCAATAAATGATTCACAATTCAGTGTCTTTCTGTACTTCTATAGAAATTTTCTTTTACAGTTTAACTACAGTCTTAAAATCTAAAGAAAATGCTGGCTGAGGACAAGTCAATGGGAAAGCTGCAAGGTATTTTGAAATATAAATACATTTTTATTTACTGATTGGTGCAAATTTAATCATGAAAGAACATTTTATTGAAAAGTAGAAAAGAGACTGGACAGTAGACATGTAAGTCAGATCCTTTTACGCCATTAATTTTGATATGTAACTATGTTTTCCTCCTTAAAATGAAAACATTAGTTTTATTATTTTTCTTTCTTCCTTTTTTTCTTTTTATTACAGTTGTCCCAATTTTTCCCTCTTTCCCCCCTCCACCCAGCAACCCCGACTCCCTCAGGCAATCACCCCACCATTGTTCATGTCCATGGGTCATGCTTATAAGTTCTTTGGCTGCTCCATTTCCTATGCTGTACTTTACATCCCCATGGCTATTCTGTAATTACCCATTTGTACTTCTTAATCCCTTAAAATGAAAACATTAATTTTAAAAAGGAAGTAATTACAGGCTATTTACATTAGAAATAGCTAATGTTCATTACCTTATGAGAAAGAAGCTTTCCATCACCTAATGGTTTTCCAGTTGATGCCTCAAAGAGGAAGATTACTTTAAAAAAAGTAGAACATTAGTTAATGTATCATATTAGCATTTTTATTGGTAAACTTCAATGGAATTATCATAATCCTCATGAGAAATTATTTAACTCAGTGGCCCACAGACTGTCTATCAGCACAGAAGAGCAGCAGCATCAAATTCCTATTTATTAATGGGCTCATAGTTCTTATGAAAACAGTGGAACTGAATACTTCTTCCTAAAACATACATTCCCTAATCAGAATTGTTATTAATGGTATGGTTTCAAGTGCTACATGGGATTAACAATGGAAAGTCCAAATCTAGATGTAATCTCTAATTGAGATAACTCTGATCTAGACCAATATAACATCACAGACAATCATTTCACAAAGGAAAGTGGTATCAGGTGCCTACTATAATACCAGGCAATGTGTTACGTACTGTTTATTTCCCTGTGGTCAGTATGCTGCTCTGGTATAATTTGTCTGATGGTTGTTCTGCATTTCTGGCAGAGAACTTGAACCCTTGGAATCTCCCGAGGGATAGGAATGTCTTTGTTTGCTAAAAGAGATACTGGTGGAACAGACCCTGCCTCTGACCCTTTCTTTGTTTCACTGAAGGTTTCAAACATGACAGTATTAGTAGCGGTTCTTACCTCTTAAAAAAATTGTTGGGGGGGAAAGACTGTTGGAGTGTTTTTGTGATTCCGTTTAAGAAATTCTGGAATTACTTCAGCCCAAGATTCATTCCTAATTGAGTAATTTTATATAACTGAACATACACATAGGATTACAGAAATTAAAAGACAGAAATGGCATGACGACAAAAGCGGTATAAGCGGTCAGCAAAAAAAAAAAAAAAAAAAAAAAGGACAATTTATAAAGATCATAAAAATGTTAAAATATGTACAACGTCATTTGCAAACTCCAGAGGATCACACTTTTGGTATATTGATTATTAACTTTTAGTAAATCTTAGGTTATTAAGTTTGAGGTCACTGGTTACAGTCACAGAGAAAATCATGTCATAAATTATGTTCTAAGACTGCTGACTACGCTTAAAAGATGAAAAAGAAAAATATATAACAGAATTTTTAATTAAGTATAGAAATAAAATTAGAAAATTTTGGCTTCCATTTTTAAAATTTATTTATTTATTTATTTATTTATTATTTTCAGAGAAAGGGAGGGAGTAAGAGAGGGAGAGAAACATCAACGTGTGGCTGCCTCTTGCATGGCCCTCCACTGGGGACCTGGCCCACAACCCAGGCAGGTGCCCTGACTAGGAATCGAACCAGCGACCCTTCGGTTCACAGGCTGGCAGCGCTCAATCCACTGAGCCACACTAGCCAGGGCATGGCTTCCATTTTAAAAGGAAGAAGTCAAAACGAGGAGAAGAAGGAAGTCAAAAGTAGTACCTCTCTACTATTTAACCAATCATCCCAAGAAACATCTTCAAATCCATGTACCATGTATTTATTGAGCACATACCATAACAGAGTTCTGTGCTTGGTTCAAGGATCTTGCCTATATAAGGTGGTCCCAAATTAGGGAGGAACCACTGGTTTTACTTGTGGATGGCCCCCTTGAAAGGAAATTTTAACAATTCCATGGTAAAGATTTAGGTACTTCAATTTTGTTTACTATTGTTAGCATATACTCTATTTAGCCATTCATGAGTACTAGGTTTCTTTAAAAGGGAACATAAGGAAAATATTTTCCTTCTCAATTTTTTATCAGTTCTACAATAATTTTATTTTAGTCTTTTCAGTTTTCTATTTATAGCAAAAGAAAATTACACAATTATCTTGTTCAACAATCAAAATTTATGTAAATAAAACAAAATTAATTGGCATACACATAAATCCGTATTTCTGAAAATGTTCATAATTCTTTCTAAATGTAAAATTCTATGAATTAGCAAAGGATTAAAGAATGATGAAATATGTTTCAGATATGAATTAACTACAGAAAATTTCAGAAGTCTTTGGTTCTCTTATCTCTCTCTCCTCACTTCCTAGGTGATTTCATTCAGCACCTGGGCACCACCTGTGCATCAATGACTCCTAGATTTACGTCTCTAGTCTCCATCTCTCTCCTGAGCCCTGGACTTGTTTATCTGACTGTTTACTCTCCATCCATACTTAGATGTGGAAAAAGCATCGGAACTTACCATGACCAAAATACTGGGCTGGCCAAAAAGTTCGTTTAGTTTTTTTCCATATGATGGCTCTAGTAGTGTTTAGTTGTCATTAATTTCATTTGAAACAATTTTGTTAGATTGTACTGTGACAGGTGTCATATCAGTAAGCATTAAAAAAAAAAACTTATCAAAATTGGTGAGCTTTTGTGCAGTCATTTTAATATTGAAGATGGAAGAAGATATGCAACATTTTAGGTGTGTTATGCTTTATTATTTCAAGAGAGGTAAAAATGCAACTGAAAAGCCACATGGAGAAGGTACTGTGGTACTACAACGGATCAAACGTGTCTAAAGTGGCTTTCAAAGTTTCTTCATACTATTGACATTTTGGTCAAATAACTCTGTTTGGGGGACTGTCTTCTGCATTGGAAGATGTTTAGCAGTACCCCTGGCCTCTACGCACTAGAAGCCAATAGCAGGAGATAGCTGACATACTCAAAATATCCAAACCAATAAAGTGATTGGTGAAAATAAAAAATGTGTCTTTTATCTTATGGAAAAAACTAAACGGACTTTTTGGCCAAACCAATAGAACCCTTGGTTTTGGTACCTCCTCTAAACTTCTTCCTCCTTCCCTGTCTTCTATCTCATTCGTCCAAGATAATATACTTGCCTCCTCTTCCCTCTTGCCCACATCCTTATCATAGGCAAGCCTTTACATGATCTGGCTCCTGCTTATCTAGTCTGTCCTCCTAGTCACATGGCCTTCTGGCAGTTCTTTTACATGCTAATCATTCCCACCTCAGAACCCCTGCTCTTGCTTGTCCTATTCCCCTCCCCCACCTCCTGATTTCTCTGTTCCCTCACTCTGCATTAGTTGTCCTCACAGCACGTACCATTAGCTATATTTTACGTACTTATTTGTCTGTCTTGTTCACCACTGAATCCTCAACTTCTAGAAAAGTACTTGGCACACAGTGAGCGCTTATATTTGTTGGATAAATGAAATTGTGATACAGCAATGCCTTAATAAAATGGTTTTACTGTATTGTACAATTGCAAAATCCATGACATTTATTTATAAATATGAATGCGGTCTGGATTTTTATATGAAAATTTGAAATTACTCATAACTTTTTTCTACTTAATTTAAAATATTGATTTTTAAAAATATAAGCAAAATAAATAGTACAATGAAGCACAATATTTACAATAAAGCACAATGTTACCAAATGAAGAAAAAGGAAATATTTAAAAAGATCGATAAACTTAAAAAGTAACGAATGTTTTTCAGACTCACAATCTTGAATTCAAACTCTCTACCAACAGCTACTGAATATGTAAAGATTTATTCCTGACCCACTAAGCTTTGTTATTGTTGCGATAATATCTGTTTGCTAAACTGAGGATGACGGCTTTGTATATAATATGACAACTTCAGTTCTTTCATTAATTCATGATTAGGAAAAATTGCAAAGCTCCTAATTCTTTCATATAAAGTTAACATATTAATAGATGAGAAAATGAAAATTAATTTATGAAAATTTACAATATTAACAAATCTCATGGAAATCTGATATAGAAGATTATAAAAATATACTTACTTTTTTCATCAGCTTTGTCTTTTATTGCTATGGTATCATTACTCAGAGACACAGTTTGTGCATTCAGAATATCCGTTCTCATTCCAGGAAATTTTGGAGAAGAAATGAAGCGCCCTTCATAAGAATATAAATAGATACCACCACCATCTACAAGAAGAAAATGTCTAAAAAATAAAGAATAAAAAATATTCTCAAATAGGAGCTTATTGTATTTTTACATTAGAGAATAGTTTACCCTTTGGAAAAGTCTAAATCTTACAATTAAAATAAGTCCATAGATATACATAAAATGAAATATACAAACAACCTGAAAAGTCAACACTGGTTTTTCTGGTTTGTTTCTTGATGGAGGTAGCAGAAATAAAATGAAAATGCCCATAATCACCACCCTATATACTAAAATTTTGACCCCCTTTTCATTATACTTGCAATTCATTTCCTTTCCTAAAGAATCATTTCTATACAAAGGCTATAAGAAAATCTCACAATTTACAATTCAGTTATTTTAATTCCTGATGCCATTTTTATTTCAAAACAGAATAAATACACTATTTCACAATTAACAATTACACTAAAGACAGATTAAATATTGGTTAAAGTCCAAAACAGTGAAAATGACTCAAAAGTTAACATCAGGGCCCGTACTTATTAAAATCAGATGCTTTGACTTTGACCATCACTAATGTATTCATATCTAAAATAACATTTTTTAATAGCTGGGTCTAGGGTTCATTTGCTCTGTTGACAACTATATTCAAGGCATAAGGGTTCTGTGTAGCTAATTTTTTATCAAGTCAAAATGTAAATATTTAATGGCTGTTATTTTTTCTTTGAAAATTGGGGACAATCTCATAGATGGAGAGCAGGCAGGGAGGTTAGCGGGTAGAGAGATTAAGCAAAAAAGGAAAAACGACTCATGGACATGGACAACAATATGGTGATTGCGGGGGTGGGAGGGGAGTATAAGAGGACTAAAGGATAATGGAAAAAATTCAATAAAGATTAAATAAAATACAAAAAAAAAAAGAGAAAACTTATAAACATTGCAAAAGTAAAATTTAAATAATATGAAGAAATCAAAAGATCTCTTGCAATCCTACCTCCATAAAGATGACTTACAGCAAAGTATGAATATACCATAACTCTACTTAGCTCATTCCTAATGGACTTTTATTTCAAATTATTTACTGTTTTAAAGAATGTCTAGAGTTTCTACACATCTCTGTATTTCTACCTTACTTATTTCCTTGGTACAATTTCTAGAAATGCAGTTATTGGATCACAGGCCTTATACTATTAAAATTTTAATATTTATTGTTAAACTGCCCTTTGAAAGGTTTTATGATTTATACTCCTATGACTGCTATATTGAAGTGCCTATTTCTTCGATACTGAACACATTATATTTTTGAAATCTTATGTTCAAGGTTTTAATATTCTTGATTCAGAACTAATTCTTGACTCAGAAATTGCTAATTGCTCTTTCTTGCTATGAAAACAGGAAATAAACGCCAAAACCAATGAAAAGTTAGTATGTCATAAATCTCAAATATATGAGGGGGGACACAAAAAAAGTCCAAATTACTTTCTGGAGGGCAGGCCCCTTGTAGTACAGGCTTCCCCCACCAGGTGAGTGTTCTGGGAACCCGTCTGTATCAGTGCACCAGCTGGCTTTTGTTGTGAGAGCCTGCATTCAGCTTCAGTGAATTTTTTTGAAGACTCTCAATGCATTTGCCCAGTTCATGAAGGGTGATTTACAAGCGCACCTGCCCACGCAGCACTGAGTGTTCAGCAGTTTTTGACCAAAAATGGCACGACCCTCATGCCCTACCCTCCCTATTCACCCAGTCTCACCCCGAGTGACTTTTTTTTGTTTCCCCAGATGAAAAAAGCCCTCAGAGTCCTCAAAGTGAAACGTTTTGCTGATGTGAAAGAGGTGAAACAAAAAACAGCAAAAGCATTAAAAGATATCAAAATTGACAAGTTCAAAAACTGTTTTGAGCAGTGGAAAAAAGTCTTGATATGTGTATCACATCAAATGGAGGGTACTCTGAGGTGACTGAAGTTTAAACATGTAAGAATAAATACACATTTTTTAAATAAATAAATTCCAGGTTTTTGGGGTCCCCCCTCGTATACACTTTAATTAAATTAATACTTGAGTATTAATGTGTAGTTTATTTCATTAAAGGTTTTGGCCCTTACATATTAGTGTATATTAGCTAATGCTGATAAAGTGACACATCATATTAGTACATATTCTTAGCATCAGTACTAAAAGTATTTTCTCTTCTAAATGAGACACTACAGCTTTTAATCTCCTTGAGAATTAACACTGTTTCAAGGGGCAAACATATCTAAACGTACAAATAAGACCAGCAATAGGCAGTAAGTAAAATGTTCTTTAATTACCTAATAATTTATTCCACTGACACATGCCTTTACTAAGAACGTATTCAATAAATACATTTATAAATACGTAAATTTATTTGGAACCGAGTATAAAGAATTTCAGAAATATGGTTTTTTGCATAACTAACATCTTACCTTTTAAGTGGCAAAGATATCTTTTTATTTGAAAAATAAAAATTTATGATATAACTCATTAAATCATATTCACTTTCATTAAACAGATGACACAAAATTTGACAATTCTTCTTCTTGATCAATCAAGCTCATCAATATGGTGATCATACTCTTCAATAACTAGTTAACTGATAGCTTTGACTTATGAGAATCTAGTGCATCAAAATAATTATGCCACTCAGCTACACAGTTCTGTGCTTTAAGTATTCTCTGTGTTCCTTTGTCAGGCAGTCACTTTTCTTCCTGTCACTGTGCCAGCCTCTAACAGCCCACCAGTACCATTTCTCTTCTGGTTTGCTATTTATAAAATGCTGTGGGCTAGAAAACCTGGTAATAAATAGTATTAAGAGCTGCCTAGCTGGTGAGTAAAGGGATGAAGAATGGTTTAGTGCGAATATTTTTATAGGTAACTACTTAAGGTAATTGTCCATTATATTTTTATACTTTATTCCAGATTTTATTGGGTTGTAGCTTTCTAACTTTGACCTGTGATTTAGTAGTTTATCACTGTACTTAAAAGACTGATAGTTTTCAGCCCCAGCTGCTGTAGCTCAGTGGATTGTGCACCAGCCTGCGAACTACAGCGTTGCTGGTTCGAGTCCCCAGTCAGGGTACCTGCCTGGGTTGCAGGCCAAGTGGCTAGTAGGGGGCGCTCAAGAAGCAACCACACATTGATGTTTCTCTTTCTACCTCCCTCTCTCTCTCTGAAAAATAAGTAAATAAATAATCATTTTTAAAATGATAGTTTTCATGGAAAAGTGTGGATTCCTGAGTAATAGCTATTCCTTCCTTACTCTAGTTAATTGGTCTGGAGTTTCTTAGTCCTATGTACACTGATGGTTTTGGAAGAGAATATTATTTCTCAAACTTCAGGTCACAGTCAATTAGTGGCTCCTAAAATCAACAAGTTTCTACCAATATTTATAAATAAAAACAGAACAGAACAGAAAATAAAGGGACCATGAGGTCAAAACTATTTCACAGCAATTTGTCTATTTCAATCATTTTCTCATGTCATTCTTCTGATGTTCACTTCTAATAAGCTTATTCTCATCATTTTAAATAAATTAATAACTTTTAAATGTCAACTTTCATTTTTAATGTAGTAAATGGTGATATATATAACCCACATATAACCCTCAATATCTTTGTATGAATGCAAGCAAATTCTGAGACCAGAAAGTTTCAGAACCATTAATCTAAGAGTTTATCCTCTTACTTTTTTTCTTCTAAAACAAATAGTAAAAACAGATTAATAACCTAATGACTAATATATAATATCACTCTGTAAATGGCATGCTTTAAAGAGTGCTTTGTTGTGATCCGAAGTGCCTTAACCCCAAATTCAATAGTCAAACATGATAAGCAAATTACCTTTCTGCCTGCAGAATTAAACTAACAGTTCCTTCTTTGAGATCAAATATAAGTGGTGTATTCCAGTTCTTTGTACTAAAAGACAAATAAAATGGATATTTATTAACATTTAAAATACTGGATTTTTTTTAAGGAGACAGGTACTCATTTTAAGTGTTTTCAATTTCACAGTAACTTAGTATATATTTCTATTACAGCAGTTGACACATTGTTCTGAAATTATTCACCTAACTTCTGTATCCCTCACTACAACGCAGGCTCTGTGTCCCCAGCACCGAGCACACAGGAAGCATTCAATAAAAGTTATTGTAGGAATCACAATAAATGAATTGCAGAATCCTAAGTGTAAGTACAAGTTCTGTCATTTATTAGCTTTGCGATTTGGGCAACTCATCTAATGTTTCTCATCTGAAAAACAGTAGCAGCATGGCATAGTGAAAAGAGGATGGGTTTTTGGCTTAACAGCTCAGGATTAGAAATGTGGTTTTACCACTGTTGGCCGTATGATATTAATAAGCTTAATCCCCTAAGCATCAATTTCCTTATTTGTAAAAGGAAGATAATGACAACCTACCTAAGTATTTAGCTAATGGCCTATTATATAGCAGATACTGAATAAACAAACTATAATTACAATAGCATGGTAAACATGATTATTGTTCCTACAGGTCTCCCAAACAGATGTTTATGAAGCATTCTGTAAACTGTAAAATACTATATAAGTACTTATTAAATAAATGGATGAATAAATGAACAAATAACTCCTTTAGTTTTTATAGTGTAATATGATTCAAAGATAAGGATGGGTGAAAGAACATTTACAATCTGAAAAACCTATCTCCAAAAAATCAGTTGTTTCACAGTTTAAAATGTTTTATTGCTCCTATGTATTCTGAATCTCTCTCACTTTCATAGAAGCAACTCCTTATTTTTTTTAAAGAAAGGTCTTGGATCTTAAGCTTACACTTATTTATTATATTTTTAAAGATTTTATTTATTGTTTAGAAACCAAGGAAGGGAGGAGAAAGAGAGGGAAAGAAACACTGATGTGTGAAACACCGATCACCCCCAACAAGGGACCTGCCCTGCAACCCAGGCTTGTGCCCCAACTGGGAATGGAACCAGTGACCTTTTAGTTCACAGGCTGGTGTGCAACTCGCTGAGACACAACAGCCAGGGCAAGAAGTGATGCTTTAAATTTCATATTCAGATCCAGAAGATGGGAAAAAGGGAAAGTTGCAGTGAGGAGACACACTGGTGGGAGATTAATCTTGGCTAATGCAGAGTCTGATACCCATTTCAATAAGTAAATGCATGCATAAAGTAAAACAACAAATAAGTTGCCACTAATAATTAGTAAATCTTGGGTGTGCAGGTATGATAAAGATATCATTTTGTATTTTAGAAAAAATATGGCATGCTTCATTTATGAAATTATTAGAATTAACCTTCCTTCTTTGTCAAAAGAGCTGATAAGAATAGTGATTATGTGAGGTTCTTTTAATGACTCCTCACAAAATAAGATGTCTCACAACTGAGATATATACATGCCATGGAAAGATAAACTCTCCAAAGCATAATGTTGAATAATCAAGAGTACTTTCTATACAATTATTGGTAAAATTAGATGAAAATTTAACACAGTTTCATATATTATTTACTTTTTGCAGAACTACTTATTTTTTCTCGAACTTCTCATATAAACTAGTATATTGTTTGAAAGTTTGTTTTAAAAATTACATTTTTATTACTAAAAAAGGGGTGACAGTTATTAAAAACTTGGATTCATATCCCAGCTCTTCCTTTAGGAAGAAGTTAAGTAATTGGACCTACAGCCAGTTATTTAATTCCTCTCTGTGTCATTTAGTTTCTTCATCTCATAAAATGGGAATAATAAAAATAGTACCCAACGCACAAGGTAAATTAGTTCATGAACAAAAAAAAAGTGTAACAGTGCTCAATAAATGATAGTTATTATATAAAATAAGAGTAGGTTTTTTTAATTTAATGAAATATGTTTTGGTGACGATAGGTATCAGTATTACCCATTCCTACTACTGCTCCTTGGTATTTCCTTTTATTCAATATTTTGTACCTTAATAAATGTCTTGACAATAAGAGAGGGAGTCATGGTTAAATCAGAAAAGAGAAGCAATCTTACATTTTGCCAAATACTAACTGGTAAAAGTTAATTAATGGGAAAAGTAGAGTGACAAAAAGAACAACCTGCTAAACTGGTAATTATTTTTAAAAGCAACCTCTCTAATACAAGTAACACCTAATGATACTAATCCTACAGATTCAAACATTACATCCTTGTCACTATACAGAGTAGAATAAATCCCTCATATAGAGCTGTTCAGAGTCCTACCTTCTTCAAACAAACAAACCCTAAAAGGAAGAGATATTCTCTATTTCCTCGATCCCATGAAAACTAATTATTCAAATACTTACGTACACTAAGTGATTATGAGATTTCCTCACATTCTATAATACCTTCCTCATATCTTAACTGTTTAACCTTGTATCTTTCTTGACTTTTTTCAGATTCTTCCTGCTGCTCCTCTTTCAATTAAGAAAAAAATTTTCATGTGAAATTGAGCTGCTTGTTTCTTAGTCCCCTCTCCTTTGCTTCTCATGTCACTGCTCCAGACTTGACTATTATCCCAGTTGCAGATTCTGATTAATAGCAAATTTACACAGTGAGTGAGAAATATTAATACATAGTTGTGACAATTAGTAACTAAATTGGATACCTTTGTGCTGTGTATTACTGGGCATTAGGATACCAAGAAAACACTCTTTTTCATGTTTTCAATTCATTTATTCATCCAAAAATACTTTCTTATTTATTAAGTACATGCTACATTTTGGGCACTGTGCTACATGGACAGAACTCTTGAAAGTGTCATAGTAGTTACTTGAGTTTTCTGGATAGTTAAGGAGTCAACTGGTGGTATGCTAGAGCCAGCTTGTACCAATTGTTTTATTTTTAGGATTTTGCAGGCCAACTGTTAAATAAAACCATTACTTAAAATTATACTAAATTATACTTAAAACAAAGATAATAAATACTTAAAACATCACCCCCACATTATTCTATGCAATTTACTATTATCTATGCACCTGAGATTATTTACATCTACTGTGCCTATACAGTGGCAGTACTATGTAATGGTGCAGCTGTGCACCTCTCCTCGTATCTGCTTTCAGACACCACATTGGTAGCTTGAAATCGGCCACAGCAGACATATTTACATCATAGAAATCAGCAATCAATGCATATCAAGTTTGTTTCCAGAAAGTAAGTTGTTCAACACTTATTAGCTCATACTGAACCGTCATTTTAAAAATGCCAAGTATATTATTTAAGTTTTAGGTGCCAGTCTGGGATGTGTTGAATCATTCTCTGCTTTCTAATACCAAGTATACTGAATGTAGCATTTGTTTTCATCATCTCTGGACAACTCTGGATCATCAACATGAATATCCGTGATTACCCTGGGCTATGTTAAGCCCAAATGCCTCCTGTGTTCTTACTGAATATATGTCCCCCTATTTTCAGGCTGCTACCTGTCCCCTATTCCAATGGTTAGGAGGTTCCTTTTTGCATCACTTATCAGCTGTGCCTAATCTTCTCTGGTCTTCGAAATCAAATTATACTAAATTCCTTAACTGTGAGTAAAGTAAGAGCGAATATTATCTCAGAGAAGTATTTTAAAAGTGATTATTAACCCTTGATGCACAAACTTTGTTAGATATATTTTCACTGCTCACCACTCACTTTTTTTCACTCTTGTGTGGGATTAAGTTCAGGAGAGGTTTGATTTTAAGAAAGGTAAGTTTAAATCAAGCTGTGTTGATGTGAAAGATTAAAAATAAATTACTAATCACAGACAAAACTCCAGATTTTTAAGAAAAGTGAGATGCTTACGAGAACACATAACATTGAAGAGACGTTGAAACAACTAAGTGTGCATAGTTCAAAGATGCTTTAATGACTCTATCACGGAACTCCAGTAAATCCACTGCATCATTAAGAACATTACGAACCTAAACAAGGAAAAATGAAATACCAACAAACAACATTAAAATACATCAAACTTTTATTAGATGTTCGTAAGATTTTGAAAAACAAGAAAAGAACTGCTCTCATGATTACCCAATCATATAAAAATAATTCAATAGGAACTAGGCATAAGATGGCATGTTGGGTATAAAAGTCAACCAACAAAATTACAGATGCAGAAAACTTTTTAGAAATAAATGGAAAAAGATGTATAGAGATTTCTAACCTGCAAGCCAATCTGAGTGATATAGCAATGGAGCAATAAGGTGAAAAATGCTATAATCTTGAGATATAGTCGAAGAGGTGTGGCAGATAGGACTTGGAAAGACACTACTATACAGGGTACAGCAAAAGTAGGTTTATAGTTGTTCATATGAAAAATAATACAATAATTAATAAATAATAATAAAAGAATATAGTCTGTTTTTTGCATACTTACACTGTAAACCTACTTTTGCCCCACCCTATATAATTTCTGTTCAAAACGGTAAGTACACGAGGTCTGTCCAGAAAAAGTCCATCCATTGTTAATATAACGAGAACAGTTTGCATGATCAATGTGTAACTAGGCAACCAAGGAGAGTGGACTGGGTGCACATGCATGAACAATGACGACTTCACTGTACTAGTCAGTGGAGGCAGGAGACACCACTGAGTGAGCATGTTCACTGTGTGACCATCACATTAGAAATAACTGAGTAGAAAAACAAATCTGCACCAAATTTTGCATTAAGCTTGAATATTCCTCTGCACAAACTATTTGGATAATTGAGAAGGTTCCAGCTATGGGCAATTGGTGATTGGCAGTTTCATCATGACAATGTACCCACTTATGTATCATGTCTCGTGCAGAGGTTTTTTGGCAAAACATCAAATCACCTAGGTGACTCTGACACACTACAGCCCAGATTTAGCACCCTGCAACATCTGGCTTTTCCCAAAACTCAAATCACCTTTGAAAGGGAAGAGATTTCAGACCGTCAATGAGATTCAGGAAAATACGATGGGGCAGCTGATGGCGATTGGGAGAACTGTGTGAGGTCCCAAGATGCCTACTTTGAAGGGGATTGAGGCATCATTGTTTTATGTACAATGTTTCTTGTATCTTGTATCTTCTTCAATAAATGTCTCTATTTTTCATAGTACATGACTGGATACCTTCTGGATAAACCTCACGTATCTTTTTTAGGGTTGGATAATACTTTAAAATTTTAGAAAAGAGATGTGATAATTTCAAAAATCAAAAGTAGAGTAGGCGGTATTAGTCAAGAAACCAATTGCATAGTGAAACAAACCAACCTGCACTGAGTGTAGAAAGTACTTCCGTGTGTAAAAACACAGAGATAATATACAAGAAAGCTAATCACCAACTAATGAAAGGAGATTTGTCTTTGATAGTTAAAAATTGTTATAAATGTTTGTAACAGAATCAAGCTTGCAAGGATTTTAACAGTTGGTAGTATCTGCCAAAAATCCCAAAGTTGATAGGCAATCTGCAAAATACTTAGAAAGATGTTGGGCAAGTTAAACTTATCTAATCTCTGGTCAATAGCAGAAGGGGTAAGATACTATAGTAAGAGCTGAAAAAGAGAAAAAGATTAATTATAATCAGTATTTCTTTCAATTCTCCTCAACATATCATCTTTCTAAATACAATATAACGTGGCAATTACAGTGTTAATGAAGAATGATAGGGTATGGGAAAAAAGACAGGAAGACAATGTCAAACTTCTCATAAGTATTTCTTTGAAGTACTTCTACCTATAAGGCATATTATGTTTTTATTATCTGCTCTTCAACTCCCATTCCCACCAAACTATTATCACCATGACAAGAGACAGCACAATTATATACACAGATATTCCTTGACCCAGTAATCTTACTTCTAGAATTCTATCCCAAAGATAAGCAAGCAAAACTATGAAATAATATACACACAAGGTTATTATTACACAGCACTAATGGTAATAGCAAAAGAATAGAAATAGCCCAACTGTCTATCAGTACAGGAAAGGTTGAATAAACTGCAGTACATTCACAAAGTAGAATTCAATACCTAATAAAGGGAAGTATATGAAGATATATGGATTTGTTTACATTAAAAAATAAAACAAGAAATCTAAAATGTATTCAGTAACATATTAGAATAATATTGATTTATTATTTGAAACGTATTTTAGGATATATCTATATATCTCCATTAATTTCTTCAGGAACCAAAATTTTCTTGTAAAAGAAAAGAGCTTCAAATAAAAAACTAAGAGTAAAACTCTGTAATCTTAAATTTGAACTTGAAACCTCAGTATACATGCATGACATATTTTTATGTCAAAAACAAATACATTTTATCTAGAAATAATGATCAAACCATTATAATGAGCACACCTAGCAGCTGGATCATGGTCTCTATATAACATTTCCCTCCAAAAGGAACAATGCCTTCTTGGAAAAATGGCTGATTCCAAGTCTGGAACAGGGAATGTATAAGAGGAAGCCTAGAACATCTTGTCAGAAATGCAAGCAAGCTACTGAGATCAGGTGATTGCTGGGGGGAGGAGGGGTGTATGGGGACTAAATGGTAATGGAAAAAAAATACAATAAAGATTAATTTTTTAAAAAATTAGCCAATTAGTCAAAGCCACTTGAGCATTAAAGAGAATAATGACTGCATTGGATTGAAACACATCAAAAATATTAAAATTTGCAAATTTGTAATGGTATCATCGATAACAACAAAAAAGAAACTTACTGGATATGCTAGAAAATAAACTCATTATGTGAACACTGGTAAATGAAGGAAAATAATTAAAAATTTGTCTCACCTCAGGGTAACCAAATGGTTGATGAGGCAAAGTCTTTGATAAAAGAGTTTTAGCTAATAAATGCAGAAGGAATGACAGAATTACACAATTAACATTTAGTAACCCTCAGTGAAACATGATTCTAGACAAGTATCATTTATGGCTAACAGGAATATTAAGTTAAAAGTCTCAAGAGGAGTAACATAATAGATGGATCAGACTGACAACACCTGAACACACTAATCAATCCTAACATCACTAAAGGAGAGAGAAGCAGACATGCGTCTCCTGGTGTGATGCAACAGGAAGTGCACAGAATCACCTACAAAGCAGTCATTATCAAGGCTCGAAAAGGAACTGTTTCAGATTTTAAAAGACTGAAGAGAGCTAAATGCAGTGTGAGACTGTTTCCTGACACAAAGAAATGAACAAACAACAAATATAGATAAATAAATAATTGGAGAAATGGGATCTGTTACTGTAAAGACATTTAGGAGACAACTAGAGAAATGTGAAATATTATTATGCTTATGTTAAAGTAAAAATAGTTCTTATCTTTTGGACATTTTTAAAATTTTTAATAAAAAAGTATGATGCCAGAACTAGTGGTAAAGAAAAAGACTATGCTCACTTCACTCTTCAATGGGTGGGGGAAATGACTGCAAAAAGGGGGAGAAGTCTGATAGTAGGTGTTCAAAGGAGCTGGGGTTCTTTAGGGAGGAAGAAGTTATTGTGGCCTGGAATCAGCAATGGCGGCAAGGAAGGCACCTCCCCCGACCTCCCGACCGAGCAATGCTTGGCATAAGAAGAAAAACACCTCTACTTGACAAGGCTATAGGAGAAACGCCTGCCTTAGGGAGCTGATTTTTACTTAGAACAAAAGTGTGAAGAGTGCTCTCAGTGAAAAGGTTAAGCTCTTGTCTGCAAGGCCACAGTGCGTACTGCGGGAGTGTACTGCACAACTTTAGATCTCAGCGAATGAGCCCCCAGCACTGAGCAACTCATGACTATAGGTGGTGACCCTGTGAGTCTCTCTCCAAATCCTAGGCTTTTAAAAGTCTTCTTTCATGAAGGGGAGAAGAGGGCTACCCCACAGACCCCCATGCTCTGATTTCAAACAGAGACCTGGATCTGGCCATTTGTCTCACTTTAGGTACTTTTAGCTCCATTAGCAGGAGCCACTCTCCTCACTGCCTTTGCCTGTCTGCTTCTGGACCTGGAGTCAAGCAGGTCAGAGCCTGCGTTCCACACTCTGCATTTCTGGTCCATTTCTGGTCCATTTCTGGTCCACAGAAATGTTTATCTTGTTTTTTTCAGTGCAGATAAGATTTTTTAAAAATATTTTTTTCATATATTATTGATGTCTTTGGAGCCAAAGGTATATCTATTCCTTCCAAGTGTGAACTTAGGACACCATCTTCACCAGAACTCTGAGCTCCCAGAGACTTTAAAAGGCCCAAAATGCCATCCTTTCCTAGAAACATTTTAAAGTTAATGGAATGAAATAAAAGTTTTTAAAGCAAGTTATATGTTAGTTTCTTTATAGAAATATGATACCCAGAGCAACAAGCTCACTCTTAATACAGGTTTAGAAAAATTCAATATTTAAAAAATCCAATCACATAGGCCTCTGCCATTATTCAAATTATAGATAGGTTTCTTAAAATTCATATTTGCTTAAAGCTTCATATGGAAGAATTCTCTTTTTTGTGAATCTGGAACACTAGAACCAAACAGGATAAAACATCCCCACCATAATAACAAAGCTAAAGATACACTAGTAATTGCTGTTAAAATTTCAAACTATAGCAAATCCTACATCAAAAATGTCCTGAGAGAACTGAAAATTGCATCTATTACTCTGTTCAATTCAGGGCAGATATTTAGGATTAACCTCTTGATACTTGTATCACCTGACCACAAAATTTAGATTCCTCAGATTGACATAAATCCAAAAATTCTGTTTCCATATTTGCAAAATACCCATTTAATCCTATAGATAGCTATAATCACAGCAATAGTTATCATTTATTTTTGTTTCATATACATTATCTCATTTAATTCTCAACATCACTCTATTATTAATTATTATCTTTACAGGAGATGAAGTGACTAACATTATTATAATCTTGAACTTCTGCAACTATTAAAAAACAAAGTTGTGGCTTATGCTAAATTAAGAGTGGCAGGAAAGAGGTAAGCCTGAGACCTGAGAAATGCCTCACCTCCTTCACCTGTACCCTCTCCCTTCCAGGCACTTCCTCCGAACAAAGACATCAACTATCCCTTTTGGAAAAAGAGTATCCACTGGGATACAGCCTAGAGGCAAGGGGCAGGTTAAGAAACCTCTCTCAAGGTTACTGGGTCACACAAAAGCTGACAAACAGGGATCAGGTAGGGCAATGAAACCTACTGCCAGGTTAAGGTCTAGATTCAAGAACTATGACTCAACATGATCTCTGGTTTCTGAGTTAATGAAACACAAATCAAGCACAGTCTACTAAACTTCTAAGGAAATTGTAGAACTATAAAACCAAGCAAACAAAACGTTGGGATTATTCTGTCTCTATGGCAATCCATGACCCCCACCTCAAAACAAAATTAAGTGGACTACTTCAACTTCTGGGTGGTTACCCAAAGAAAACAAACACTAACTTAAAAAGATATATGCACCCTTATGTTCACTGTAGCATAATTTACAACAGGTAAGATGTGGAAGCAACCTAGGTGTCCATTGGTAGGTGCATGGATAAAGAAGTTGTGATTTATTGTGGAATATTACTCAGCAAGAAAAAAGAATGAAATCTTGCCATTTGCAACAACATGGAGAGACCTAGAGTATATTATGCTAAGTGAAATAGTCAAAGACAAATACTGCATGATTTAGATGTCTGTGGAAATAAAAAAATAAATAAAAACCCAAATGAATAAACAAAATGAAATGGAAACAGACCCCCAGATATAGAGAACAGGCTGATGCTTACCAAAGGGGAGGCAGAGGAGTGGCGAAAGAAAAGAATTTGCACTATAATGGGGCTGGTTATTAGGGTTCTCTAAATATTTTTGTGTAGGTTGTCTGAATTACAAACAAACAAACAAACAAACAAATCCCCAACTGCTTCCATTAGGGGCTGAAAATAAAATTAAGTGGGCTACTAAAATGTACAGTCCCCAGAAAGGGAATCCTCTCAAGTAGCAGACTATCCCAGAAAGACAAACTAGAGTTACCCAATTAACCAAGAAGCTAGCTCTATTGTTAAAAAAAGAGTCTTAGGTTCTCAGGATATTCCTGACCAGCTGGATTTTAGCTATGGACCAGGTTAATCATTGTGTTATTTTTCCCTTCTCCCCTTTTTCCAACTGTTTTCACCCTCATCATTGTAAATTGGGAATACAGGGAGAGTGAGGAGAATAATTAAAATTCATGTTTATTTGTAGTTTTCCAGACCTGAGATTGGAAGGTATATGGAATAATGGAAAGAATCTGAGTGATCTTCTTTTAGGGAGGGGATGGGTTTAATTTCCATTGCATATGGAACAGCTACATTAGTTAAGTAGTGCAATTCTGAATTATACGTATATGAATAAGGGTATGTATGTGTGGTTAGGTAACTTGTAAAGTGGCTCTTAATAGTCCTAACCTGCTGGTACTTCCACATCCTTGTGTAAGTCTCTCCATTTGGGTGTGCACTGGACCTAGTAGGAGCTTGCTTCTAATAAATATGGCAAAGGTGAGGAGATGTCACTTCTGGAGGGAGAAAATAGACATGGACTTCAATGGGACAGGTTTGATCATGGGTTGATCATGCTGGGGCTGGGTGATGAGTGATTGAGATTCATCACACTATTCTGTGTACTTTTATATAAGTTTTAAATTTTCCATAATAAGGAGTTTAAAAATTTAAAAACAAGTAAACAAAACAAGGAAAAATTATAGTGTACCTAATCATTATGAATCTGGAGACCATATTATCCAAATTTAAAAATCTGGATACTTAGGCTAAAGAATATTTGAATAGATCTGTCCAAAAGATGACAAGATATATGCTTCCAAGTTTTTATGGTATTTATAACAATCTGAATTCTCAAAACTGAAGTTAGGGTCAACTGATACAGATAGAAGAAAGAGAAGGAAGAAGGTCAGGTTCCCCTTTCTTTGGCAAATGGTTTGCCATTGGTACACTGTCTTTGGCCTCTTCCTCCTACCTTTCATCAAATAACTTTAAAAATATCTACTGAGTGCTTATTATATGCAAGGCACTGGCCTAGGTCCTCTAGGGGAAATAAAAACAAGTCAAATGCAGTGTAGCGTAAGAGGCTGGCAGCTGAACAGAGAATCCCCTCCCTCTGATGTTCGCTACCTGTGAAACATTTCCCTTTGCCTCCCATTTCCACACCCCAACCTTTCTCTTTTAATTTACAGAATATTTCACTCCAAAATTACCTGTTTTTTTCCCTAACTCCCAATAAGAACTTCCTATTATTTTCCCACTTTGGCTTGCCTTAGGTAATTCTTAAAAGGAAAAAAAAAAGTTAATGAGGTTAAATACAACTATACATAAATAAAAATAACAAGGTTTATCACAACCTTGATGTGATGCAAAGGTTAGGCCTGACTCGGGGTCAGATCCAGGAATTAAGTCTCATTTGTCATAGCTTCCTCACTCCTTTCTCAGCTAAATTCAGACATTTCCTTTTGGTTCAAAGGCCGACACTCAATCCACCGAGCTACACTAGCCAGGGCTACTGAATCCACCCATTTTCTAAATGCTTTGTGTTTCATTATGCCCGACTCAACCCCATGACCACGGTTGCTGTGGGCACTCAGGCTCTGTATTAGTGAAGGCTCTTACCTTGCATCATGAAAAACAATCACTAATGGTATAGTTAAAATATATCTAATGTGACTGAATTTTTATAAACTTAATTTAAATATAATTAATGAAGGTAATTCCATAATCTGTAGAGTGAACTAATGGGAAAAGAAGCAGGCTTAATCAACCATAGGCCTTAATCATACCTGCATAGTCCTTCTTTTGGTTAATGTTACTTGAAAATTTTTCCACTCCCAACGTTGCTCCACCACATGTGCAAAAACAACATGTCCATTTCCACAAGCTCCAGCAATCTGAGTGCCATCAATCGACCATGCAATATTAAATATGCTGCCGGTATTGGGCTTTTCTAAAGCATATGACCACTGGGAAAGAAAAAACAAGAGAAAAACCAATTTATTTTTTTTAAATTTTAAATGTTTTAAATTGAGCATGTTACCATATTAAGATATATTTTTTAAAGTCTTCATTCTAGGATTATTAAGAAATATTTTTGTTAATTGAATTATAGCATACTAAATAAACTTACATGTTTTGTAAGTTTTAAAGTACACAGTAGAATATGTATGAAACACGTAACATGTATGAAATCCCTCAAGAACTGCAAAATGCCCACACCATTTTGAATCACATTATTACTTTTCAGTAATAATACTGAATGACTACATATAAAGATTCTGTAGAAAAAAAACAAAGACATGTCACTATTAAATCTCAAGGATCTTTATAGTCCCTATATCTAAAATAATTTCTGATCATATTTCAAGAATGTCATTAAAAATTGAAACTAAACATAATGTAACTAAAACATCTTTGATATATACCTTAAATCATGAAAGTATAGGTAAATTGATCTCTTTTTTTTCCAGAATGCAGTAGGTATAAACTCTTCTGGGACCTATGTATATGAGAATATTACCTAGAGGTATCAATTAGTATTAGCTAGGGAAAAAAAAGAGGAGTATGTGCCATGTATATATGCGTGTGTGTATAAGATGGAAAGAAAAAAACCTTCTGAAAGATGGTGTTATATGCATTTTCTTTCACATTTTTAGATGCAAATATATATTTGCTACGTCAGGACCCAGGGCAAGCCACCCCCAAATATCTCATAATGGCATACTGATTACATAGAATTAAAGTTACTTGAAAAGCAGCTAGTGCAAGAAGGGCACTTTGAATGCAGAAAATAAATCTCCCCTGGGAAGAATCATCCCCCTTTGTGCTCTGAGGGGGATGAGAGAGACACCTTACTACTAGAGTTAAGGGGTCCAGAGCTTAAAAGCCTCTTTAAAAATACATTTTTTTTTTTACCAATTTACTACCCAAGCTTTCTTTTTGTTTAGATTCCTTACTAATGAGCACCCAAAACTTAAGTCTTATCCTGTCAATTCTTCATAAATTTATTATTTGTTTAAAAGTACAAAAAGCTGTCTGGTTCAGTCATTTACCTGAGTATCATTTATGATCTCCCATATGGACGTACTGTTTTTTCCTCCGGTTAACCTGTTTTTTTGTCAATTTTATTGGTAGTAAGAACTCAACAGGGAGTAAAGGAGGGGAATTTCCCCCTCCCAACAGCTAGAAGGATGCTGTATTTATTTGGCTAAACTTATATACATTCTCTTTCCATTCTTCCAATCCTATAGCCTATAGTCAAATTAAGTCTTGATTTCTTTTGTTGTTGTTGCTGCTCTCGGGTGGATATTTATTTTTGTTCTACATATTTTTTCAATATTATTAACTATGGACTCACTGATAAAAAATTTGGAGGAAATGGCAAAAATACAGAAAAAGGTTTACTAATTCATACAACTATAAAACAGGGTTTTAAATGCCCAATAAAAGTTTCTATATACAATAAAAATGCTGACTGACTCTTACTGCACACTGACTTTTTGCAACTCCCTCCCACCCCCTTCAGACTTCTGTTACTCCAGTAAGGCCCAATAATAAAGTTATCAAGGAGGTAGTAATAAACAAACCATACTACATCAGCAGCAGGAAAATATTAGAAACTTCCTTTTCTGAAATTAAGAATAAGTTCAAAAAAAGGAATATATGTAATACTTGAGGTCCTCTTTTTAAAAATAAGTGTAGACAGCAAGCATACTAATAATCTGCTTCTGGCAATAAAATAAAACTAACCCATTTGTTCCGACAAACAAGAATTACAAAATACAACATGACTACTACTTTACATAAAAAGTGGTTGATACAGACAAATGAAATTTAATTTAATAATATGTAATACTTAATGGCTTGGACCGGGCTTATGGCATATATCTCATTCATTCTATTAATAAATCTAGTCTATTCATATCATGTAGATGGAACAGAGAGAGAATTTGTTTTAAAACCATAGAGTCGTATTTTAAAACTATTTAAAGTATGATTTTAAAATACCCAAAGAATTAAATTAGTCAGATAGAACCATCTTACTAAAATTGAACACACAAATATTTATCTAAAAACTCATGGATACCTGATCCTAACTAAAAGGAGAAAATTAAATGTTTAGAGATTACCATTGCCTTATATTCCTCTGACTTCTTTCACAGTACACATAAACCAATACAACTTAAATCTGCAACATGCAACTTATTCCTAAAAAATTTTTCTCAAAGAATATAAATCACGATATACCTAAGTTATATTGTTACTTTTTAAAATTTAAGATGTTCTTTTTCAGATTACTGTAGTAATAATAAAAAAATATACAGCACAAGCAAATCACCAGAGAACACATCTTTAATAGTTACTAAATTTGGGAGGACAGGATTATAGTTTGTCCAATCAGTAAATTTAATGATTTTTTTTGTAAGTCAAAAGATCTATTTATCATTTGTGGTTTTAAAGGGACTTTCACACTCTAATCTTTTCTCTTCCCCAAATATGCCAAGGAATATTGGATTCAAGTTTGCATTTCTACCCTTTAGAAAAGAATGAGGCAGCTTCCCCAGATGTACTGTAGTGGTTCTAGCAATAAGAGCCCTGAAGATGAATTTTCAAATACCCCTACTTACATTTTTATCTTTCTTTAACCAAACTATCCCTTACTTTAAGATACTGTAATTCATTGTGTGCTCAGGCCAGCAGCATCTCTATCTTGAGTGATCTTGTTAGAAATGCAAATTAACTAGTCCCACCAGATCCTAGTGTATCTGATCCTCTAGGGGATGAGAGCCAGGAAACTTCTAATGAGCTCTTCAGGAGATACGTAAATGTGTAAGGTTAGGATACTGGTTTACAACTCTGGTTACACATTAGAATTCATCTGGGAATGTTTTAAAAAATACTAAAGCCCATGAATCCAACAAATTAAATCCAGAATCTCTTTGGGGTGGTTCTTAGTCTGTTTTTAAAATTCTCTGATTTTAATGTGGAGCCACTGTTCAAGGAAAAAGCAAAATCCGTGATTTGGTTTCAGACTATTGTAAGCAGCTAGCTCACTGTGAACACCGTGCCAATTCACCTGCTAACTCTTAAGAAAACTGTGACCTCCTTCTTTGCCCCTAAACCAGCCTCTCATAGTTATGCATAAATTTGGTTTCTTACACTCATCAACCTAATTTTTTTCTTTTTCTTTTTCATTATTAGAATTTCAAACATCCAAAATCCAGACAGTGGAAACCTATAGGACGTGACCCAGTTTGTTCAACTACAGAAAAATGCAAAGGGAAAAAAGATGTGGAAGGGGAACTCATAAATCAAGAGATCTAAAAGATTTGTCAACCAGTCACAATAACTGTACCTTATTTTGCATCACAATTCCAACAAAGTGAAAAGCAAAAGACAACTGGAAAAATTTGAAGTGACTGGATACTTGAGAATATTGAGGAATTATTGTTCATTGTTTTTAGATTTAATGGTATTGAAGTTACATTTTTATTTTTAAAAATTTTTATTTATTTTTAGAGGGGAAAGGAGGAAGAGGAGAGAAATATCGATGCACGAGAGAGACATCTATCAGTTGCCTCTCGCATGCCCCCAACTGGGGACGTGGTCCGCAACCCAGGCTCGTGGCCTGACTGGGAATCAAACTGGCGACCTTTCAGTTCGCAGGTCGACAATCCACTGAGACCCACCTGCCAGGGCTAGAAGTAAAGCCTCTGTTTTTAGTGATGTGTGGAAATATTTAGTGAAGAAATGACATGGTGTCAGGGATTTGCTCAAAATAATCTGGGACATTGAGAAGTTGGTGGTGGTACAGATGAGGTAAGAATTAGCCATTAGTTGGCAATTGTTGGAAGCTGAGTAATGGGTAAATGAGAATTCATTACACCAGTTGATTCCCTCGTAAACTCCAAATGTAACCAATAAATGTTATTGCTCAGTATCACAAATTCATTAATTTTAACATATTTGATATGTTTTAATAAAGACATATAATGTTCCAATGGGCCCAATTTTAACCAGTGGGATCCCTTCAAGTTGGTTCTTTAGTCTTTTTGACAGAATCTTGTAGTCTTTGCTCAGTTTTCCTTGTTTTCTAGTATGACAAAATGTGCCAGATTCATATTTTATGCTTCCTGATCCACGCCTGGAATCAGCCTTTTCTTCAATGGGCCATAGTTTATTTTACGGAAATGTGGAAAATGGTACTGAGAAAAAAAAACCCACAAGTGCTAAGAGTACTTGCTGCTACTGAGTTGATCATTGCTTTTCTAGGCCTTTTTAATGAACAGAACTAAGAAATTCTTTTCATGAGCTCAAACTAACACTTCCTATTCAAACCCAGGAACTATAGAATTTTTACATATCCTAACCAATCTTACCTCAGTATCTCTTTTCACCTAGCCCAAAATCCCAGTGCTTTGGAGAACCAATGTAAATACTCAAGATAACAATAGCAACATCACGAAGAATTGCAAGTTTTAAAATTTATTTTTTCATTTTTTTTTGTCCTTAAGCCTATTTCCTTTTAAAAAAAACACTGAGATACATTTCACATATTATAAAATTCATCCTTTTAAAATATAGAATTGTGGGTTTTTTTAGTATAGTCATAGAGTTGTACAACCATCACCACTATATAATTTCAGAACATTTTTATGACCACAAAAAGAAACCCATACACATTAGCAGTCACTCCCATTACCCCTCTATCCCAGCTCAAGGCAATCACCAATCTGTTTTCATTTTCTACTCCTGCCATTTCGTATAAATGGAATAATATATTATGTGGCTTTTGTGACTGGCTTCTTTCACTTAGCATCATGTTTTCAACATTCCTCCACATTGTAGCATGTGTCTTCATCCCTTTTGATCACCAAATAATATTGTATTGCATAAATATAATGTTTTGTTTCTCCATTCATCATTTGATGGGCATTTGGGTTTTTCAGCTTCTTGGCTATTATGAATAATGCTACTATGAACATTTGTGTACAGACTTTTGTGTGGATATATATATGCTTTCGTTTCCCTGGGTACACACCTAGGAGTGGAATTGCTGGGTCTATGGTAACTCTATGACACTGTGACAAACTGCCAGACTGTTTTTCAAAAGTGGCAGGGTGATTTTCTACTGAGTCTACTATGAGCACAAAAAGCAGACAGATCATTTAGTCACTTTGAATAGCTTCTATCTGGGTAGTTACACAAACAACTAAATACAATTAGGTCCATTTATTTCATTTACTTTTGAGTTTTAGGAACTGATTTCTATTTTGTTTTATAATTATGTAAAATATTTACATGGTTTCAAAGTTTAATTTACAATATATATATAAAGGTATAATCAAAGAAGTCTAACTTCTATCCCTTTTGTTTCCCCCATTTTCTTTCCCCTATAAACTATCTTTTATTTTATGTTTTATCCTTACATCTTTCGATATGTGTGTGTGTGTTTGTGTGTGTAAACATCAGCATTTACCTAAGAAAGGGGCACATATACCTATATATATGTGTAACAATATATAGGATATTATCTATTGTAGCATATGAATATGTACTTTTTTTTTAATATGGAAAGCTTCATGAATTTGCGTGTCATTCTTGCACAGGGGTCATGCTAATCTTCTCTGTATCATTCCATTTTTAGTATATGTGCTGCCGAAGTGAGCACTGAATATTTACAGTCTTTTATAGCCACTGACAGTTTTTATGTAATGTCTGTGCATACATATGTGGCTTTCATATGCCCTTCATATGTGATCTATTTAATTTGCTCTTCCTCTTTTTTGGAATATATTTTACTATTCAGAAAGGTTTCTATTTTTAATCTAATGATTACCTTTATACTAACTATTTTTATAAAAATGCCCTTACCCCCATGGCACATTTTGGGGCAATTTCCTACTGGTTGTCTACTATAAGCAATACAAAAATTAGGAGCTATCCTACCCCTCTCCTTTTACCCATAGCCAATTTTAAGTAATATCTTTTGATTTCCAAATTAATACCTATAATATAATCAGTAAGTTTATTCCACTTTTTACAAAATCATCACCTAAAAATATGTTTTTATTGATTTTAGAGAGAGAGGAGGGGGAGAAAGAAAGAGAAAAACATCAATCTGTTGCCTCCTGTATGTGCCCTGACCAGGAATCGAACCCACAATATTTTGGTGTGTGGGACAAAGCTCCAACTAACCAAGCCACCTGGCCAGGGTTACTTTCCACATACTTTCTCATCCTCCCATTTTGGAATACTGATGACTTACAGCCAATAAATACTATACTGTATTCTTCATAGACATCATTTTGTCTTAGTTCTACAGATGAGTATATATTTAGTGCTCATGACCAGTCCTTAATTTACTATGTCTGTAGCTGTGTCGTTAATCTGAACCTAATTCTCCAGTAGGCTTCTCTAAACACTCATGAGAACAACATTCCTTAAATTCCTATATACCATTTTATTCCAGTTTGTTTATGACCTTTATACTTAAAGGTAAGAGTAGCTGGATATAAAATCTTTGGCTCACCTATTTTTTTTTTAAGTATCTTATGCTAACCTATTGTCTTCTCACATAAACTGTTGCTATCAAAGTCTGATGATAGTTAAGCTGGGGGCATAGTTACACATGCTTTGCTTTCTCACACAACTACAGCAAAAAGTACAACTAGACTATAAAACAAGTTTCACCCAGATTCATCAGAAAATCGAGCTGTATAGAAGTCCAACAACCAAGAATTTAAAGAAGCCACATTTATCCAGACGAGTAGGAGAGACAGAGATGCTGATGGGCACGGAGAGACAGAGAGGCTTGGAGGTGTGGAATGGTTCAGAGAGGCATGGACACACAGAATGGGCAGTCCCATATTCACGTGTGGTGGATAAAAATAGGGAGGGATATACTGGGAGCGAGGGATCCCAACCCCAGACCAGACCACCCAGTCCAGGATTCCAGTGCCAGGGAAGTAAATCCTCTTAACTCCTGGCTGTAAAAACCTGTAGGGTTGGGGTAGTGGAAGAAATTTCGGGATTCTCAACAGACTCCTCTTCGAGGGCCCACAACAGTCTTAGGACTTACACAGACCACCCCCAGTGGGATTCAGCACAGGGAAACAGCTGGAAAGGCATCAATGGCACACAGAAAGTGAACTGATTGGCAACAGGGTGAGCGCTGGGTGGAAGCTGTCCCCCCAGGGAAAATCTCCAGAGGCCAAGCAGCAGCATTGTCCCCTCTCCGAGCCCTTCTCCGCAGAGCCCAGTGCCCTGGCGATTACCTAAGGCTCTGCTCCATACAAATTATGGATGCACTTTTCTATAATAGGCCATGCTACTAAGATAGGGAGTCAAAGCATCTCTACCTAATGCACAGGAACAAACACAAGGCAGCTGCCAAAATGAGGAGACAGAGAAATATGGCCCAAATGAAAGAACAGAACAAAACTCCAGAAAAAGAACTAAATGAAATGGATATAAGTAACCTATTATATGCAGAGTTCAAAACATGGGTTATCAGGATGTTCAAAGAAATCACTGGATACTCCAACAACATAAAAAAGACCAATGCAGAAGTGAAGGTTATATTAAGTGAAATGAAGAAAAATCTACAAGGAACTAGCAGTGGAGAAGATGAAGCCAAGAAATCAAGTTAACAATTTAGAACATAAAGAAGAAAAAAAGCATTCAATTAGAACAGCAAGAAGAAAAAAGAATTGAAGAAAAAAGAATTAAAGAAAAAAAAAAACAACCAAAAAAACCAAGGACAGTATAAGGAGCCTCTGGGACATCTCCAAACATACCACATCCTAATTACAGGGGTGCCAGCTGGAGAAGAGGAAGAGCAAGAAATTGAAAATTTATTTGAAAAAATAATGAAAGAAAACTTCCCTAATTTGGTAAAGGAAATATCGATATCCAAGTCCAGGAAGCACAGAAAATCCCAAACAAGTTGGACCCAAAGGGGACCACACAAAGACATATCATAATTAAAATGCCAAAGGTTAAAGATAGAGAATCTTAAAAGCCACAAGAAAAAAGCAGAGAGTTACCTACAAAGGAGGTCCCACAAGACTATTAGCTGATTTCTCAAAAGAAACTTTGCAGGCAAGAAGGGACTGGCAAGAAGCATTCAAAGTGATGAAAAGCAAGGACCTACAACCTAGATTACTCTATCCAGCAAAGCTATCATTCAGAATGGAAGGGCAGATAAAGTGCTTCCCAGGCAAGATAAAGCTAAAGGAGTTCGTCATCACCAAGCCATTATTACATGAAATGCTAAAGGGAATTATATAAGAAAAAGATCAAAACCAGGAACATTAAAATGGCAATAAATTCACAACTATTAACAACTGAATCTAAGAAACAAACTAAGCAAACAGGCAGAACAGAAACAGAATCATAGATGTGGAGATTTTTTGGAGGGTTATCAACTGGGAGGAGGCGGGAGGGAGATTGGGGGAAAAGGTGTAGGGATTAAGAAGAACAAATTGGTAGATATAAAGTAGGTGGAGGTAAAGAACAGTATAGGAAATGGAGTAGCCAAAGAACTTATATGAATGATGCATGGACATGAACTAAGTAGGGGATTGCTGGAGGGAATGGGGTACCAGGCAGAGGGGGACAAAGGGTAAAAACTAGGACAACTGTAACAGCATAATCAATAAAATGTGTTTTTTTCGAAATCTGATGATATTCTGATTTTCTTCCCTTTATGAGTGACTTAATCTTTTCTTTGGATGGCCACCAGAGTTTTTTCTTAAAACTCCTTTAGTTTTATTAGCATATAGCTGGGTGTTGGTCATCCGGGTATATTTCGTAGGTATGTGGTATGCCTCTTAATAACAATTTCAAATCTCTTACGTTTGAGGAAATCTTTCTTGAACAGTAGCTCTTAGTATCACTTCTGTGCATAGCTTTGGGTTTCTCCTTTGAAGACTCCTATTATATGTACTCTGGATCTTTTCTATCTCTTTCTATCAAAACCTTATGTCTTTTGTCATTTCCTTGCTGCCTACTTCATATTCTATTTACCTTAAGGCATTATCCATTATGTTTATTTGCTCTTACATTCCTTCTAGTTTTTTCCCTTTTTATAATTCTCTCCTGAGTTCTGTTAGCTCTCCTTAAAAATGTCCCCTTCTCACTCTGGCTAATGTGACCCAGTGGACTGAGCCGCCAGCCTCTGTGAAAGTGCCCTGGTTTAATTCCCAGTCAGGGCACCTGGATTAGGGGCCAGGTCCCCAGTTGGGGCCATGCAGAAGGCAACCAGCTGACGTTTCTCTCACACATCGATGTTTCTCTCCCTCTCTCCAAAAATAAATAAATAAATAAATAAATAAATAAATAAATAAATAAATAAATCTCCCTTTCTCTAGTCACCTAGTTTCTTAATTTTCTTAGTTCTGATTAATATGGTTATTTCATAGCTTTTATAATATTCTTGATATCCTATGGTATTGCAGTGCTTATCTTATTATGGCATGCTTTCATTGTCTCTGGTGACATTATAGAGTTTGACTGTGATCCTGTCTGCTGCTCATTTTTAAGTGAAACGGATTTTGTTATTCTTTTAAATGGGAAGAATGTTCCACCAGGGTAGCTCTAGAGCTCACTCTTCTGCTGTTCTCTCATAGGGATTAAAAAAACCAAACGAACAACAAAAAAATCTCCATTTTTTCTGAGACCAACATCTACTTCTTTCTCCCATTTTTATTGGGAATTTCTATTTTCTTCGCTCAATATTCTCTCTTCTGATCAATCTGGATTTTACTTCCAGCAATTTCTGCTCAGTGCAAGATTGTCCTGATAGGAAGCTTGATTTGTTGGTTTCAAGCATATATTAGGTATAGGCAGCTACAGAGCTGTCGGATCCTATCGTGATCCTTCCCCTTGCACTCACTTTGAATTGGATCCTCTAGAAATTTCTTTCCAGTTTCAGCTACTGTTCTCACTGTCAGGTATTTATGGTGATTTGGCATTCTTCTTTTCTCATGATCTGAGAAGCCTGATTGCCTTTCCTCTGCTTCCTCACAAACAGATTCTGATACCATGTGTACCTGTCAGTGGTACTTGGGTAAACACCCCAGTATTTGGAAGTTTGTAGGGATATAGTGTCACATAGTTTTATTGTGGTTGTGGTCTGTGGGTTTTAAAGTGTATGGTCTCTTATTTTCTCTGTTTTATGGGGAGATTTAAGAAGATTCAAAAACTATACCACCATACCCAACAACATGGATAAATCTCACAGACATGATTAAACAGAAAAAGTCAGTCACAGATACAGTGTAAATACTGTATGATTCAGTTTATTAGAAAGTTAAAAACAGGCAAAACTAATCGACGGTGACAGAAGCCACTTACTATGGAGGGGTAACTGACTGAGGGGAGGCACAAAGGAAATTTCTGGGCTGTTAATAATGCTCTATATCAATATGGGTGGTGGTTTCCTGGGTATTTACATATGTAAACATTTACTGAGCTGTACACATAAGATACTATATATAATCTCAATTTGTTAAAAAATGCTGCCTCTGCCATTATGTTTCCCCCTCACCTATTTTTATTAAAATTATACTCATGCTTTGCTTTCATACTTTGAGTATTTTTAGACCATAATATAATATTGAACTAAAATAAGTATTTAACATCAATACCAAAAGTAAAAGGATATATAAAATTTAATAATCATAACCATGCAAAAACCTGCTCAAAGACTTGTAAGGTGCATAGAAAACGAAAATATTTTAATTTTTGATATGATTTGGGGATTATTTTTTCACTTTTTGTTTTCGTTATTTTTCTTATACTTCTTTTGCCATAAATTTTTTCAAAATGTGTCTTATATCTAATTAAATTATTTCATATTAATCACTATTTGTGCCTACACAATACTGATGAGGTTTTCTTTTTTTCCCCCTAATTCCAAACAATAAATTGTAAGTAACAGTTTTCTTAGGATACGGAATACAAAAAAGTAAACAAAAATTACTTTTGGCTTGGTGAAATGCAACTAATTTCTAAAAACACAAGATGGATCAGCAAAAAGCAGAAGGAAAACAACAGAAAATTGGTAATTATAAAACAGGTTTATAGAACACAAACATGATCTGTATTCACAATATGATATCCAAGATATTTGGAGCTGCCACTGAACGAAAACACAACAAATTGCTATTATGCTTTTGAGAGACTTAGCAATATATTTTTGTCTAAAGGCAGTCCTAAAAAATTGTAACATACATCTACTATTTAGTCAGGGGCACTGACCTCTTTTCCCTTAGACTGTCAAATTTTTTTAAATGTCAACAGCCAGCACAACCATAGCCATCTGGTGTAAATGAATCAAAATTATACCTATTTTTTTTGTCAGATTGGCAAAAAAAATTTTTTGGTATATGCAGGATTTTACTTATTAGTTTCTGTATACTATGAGATGAAAAAAGCTGAAAATCACTTATATAACTGACAATGTAAAGTAGCACATAAGACTGGTTACTGCAGATGATATAATAATTGCAATTATTTTAATTGAATGGAAGATAAATGAACAGAGGGTAATGTTTTTATTATAATGGCAAACTAGATATTCAAACACAAAGAATATAAGAATGGCAGGAAGTTCTCTCCTACACAAGCAATAGCACCACCTGCTGATAAATAAAAGCAAAAAGGTCATTTAATTGTGCTGAAAGGTACCTTATATATTCAAAATTTTCCCTTGATTTCTATTACATTTAATATAATGCAATCCATTAATATATTCTGCATATTTATGACTGTTAATTTTAAAGATTTTATCTTACATATTTGAATCATGCCTTTCTAAAAAATCAAAGGTAAAAATAAAACCTATTATGGAATCTTTAAAAATACTATGATACTATGGCTTTTAATTTTTCCACCCTAAGAAATTCATATACACCATAATTTACTTTACTAACCACTCAATAATGTACATTTAGTTTGTGTCCAATATTCCCTGACCACACCTAAAATAATGCCATCTCTCATGCCCTGCTCTATTTTTGTAGCATTTATTACCATTTAACATATTACATATTCACTTTGTTTGTTTGCTTATAGTGCTTCATCTACTGGAATAAAAACTCAGAGCAAGAGTTTACTTTGTTTACAGCTATTTAACACTTAAGGCAATTGCCTGGCATGTAGAAGACTCAAATATTGGTGAAAGAACTAGTAAATATGAAAATAAATGAGCAAATTAACACACAACACATTTTTTAAATTCCTTGAAAGTAAACAGTTGTGTCAAAAGTTTCAAGGATCTTGATAGACTCTGCCAAATTATTCTTGAGAAAAGTTGTACCAATAAATGCTCTCTTCATTGCATTATGAGGAGGTCCATCTTCCCATTCTCTGGTAGGTGGGAAATGGCATTGCTCTGTAATTTTTATTTGCATGAAGCCCATTATTGAAGAGACTGGACATATTTTGGGGTTCTGGGGATATTTACAATGTTCTTCTTTTATCCTTTGCTCATTTTTTTCAGTTCCAGACTTTCTATTCGGTTCCTTTTTAAAATTTCTATCTCTTTATTGATCTTTTCTATTTGTCCAGACCTTGTTTTCTTGGTGCCCTTTAGCTCTTTGAGCATATTTAAGACCATTGATTTAAAGCTTTGTCTTTAAAGGCTTTAAGTTTGATTTAAAGTCTTTGTCTTTAAAGACTTTAAGTCCAATGCTGGGCCTCCTCATGGATGGTTTTTATTTCTTTTTTTCCTGTGAAAGAACCATTACTTTCCTGCTTCTTTGTATGCATTGTAATTTTTTTGCTGAAAAATCGTTGTTTTGGATATTATGTGGTAATGCTGGAAATCAGATTCTCCCCGCTCCCCGGGTTTGCTGTTGTTGCTTCTTGAGGGCTGCATTCATTATTTATTTAGTGACTTTCCAAACTATTTTTGCCAAGACTATTGTTTTCATGTGTAGTCACTGAAGTCTCCATTCTGTTATCTCAGGGGTCAGCTTGTGACCTGACAGAGCCAAAAAGAAAGAAAAAAAATACTCTCCCAGTCTTTGCCAACTGGCTCTGCACTCGAGCCCTCTGGTAACACTTAGCCAGGCCACCTATAATTCTTCCTTAGCCTTCACCTCCTGCTTGTGATACAAAGCTCAGCACAAAGATTGGTCAGTGATACAAGGCTACTGTTCTCTCAAGTCTTTTCTGAGCCTGTGTCTGGGCCTGGGCATGTATGTTGCTCTCTGGGTTCCTCAGTATATGTGAGAACCCTCCAAAGCTTTTATTCTCCCGTATATCTTCCTCTTCTGCCCCTTCTTTCTTAGGTTTTTGGTCTCTCTGCTGCTTGCCCCAGGTGGCTTGGGTATGCTTTTTTTGCTTTCAAGGGGCCACCTGGGAAGCCTCTCCAGCTCTGTGAGATTTCCAAAGGAGGCAAAACAAAGACAAGCCTCTGTGCCAATCCCTCTGAGAACCACCAGACAGGTCAAATAGTACAACCACAATTTTTTGAAAACATGGTTCATACTGTCCCATCTGGCACCAGCAAGCCACACCAGAATGTAGGTTACCTCCCCCATGGTCACAGCCAAGCTGGAAATGAGGGATGGTAAAGCAGATAAGCAAAACATGCCACAGTGCTTTCTTATCAAAATTTAGCAGTCTTTCTTCATTAAGCATTGCCCCTGGTTGCTATAAGTTTTAAATTAGATTCTAGAGCTCTAAAAAAGTTGAATCTGACATTTTTTGCCAATTTAATGGTTGCTTGAGTAGACAGACCAATTCTTGGAGCTCTCTACTCCATCATTTTCTGTAACAACACTCCTTCTTTGTTTGCTTTTACTGAAAAACATTTTAAAGATCTTTATTGCATCTGTACAGTTGATATCTTTCATTAATAAAGGTTCACACTAGCCCTGCCTGGTGTGGCTCTGTGGATTAAGTGCCAGCCTGCAAACCAAAAGGCAGCCAGTTCAATTCCCAGTCAGGGCACATGCCTGGGTTGTGGGCCAGATCCCCAGTTGGGGGTGTGCAAGAAGCAATGAATCAATGTATCTCTCACACATTGATGTTTCTCTCCCTCTCTGTCTCCCTTTCTCCCCCTCTCTAAATATAAATAAATAAAATCTTTTTTAAAAGAGAAAGGTTCACACTATACAAAATCATAAAAGAAGAAAAAGATATAGTATATACAGCAACCACAGGTATATCTTTAGCAGTGTAGTCAGAGATATGGCTATACTATTTTACCTCAGTGGGATCCTAGAATAAAATGCTTTCCTAAAACTTCATCTTTTTATTAAATAACTTATCATGGACATCTTTCTAGGTTTTTAATCATAACCATTCTTTCCTATGTTTAATAGTTGAGGGTAGTCAATTTTAGATATATAGAATAATAGCCTAATTAGTCTCCTACATGGGGACATTTAATTTATTTCTGATTTTCACTATTACAATAACACTATGATGAAATTGTTATTCATACATCTTTGTGTACTTGTACAGCGATCTCTTTAGAGAAAATTCCTATAAGTGAGATCACAAGGTCAAGGAATATGTATATCCGACACTTGGATATGTACTATCAAACTACTCTTCAAAAAGATTGAATCAATTCACATTCCCATCAACAGTGTGTAAATGAAGAAGCTCATTTCCTCCTACTTGAGTAAGCCCAAGGTTTTTTTAAGTCATTGTTAATCTTTTCAACCTATTAGGTAAAATACATCATGATTTCTTAATTTTATAGTTATATACTAGTTAATTTTAACATCCTTTCATGTTTATATTTGCCCTTCGCATTTGTGTTATGAACTGCTATCCATGTCATCTGGCTGTTTCCTGAACAATTCCTTGGAGAGTGAATCTCAGCTCTCCCTCTCCCCTTCACATTGAGAATCATTATAATAGTTAGCATAGTTCTCAAATGTGCAAAGCTAATTTTAAAAAACTCATCATCAATTATTTTAAATAAAAATTTGATATGTAAAGAATAATAGCAGAACAGCCACTATCAGGTCAGCCTTCTCACAGATAACACTTATATACTCAAGACAAAATGCAAAACAACTACATGACGACTGGAGAAAAATCAAAAGCAGGCAGACAGTCACACTGAAAGACAGTCTGGCCATTCCCCAAAAAGTTAGACATACAGTTACTATTTAACCCAGCAATTCTACTCTTTAAGTATATACCCAAGAGAAATGAAAACATATATCCACACAAAAACTTATACATTCACAGCAGAATCATTCATAATAAAAAACTGAAAAAATCCAAATGTCTATCAACTGATAAATGGATAAACAAAATATATCATATTCATATAATGGAATATTATTTGTCCATAAAAAGAAATGATGTATTGAGCCCTGGCTGGTGTCACTCAGTGGATTGAGCTCCGGTCTGTGAACCAAAGAGTCACCGGTTTGATTCCCAGTCAGGGCACATTCCTGGGTTGAGGGCCAAGTCCCCAGTGTGGATGTGCACAGGAGACAACCACATATTGATGTTTCTCTCCCTCTCTTTCTCCCTCCCTTCCCCTCTCTAAAAATAAATAAATAAAATTTTAAAAGAAAAAAAGAGATGATTTATTGATATGTGCTATAACATGGATGAACCTTAAAAATATTATGCTAAGTTTATGATGCCAGCCACAAGAGGCTACATATTATTCCATTTATATGGCAAGAATAGACAAATCCATATAAAAAGAAAGGACCAGTAGATTAGTAGTTGACAGGGGCTGGGAGTGACTTAGGAAGAAATAGGGATTGATAATGAGTATGTGATTCCTTTCAGAGGGGAGGAAACTGTTCTAAAATCGGGTATGGTGGTGGTTGCACAATCCTGTGAATATAATAAAAACAGTAAACTATACACTTTAAATGGATAACTGTATAGCATGTGAGTTATATCTCAATAAAGTTGATTTTAAAAAAAGCAGGCAGAAACTTGACAGGAGTCAATGGTTGAAAGAAGATAACAGTATTGAGTGAATTTCCATTTTTTTACATTTTACCTGAGAGCAGGCCCTACTTGGTACCTGCACCACTGTTCCTTTGAAACCAAAGTGATATTTCCAATATGTGAATATTATCATGTTACTACCCACCATCCATGGTTCTCTACTGACTAACATACTGGTGTTCCAGCTGCATTGTTTTAGCCGTTCAAAGGAAATCTTGTACTGGATGCTAACAGTAAAGGTGATCAATGTTTAGCTTCTCTGGTTGTGGGTGAAGAGGAGGACCACCAGGGGCTGAGCACTCTCACCTGTTTTCCACCCCATGGCGACACTTAAGGAGGCTCCTCAGGAAATATTAGATTTATAATCATTAAAATCAAAACTCTTTTACATGGCAAACAAGATCTTATCTGAGAATGTCTTTTTTGTATTATCTCCTGGTACTATTCCATGTAAAAACTTACTGCACAAAAAGCACCATACTTCTGCTATATTTTATTTTTTAGGATTTTTTAATAGATTTTATTTATTTTTTATTTTTAGACAGAGGGGAAGGAAGGGAGAAAAAGAGGGAGAGAAACATCAACGTATGGTTGCCTCTCGCAAGCCCCCTACTGGGGACCATATCTTGATGCATAAGAGGTTCCCTCTGCCCGCAACTACTTGGAGAACTACTAACTCTTTAAGCCTCAGTTCCCTAGTTAATGTCCCACAGGCAGAGTTAGGCCCTGCCACACCTTCACAGTGCTTACACTAAACGAACCTTTGGTATAGTACTCATCACACTGTACTTTAAGTCCCATAGTCTGATCTCCACTAGACTGTCAACTTGAATGAATTCTTAAAGCTTTCCAACCCCAGTTTCTAAAATACTCTGATGAGTAGCACATATTTAATGTCTACTTAATAAATTTTAAAAATCCTTTTAGAAAGTTCTTTTCTAGATTAACATTCTAAAAATGGATTTGATGTTTAATAAAGTAAATCTTTAATTCACTTATACAGATCAATTCAAAGCCCCGAGCTTTTAAAATTTTTAACTATTTTCATCAAAATGGCAAATTAAAAGTGTTATGCTTAAATTGACTTTTCAGTGAATTACTGAGTATCTACTGTGTTGCAGAGATAATACAGAATCCTTAACCTGTGGGACCTTATAAACTATCTAAGGAGTCAAAAATAATATACATAAAACTAAAATGGACCATGTAAGAGCACAATATATTGTGAAAATGCGAGTACATGTTCTATAGGCAGAATCATTGATAAAAAATCAGATGAAAATGAGATCACCTGCTCTATTCTCTTGATGTTATAAGAAAAAAAGAAACCTAGGTGAGAAGTTAGAAAAACAGATAAACTTTAAATCATCAATGGAAGAAGGTACCATGAAAGGAGGTGAAACATGAGATGGGCCTTATAGAATGTGTAGTACTCAGTAAGTATAAGACAGATGGGAGAGCATTCCATGAAGGAAGATGACTGAGGAAGTTAGTGAGGGCAGAGAAGATTCATGCATCAGTGTTCAACCTGATTTGAGCAGATAGAAATTGGGAAGTTGTGGGAGGGGAAGGCTATATATGGATTTTATGGCACCAGGTTTCAGAGAATTTGTAAAGTCAGGCTCCGGGCTTTATATTTTATGTAATAGAAAACAAGTGGCCAGAGAACTTAACAGATCATACATAAAGTGCTAAAAATTCTAAGTTAATGGTCTTATTTTGCAATTGAGGAAAATAAGCCACAGAACAAATTATATGATTTCCTCATAGTTAGAAATAGTATGGAATAGCCTCACTCATATAATACTGCTGCTTCTAGAGCACTTTGATGAAATAACTTATTCTTCAAGTACAATTGGTAAATGTTGTTGAGCTTGGCTGTTTGCTGAAGTACTACGCAGAATTTGTGTGTCGGAAGGCATATTCTCTTATGAGGAAAAAGTCTCGCAGATATTCAAACATGGAATTCTTAACAACAACAACAAAAAAGTCCTTTGGTTTTAAAATGACCAGTTTTTAAATTTACTATCAGTATCTCACCAAAAATATGCAATCAAAATTTTTGTATGAAACATATTTGACGATTTTTTTAAAAAGTTTAAAACTGAACTCTCCATATTGATTGAGCATAAATTTTAATACTTTAACTACTTTACCATCTTTTATAATCATGCTTAAAATAAGTATTTCCAGAAAGACAAATTGTAGAGAATATACCTATTCTTCACACTTAAAGAGTTTGGTCCCACAAATCTGGAATTAATTGAACCAGTATATTAGGAAGACAAATCAGAAAGATTCAGTCAAATGCAATCATTGAAAATGTTTTTTAAAGACTGAGAACCATTTAGGGGGAATAAATGGTAACGGAAAAACTACAATTTTTTTTTAAAAGCAATTTACTGGGGGGAAAAAAGACTGAGAACCAGGTGTGTTGTGCATTACCACATTTATGACAGCACATCTGCGATTGCTCACCACTGTAACTTACCCCGGTTTTATCACACAAGCGTAAGGTATGAAACGAGCCAATAGCAAATAATTCTCCATCTGGAGCCCAGGCAACTGAGGTAATAGGATGCTCATGAGGTTGTGAATTGTACAAAAGACGGCCATAACTATCCCATACCTACAAAAGCAAATTTAAAAAAATCTTTTATAACAGTCACCACCACATTATTATAAACAAGTTGGTCCTACAGTGAGGTATCAAGTTAAGATTCGGAAATCATTGCCCTGGTTGGTGTGGTTCAGTGGATTGAGCACCAGCTTGCGAACCAAAGGGCTGACAGTTCGATTCCCAGTCAGGACACATGCCTGGGTTGTGGGCCAAGTCCCCAGTAGGGGACACGTGAAAGGCAACCACCCATTGAACACTGATGTTTCTCTCCCTCTCTTTCTGCCTCCCTTCCTCTGTCTATAAATAAATAAATAGATAAATTCAGAAATCATCACTTTACAATATTAACAATTAAATGTCTTTACTATCACACAAGGGGGAAAAAAGTATATTTCTTGAAAACTAAATATCTCAAAAATACATATATTATAACATTGTGATAATTTTCAGAAGTTACTAAATCTCTGATTAATCATAAAACCTACCCATTTTAAGTCCACTTAAATGTAAGTTTTGAGATATTGCATTTTTGTTTAAATTCTTTTTGTCCAACAAATGCTCTATCAACTTTCTCTAAAAGCATTTATTTCAATTAAATTTTCTCCCACTACGGTTACATTAAATTTTATTCTTCCCCCCAAATTATTTTAATCTGAAGCTAATAAATGTTTAATAATCTCAATTTTTAAAAACTTGAGTTGGTTTAAATTGAGTCACTAAAACCAGAAGTTGTATTTATACTGGTACTTACTAAATCAAATTCAGTGGTTAATGAGGTAGGCCAATGAGAAAGTCAGCACTATAAAATACTTTTCACCTAAATTTGATTCTTTCAACCAGGTGATTAATTCAAACATACATACCTTATATTTACAGTCTTCACCAGCAGATAAAATTAAATCATTGACTGAATTCCAGTCTACTTTCAAAATTATGCCATCATGAGCTTTCCACTATGAAAAAAAATAAGATATTAATTATAACTTCAAGAGCACTGAAAAGTTTTGTTTTTTTTTAATAGGAAAAGACATTTTACCTCTTTCTAATGATTCTCTTGTCCTCTCCTTGGAGATTCCCATCTTCCTTTCATAGCCATTATGCATAACCTCACTGGCTTGTTTCAACTCTAACTTACACTAATGAAAGTACCTGGCACTATGACACCCACTCTATAGCTTACATCCTTACTAATTTCCTCAGATGCCTGAATTCCAGATGGAAAATCACTTGCTGTTGAACTATTCCAAGTTTGATATTTGTGTGATAAGACTAGAATGAATGTTAAGTACTCCAAAACTTAGTTAAATCCAAAGCTTGCGCTCCCTTATACAGCTGATCCCATTATTGATACTGCTTTAATTCTTGTTAACTTATTCTTTTCTTTTTTTAAAAAAATTCTACTATGTGAACACCTTCTTAAGTACTCTCTTCATTCCCTTCCACATATTCTCCTAAGCTTCATTCTCTTTACTCTCCTGTCTCTAGAGTAGTCACTGAACAACTGTGAGAATCTTCTGCTGCACTGACTATAAAACAAAAGGATGTACTCCACAGACATTTACATATTCTATACATATATATATGGATGTTTATATAAGTGACCCATAAATTGGCAATCCAGAAAATGCTTACATGACTATTTTCTTGTCCTTAAATATAATTCATATACCCATTTAGCTATTACCACACATGTAATTAAAAACTATCTTTCACCAGGTTTAGGCAGAATAATATAACTGGAAAAGAATTAATTTTCCTTGAAGCCTCTAAGATACATATTAATGTCTGAGCCAATTAACTTCATATCAAATAGTGATCGATTTTAAGGGCTCTCTCTACAGACCATTCCCAATCTATTATTCCTAATGTGTACAGAATAAAATATTAAATTAGACCCAAATAAGAATAATTCATAACTTGTTTTATTCAAGATATATAAAAATATACCCTCTCCAAAACATATGTTTGATAACATACGTTACAAAGCAATAATTCTCACAATCTACTGCCAAATTAACCCAACATCCTAAAATAAACTACAAGAACTAAAATAACAATATACAGATAGAGATACCAGAAGATAGATATACATAGAGATTCCTGAGAGTTTCATTTTAAAGCTACAAAAATTAGTTTTGCATATTCAAAAGTTAGGAACAAAATATGATTTAAAGTTCCCTTATATAGTTGACCCATAAGTTTGAACTGAACAGGTCCACTTATATGTGGATTTTTTTCAATAAATACTGTAAATGTATTTTTTCTTCCTATGATTTTAATATTTTCTCTAGCTTATCTTATAAGAATTTAGTATATAATACATATAACATACAAAATATGTGTTAATCTACTGTTTATGATACTGGTAAGGCTTCTGGTCAACAGTAGGCTATTAATAGTTAAGTTCTGGAGCATCAAAGGTTTTAGTTGAATTTTCAGCTGTGCAAGGGTCAATGCCCCTAACCCCTGTGTTGTTCAAGGGACAACTCTGTTATGCTTTAGGATACCAATTTATATACTACATATGTATACTAATACATATAATGTACAGTTTTCACTTATTTGTCAATGTTGGTCATTTTACAAAATTCTTTTGAACAAGCTCCTTGACACCAGATAATGTTCTGTTTCACTTTGAATATCTCACAGCTCACATACTCTGCCTGGTATACAGTGGGTATGCACTATATATTCACTAACTGAATAAATACAAAATGTCTCCTCACTATAAAGCCAAGTTCTGGGCCTCTAGAAGAATCTCTAAAGGTCTTATGGGAAATGAGATATATACTTTTGAACTGTATTCTACAAGCAAGAATTAATTAAGCATTCTTTTTGGGGGACAACCCAAATTTGAGTATTTATTTATGCTCAAGGAGCACTGTCGCAGCTTTTGCTTTTTAAAAGGAATAGAAAATTTGCACTGTTACTGCTCACACTTTAACTCTTCCTATACTCTAGCTGAACTTTGGCACCAGATGCTTTTCCCTCCCTCCACTACTTCATGACTCAAAGGTTCTACCAAACCACTAAATTGTAATTTAATTTATCAGTGGTGATATAAGCATCTTCCAAATCATATAATTATAAACTAAAAGATTTATCTTGCCTATTTTTTGCTATATAATTTCATAGTAGATTTTCTGAGCATAAGTGGTAGGGAAGAACTTTGGCTGAAGGCAGTCAGAACTAGTTCTCTTTTCCAGTTGCTTCCTTTTGCCCAAATTTGTTTATTTACCTAAGAGGAAGAACTTATATCTTTTATTTCTTGTCTGTCCCACAATTCTTAGCATACTGTTCTGCATGCAGGAAAAATGTAAATGCATGCTGACTACATGATATATATATAGCATAATCAAACATAAGTTACTAATATGAAACCTCAAAGTCATTTCTCTCTCCTTATTCCCCCAAATCTGTATCTACTCAACTGTTAAATCTGATGCTTGCTCTAAAAACACCCTTATAACCTGCTCTAGCAGATCAATCTCCAGCACCAAATCCCTTAACCAAGACCTAGTCATTCTACGTCTTTTTTCTGGCCTCCTTGGCTCCAATTTATTAGGGGCTGAGTAAAAGGTTAAGACAAGTTTAATAATAACATCAATAAGAACTCCTCTATATTGAATGCTTACTGTATACACTCAATATACTTATCATGTGTACTGTCCTATGCATTCTGTAATTTAACTCATTTAATCCTCACAATAATCCTCTCAAGTATCACAATGAAGATATAAGAGAACTGAGGCTCAAAGATATAACCTGCACTTGAAGCCATGTGACTAACTCCAAAGCCTATATTCTTATTCACCACGCTATATACTGTGTCATTATCAACGTATAATGAAAATGATTCTTTTAACACTGGAATCAAACATCAAAATTCTGGACATAGGCTTAAAGGTTTTCCATTAATTTGTCCTATGCTGACCTGTTTTAACTGCCACCATTGTTTTGCTTCTACGTAACTGGTAAAATTGCCTAATTTGTACTAAATTGTTGTACAGATGCCCTTCCATTCAAAAAAGACTAAAAGAATGCTAGAATCTTAGAGAAACCCTAAGAGTACTAAGTAGATGAGGAGGAGGAAGATGACAGTGACAATAATAAAAAACAGTCTAAACAAGCTTTTAAACTTTTATGATTTTGTCCTGTTTTGTCTCAAATCTATACATTTGAGACTGACTCTGCTAAACTGCCAATCGTGTCAAATCATGTGACAATCTGGTAACTCAAAACACGTTTATGATTTACTGGTATAATGTGAGTTGGAATAAGGAGGAAGTGAACCTTGTTGGAAACATAACCAGATATTCCCTGTTCTATAATAAAGGCTGATAAAACCGCATACTTAAATCCTCAGACTATAAAAAGACCACCCAGAAAAAAGGGACTCCTAAAAAAGTGACCTCTCACTTAACAGTCTGGCAAATCCTGGTTAACAATTTACAAATGCCTGAGCTGTACCTGTAAAACTTTAGCATTGGGTTGAAGAGGTTTAATGATCAGCTGCTTGCCTGCTGTATAAAGAACCTTTTCTGAATCAGGGCCCCACGCCACTGAGTACACTGGTGTTCCTGTAAAAAGGAAGAAAATAAATCTGATAAACTTTATCATGCTTTATAAAAAGGAAGATTGTTAAGAGGATCAAAAAAGTAATTTGGGGTGTCATTTCTTTTCTTCCTAATTCAAAAGCCCTTTTGAACTGGAGTAGAGCCTGATACTGAAATACAGATTGGGTTAACATTGACCATTGAAAATCTACTTTGACAACTGACAAACTATATTTTTAACTAATTTTGGTCTTGCTGAGAAAAGATGGAGTTTTTAGGAATTCAAGATATTTTCTATTGAAATACATAAAATAAATACACCACATTATTTTAAGATATAGAGAGGTATCATTTAAAATCATCAATAGCCATCAATTTAAACTGACTCAATGCATAAATTGACTTAAATTTTCTGCACAAAAATACACATGGTATTCTCACCTTATAGATAATTCCTATTCCTGATGCTGCTACAGGCAACAGAACTTCCCTTCATCTGCTGCTTAAGAAGTAGTCTAATGCATAGAAATCACCAAACTCCCAAAATGACCTACCTCTCCCATCTATGAATTCACAATGGTAAATTAAATATCAGACAGGGAAGGTCTTGCTACCAATCAAGTGTGGTTTTAACCTGAAAACTGGACTAAAAAGGGCTCAAAAGTCCTATAACCAGGACAAAATTGACTCCACTTCCAGGGGAAAGATACAAGTTTGAGTTAACTATCATACCATAAACTATCAATATATTAAATTTCATACTGTTTTCAATGTCCTAGAATAGAAATTTAGGGATGGTATTTTCTAACTCAATTACTTTCTAGATTACCTAATATCTTCTGGAAGACTATACTTTATGTGAGCCTTGGTTTTTATTAAAAAATGATTATCTATTGAAAGCACTAAAAACCTATACTGTCTGACCCAGTTACCTGTTCATTAGGAAAGCGAATCAGGTTATAAAATTAATCTGTGAAATATGAAATACACACACACACACACGTATACCAGTTAGAGAAAAGCTTGTGTTCACCCTATTCTTTTGTGCCATTTTCTTCCCAACCAAAACACAACTGTGAGCAAGTCTCAGTGGGATATAGGACTAAGAAAGTCTAATTCAGATCTAGTCCAAAAAACTCCTGAAGCAAGCCTTCCATGGTTTAGGATAGAACATTATATTGGGTCTAAATATCCTATTCAGTCAATGACATCTAGGATTGTTCTATTCTCAGAGGAACCTACAGGTGGCCAATGAGATGGCCAATGTCAAAAGGCGCTTCTCCTTTTTCTGTACTTGATACATACACTTTCTTGGCATACTCTCTGGGAGTAGCCAGGAGCTGACCTGGGCTTCAAAAGTAAATCCCCAAATGAACAAGAGTTCAATGCTAATAAACTGCCCAGGAGATGTAAATAAAAATTTCATATATCTCAAATGTGGTTCTTGGACGAGGACTGGAAGGGAATAGGGGAGGAAAATTTATTTGATAAAGAGGTGGAATTATAGGTACTTTCTTTATTTTCATTATTATAGTTGTGATTATTGTGCAGAAAAGTAAATTAATATATTTTAATTATAGATTATCAAATACTCATGAATACAGTCAGTAAAATTACACTTTCCCGAGGTATATACTAAACAATGACAAACATCTATACCCAAGAAAATAATTCAGTAAATACAACTCCCATTGAGTTATACAGAATGTGTCTTCAGCCCTTCAGTTGTGGTAAAAGGCACATTTGGGGTATAGGATGAGGCGCCAGGGGCGCTTTAGTCCTCTTTAACATTGAATTTGTGGTCCCATTAAGTCAGCTGTGTCACCATTTCCTTGTTTATAAACCTTACAGATCTTCAGAATACTTATGTTCCCTTTTGGGACATGAAGGTTATTCATTTCCTGTTTATAAAACACTATTTTAAACAATAATAATGTTAAAGAAACAGATGTAACAACTATAGTTTAAAACAAAATAAGCTTATGGAAAAAAAATAATTCCTTTGTTATAATCCGTGATTTTGAACCACATTCCTTCAATCAAAAAACACATACGGAGCTCTTTATGACAAATAACTTTAAATAAGATAAATAGCTATATCTCATTAGCTTAGTCTTCCTAACCATCAATATTCAAAATGGATAAAACATCAAGAACTAACAGAAGTCTTCATTATAGTCACCCTTTATATTTATAATAAAATATTAAGTGTAAAACTATTGTATATATGAATGTTTTCTTTTCCAAAAGGAGTTAAACTATACATTGTTGTACAACTTCCAATTTGGGTGGCTCTAACAAGGATCGTTATTGAAAGTGGACGAATTAGCTTCAGAAAAAAGTAATTATTTCTATTGTGATGAAATCCACTCCATCAGCATTTGAAACAAATCTATAATATTTTAAATGTTTTAAAAAACATGCTTTATTAAAGCACTGAATTATTACTAGTGTTACACTTCACTTTGTAAAGTCAGAATGGAAATAAATTTAGCCTTTCAGACTGAATAACTTTAAAACAAAATAGTTATCAAATTATGTAATATTTTAAATTTCATAATTAACAAAAAATAGACCAAAAAAAAAAACAAACAAAAAAGTTTTATAAGTAATTTTTTGCTTTTCATATTGGGAATTTTTATTTATGTTCCATTTCAGTTAAGACACTCAAAGAGATCTTGTTTTTCTGACTTTGTACAATATAATCATGTGATCTTTTTGACATTTTTTAAGAAACCACATGCACCTGGGGTTGTGTTAAATGTCAGACCCTTATCTCTCTCTAAAACAAATTATCTAAATTCTTTCAACCTGTTGAAGGCATTTTAAACCACAGAAGAGGAGACAAAAATGTATTTCAATTGTTTTAAGGAAGTACATGGTCAAATATACCATGTTTTTCACACTCATACTAAAAGGTATCCCCTAAAAATGTTGTTTTTGAATGTTTTTAAGAATGCTTTTGAAACACACACTTCACTATTTTAATGAAGCATTAGTTATCTTTGCCTTGAATGCAATATAGGTTTACACTGAAAGAATATAAGGAAAGTGCTTAGAGCAGAGTGTAAGCACTATCTGATAGTCGCTACTACTAAAATTACTTTGCAATGCCATAAGCAACCATTTGTTTATTGAGTTGTTCATGGTAGTTTGTAGGTCCTCAATTTTTCTGTTGTTCTTACCAAATTATTAAAAATTCAAAAATGAAGAATTATTTCCCTTCATTCTATTTGTAGGGACAAGTACCAACAATTGGTAATCAAGTGTGATTTATTACATAAGAAAAGGAACTTTTGCCACGGCTAGTGTGGCTCAGTGGACTGAGTGCAGGCCTACGACCTAAAAGGTCACTGGCTCAATTCCCAGTCTAGGGCACATGCCTGGGTTGCACGTGGATCCCCAGTGCGGGGCACGCAAAAGGTAACCACACACTGATGTTTCTCTCCTTCTCTTTCTCCCTCCCATCCCCTCTCTAAATATAAATAAATAAAATCTTAAAAGAAAAGAAAAGGAACTTTTTGGTTATGTAGGTCACTGGGTCAGTACAGAGAAAAAGTTTAAATGCAGGCATTTTTTTCTTTAGTTTCCATCAGCCACCTCTCCCTTGGGGGACCTCAGTTTCCCCCATAGTTCACCTTTTACCTTTCTGCACCTGACTCTCACATTAATATTTCAGCCTTTATCTCTGAGCCCTAACAACATTTCCACTTGCCCCAAAGACATGTCAGAACTTCAAACTCTACATATTCAAAGCTATCATCCCTCCACACATATCTTCTTATTTATTCTTCCTTCTGAATTCTTACCTCTCATAGGGTACCCATTCCTCTCAGCCATGAAGAACTATTCTTTTTTTTTTCAAGTACTATCACCACTGCCTTTGTGTTTAAGCCTAAATCCACACTAGCATGGAACATTTCAGTATCCTCCTTACTAGCCACCCTTATTTAATCTCTATCTCCTCTAATTTATCCTACATATTACCACTAAGGTAATTTTCTTAAAAGACATCCCTTATCTCTTACTGTCCTGCTCAATTTTTTTCAAGGTTTTAGAATAAAAGGCTTATGAAAGAAACTCCAAACCCCTTGATGTAGCATCTGACACTATCAGTGTCTTCGTGGCTCTGGCAGTCCCTCACATAGCCTAAGCCTTGGCCCAAGGGCATGCTCTCACTCACCCGACATCCATGTCTTATGCTGGACCACCTCTGTGCCTCTAATCACCTAACTTCTTCTGCAGAAACAATCCATCTCCTTACCTAACTTCTTCATCCTTCCAAGCCCAGACCAAAGATGCTGCAATTTTTCCCAGGAAGCTTTTCTGATACTTTCTCCCCCATAAGTATTAACCTCTGCCTTCCTTGTCTTCCCACAGCACCTTATAGCAATGAGCACATTCTGCCTTGTATTATAGTTCTTTCTATCTCCAGTTTACTTCTTTTACTAAACTCACTCATGGATAGGTTCCATGTTTTGTCATTCCATTCTTCCATTAGAATATAGTGTGAAAAATACTCTATATATATATAGTGTTTGCAATACTCTATTCCAGTTTTAACCTATAATTAAAATACTATATAATGTAACACATGATAAGGTTTAATTATAATTACACCCAGCCTACACATTATTTTTCTCTAATAAGGAAGAACCACTCCTCAAAGGTATCAGTAAGAATCATTTTTAAACTAAGTCAAATTTTCCAAAAAAACTTGGGATTAATCCTTCTTCTGTATCAGAGGAGAAAGTATATGACTGTGACTTTTTCTATTTGTAGATCTGGTTCCAATCATCACAAAATAAAATCAGGAATTAATTTCTATTCATCAAGAAATGAATAAAATTAACATAAACATGTAGTAAAAATTATAAGAATGCTTTCAATATTGTTTACTCAATTCCAATAATAATAATTTTATAATAATTCAGGTTTATTTTATTTCATTTTGCTGCCAAAATTTAGTTTTTCATCAAAGGAAGCAGAAGTCCCCCACTTCCACCAAACATGACCTCCTTATTTGAGCCTTTAGCATCTAGCTTGCAGTAGTTCAGATTTATAATCACCCTCAAAACTTGTAGTTTCTAATAAATCAAACAAATCTTATAAATAACCAAGAATTCTTCCTTTGAGGCGAATGTCATTATAACTTAACTTCTCTAATAATTTTTCCTAAAGATAAAACAAGCAAAGTCTGTGCCTTATTAGAAAAGTATGGGCTGCACCAATGATCAAAAACTCAAAAATTAGATGCATGGTTCTATAGTAAATTTGTAATACTTAACCTAGAAAAAGATATCAGATTGCTCAACAGAAATACCAGGAGGTTAACTAAAATAAGAAATTCTAATTTAATTTTGCACATTAATTTTATAATTAACATAAATCTTGTGGCTGAAAAGAATAAACAGGATTCAAATAGGATAAAAATGAGTGGCCCTATCACAGCCATTTGATGTTAAGGAATTTATAGCTATTTGGAATGTTGATGGAAAATACCATTACATGATATGAATATATAGTAAAATTACATATATTATATGACATATCTGTATTTTGGCTTTTAAAAGAATCTACCCTGACTGGTGTGGCTCAGTGGATTGAGTGCTGGCCTGCAAACCAAAGGGTCACTGGTTCAATTCCAGTCAGGGCACATGCCTGGGTTGCAGGCCAGGTCCCGTGTAGGGGGCGCACAAGAGGCGACCACACATTGATGTTTCTCTTCCTTTCTCCCTCCCTCCCTCTCTCTCTAAAAATAAATAAATAAAATCTTTTAAAAGCTTTTTTTAATTACAATGAAAGAAGAGAATCCTATTTACCCATGAAGTTTGGAGGGAGAAAAAAAAGCACTACTCATCCCTCTCCAAAATAAACATCATACACGAACACTAACTCGAAATGAACCACAGACCTAAATGTAAGCACTAAAACTACAAGCACTAAAACTAGAAGAAAATATAGGTGTAAATCTTTATGACTGTTTTAAGCAATGGCTTCTTAGATATGACACCAAAAGCAGAAGCAAGTAAAGAAAAAAAATTGATAAACTGAACTGCATCAAAACTTTTCTATTTTAAAAGATGTCAAGAAAGTTTAAAAGAAACTCACAGAATGGATAAAAAATATACCAAATAAGTCTATTCAGCAGCATATATAAAGAATTATTGCAACTCAGCAATAAAAAGACAACACAATTGAAAAGTGTGCAAAAGTTTTCAACAGACATTTCTCCAAAGAAGATACAAATGATCAATAAGCACGTAAAAAGATGCTCGATATCATTAGCCATCAGGGAAATGCAAATCAAAACTATAATGAGATACCACCTTTACATTCACTAGGATGATTACAGTCAAAAACACAACCAATAACAAGTGTTGAGAATGTGGAAAATTGAAACCTTCATATATTTCTATCAGGAATATAAAATGGTACATTCACTTTGGAAAACGACGTCAAGATTTGTATTTACTGATACAGAACTATACAGAACTATCTCCAACACAGTTCATGACCCAAGAAAAAATAAGCAAAGAGCATATTATAGTAGATACAGTATAAACCACTTGTTTATAAAAGAAAAAATGAATATATAAAAGCAGATTTGCTACACAAGAAAAAGTTAAACCAGTTGCTTCTGGGAATGTCTACTGAGTGGCTGGACAATAGGGGTAATATGAGAGATCAAAATAGTATTTAAAAGGCAAATTTATACCCTCTTACATGTTTTAAATTCTGAAACATGCGAATGTATTATCCATTAAAAATTAATACTTGAAAATAAAATAAAAAGACTAAAGTGCTTCCTGCAAGGTACATACTACCAATCAAAATTTATGGTCACTTAATAAATGCAGGGGTTTCAAACTCAAATACTTTCATATATATGTTGTATTCTCCCACGTCACATAATGAGTGAAGTGAGTGTAAGAAAAATTAGAAGTTTAAAATTCAATTAAAAATAGAGCAGTCACTGCTGAACTCCAGCTTATCGTACTCATTCCAAAAAGCAGGCCTAATATTGTCAGATCTTCCAATTTTTCAAGACACTAAAAATCCAAATTTGTATGTGAAATGTCCTGATTTGCAATATTGGGTCTGTATCATGTTATTGGATGAGATTCAGCCCAAAGGCCACTTGTTTGTGGCCTCTGATTTATAGTCTTTCATTTATGAACATACTGTGCTTCCAGAGCCTTGTAAATATGGGACCTCTAAATGCCTTTTCTCCGTAAGAGTAAAATAAGTAGCAATTTGGTTTCCAGACCCATTATACAGGTAAACTATAGTATTGTCACCTACCCTCTATGATTAACAATGTTTATATTAAACAACTGATTCTAAGTTTCAACTTTAGACTTTGGAAAGTCCAAAATGGTGGATCCAAGGGTAGTAAAAGGAAGGAGATGTCTGGGAAGAAGTTAAGAAAACAGAAGGAGCCTCAAGGGTGCATTGATGAAAAAGGATCTTAGGCAAGAATTCAGATATAGTAGGTAGTCATATAAGCTTTTGGCATTTCTCTGAAGATCTGTGTCTTCTGTGGACAAGAAATTTAGCAAAAGAGAAAAGAAAGGAAAAAACGGTATGTTTCAGCAGCAGTAACTAAAAAGAACTGCAGCTCCAGCTCCAAAGGGGCGGTGATCTCTGGAAGAATTCTGCCAGTTGCTCATATGTCAGACATCGTAGAGTGAGAATGCCCAATAATTACCCCTAACAAAAACTGTAAAGCCAAAAGTAAATCGCCAGACCCACTAGGAGACTAAAATAAAATTTATTTTCTAAAGGTACATTTTATTATTAAACTAACAATAAATTGACTTTTTTTAAAAACTAGAATTCATCCATGAATGCTTCTATAAATTCTAAATTTTCTACTCATGGATAAATATTCTACTTAGAGATTATCTGTAGTGAAGATTTAATCTCAGGAGATAAGTACTAACTAGTACTTCTGGTTCCTTTGCTAACATTTGGTTAATGTGTAGCTAAAAGAAACATAACTATTTTAACATTATCCTAAGAGTAAACAACTGGAAAAATGAAATCTATACATTTTTGGAAGTCAGTTGTTAGAAATGCTTCACAGTATGGCTTTATCATATCATCTGAAGAATAGTCTGCAAACAGCTTTTTGGCAACCTGTCTCTGCAGATCAGTTGATTAAATTCTCAGGTCAACATTAAATCTGCTTTATTGTTCCTAGATAAATGTAATTAGGAAAATAAATCTGCTACACAGAAAAAAATCTTATGTAACCTAAATCTCAACAGGAATGACCATTTTATAGGTTGACTTTATGGTTACTTCTTCCCAATTAACATGGAAAACAGAGATGCTGCTCTCAGTAGTTGTAGCTGACCTAGTTTTGGACCATCAGGATGCCTGCTCCCCTCCATTTGTACAGAAATCAAATATACAACATGATTTAGAAAGGGTGCTAATATTATGAAGTTATTTGGACTTTTTAAGTCAGGAGATACTTAATATTTTCTATTACTATTATTTACTTAAGTAGATACTAAATCCTATTCTAGATGGGATATGTTCATAATGCCTCAGAATTATTTTTCAAAGAACCATTAGCCTTTAACCATGTTTGTATGGATTCACTAACAAAGAAAAAGCCCTTCAGTATTTCATATATTTCTTGGCCTAAATAACATAGGTACCATGATCAATCAGGCCACATGGAAAATAAAAGGAAAAAGTGTAAATAGAAATAAGAGATTTCGGCTTTTGAAACTAACCAAAAGCAGTCTTAGAAACAATATTAGACTGTTTTTAAAGGAAAATGCTAAGACATTTTTATTTATTATAATACATACCTTGCTGAGCTAAAGTTGATCTTAGCATTCCAGTCTTTGACCAGATTTTTATTTGTCCATCTTCTCCCACTGTAAAGAGAAAATGATAATTGATATTTTTAGCTATAAGAAATAAATTTAAACATTAAATTTAACATACAAAAATCAGCAGTACTGTAACAGGGTCCAGCTAGCAACCCCCCAAAGGGAGATTTATAATGGTGTCTAGAATGTGGGGTGTCCAAGAAAAATATAGAATATTCTACCTCCCCCACCCCAAGGCGGGCCACCATGGGGGAAGGGAGATGGGGAGCAGGGCCTTTCAGAGTTACTTTGCATGTCAGCAACAGCAAGATAGCTTCATACCTGATATGCAAAGGCAGCTATTTTGCATATCAACAAGGCTAACCAGGAAGGTTTGGATAACTTAAAGCCAGGAGTTAACTGGGAAGAAGCTCCCCGAGTTACAAACCCTGTGCACGGGAGCTGGGAGATGGTTCACTGCACACCACAGGGGAACAATGTGAAGACCATGTGGGAAGGAAAAGGGAGAAAGGATTCTTGCTGGGAACCAGAAGCGGCCCGCCTCGCTGAGCTCAGGACTTCGGCTCTTTTCTTCCTGAAGGTACCCAACTGGCCTGACCGGGCAAATGGGGCAAAGGCAGGACTCTGTGTGTTGGAGGGTGTTTTAAAGGGATTTAGAGATTTAACGGGCAACATTTAGCCATTATTCAAAAACTGTATAACTTTTGAATAAATAGTTCCTTTCCTTTCCACCAAACTGGCATTAAGACCCATAATTTCTAAGGGCGGTGGGCAAAAAACCTAGAACAGAAGGACACCGGGGAAGGTGGGGCGTTGTTTCACTAACAGTATCTGGCCCCCGTCCCCCAAACGGGTCCACATTCAGTAATGGTATCTATATTAATGCATATTTAAAATTCAGACAAAATGTATTTTAATTAAATAACAGTGCTTTATAACTGTAAGATTTAATTGAAATTTTATCAAAGTAGCCTAACTTCCATGACAAAAATTTTTATTTTTTAATATTAGAAGACTTATGAGTATATAATTGAAATAATGCTTTCATTTTCACTGAAATCTCCATCCTAGAATTATAAGAAAAGTGCTTTCAGTATAATAAGATGAGTTGCAACTGAATTCCAATGAGTTGAGGACTGAATGGATGAAATAGTAGTAGACTACTCTTTTGAACAGTTTGCCTGGAGGGTTAAAAAGAAAGAGGAAGTTGTAGCTAAAGGGAGTTATTAATTAACAGAGGATTTTTACTTCTTTCTTCTCAATTTTCAAAATGGATGACATCTGAACACTTATGCACTGGAAAAGGAGAAGTTGAAGAAACAAGAGAAGGTGACGACTGAGAAAAATCCTACAGAAGGCCCAGGGGATGGGTGCGGTGATTTTAAAACATTTCCACAAATTGTTTGTTGTTCTTCCTCTTAAGAGGTAGAGTTTAATTTCTCTCTCCTTCAGTGTGGGCTATACTTAGTGAATTGCTCCTAATAGAATGTGGTAGAAATGATGGGTACAACTTCTGAGGGTGGCTCATAAAATATGTTGTGGCTTCTATATTATTCTCCCATGGTTCACTCACTTGGGGAGAAGCCAGCTATCTTGTTGTTAGAACATGCAAGCAGCTCTATAGACAGGCCCATGCGGTGAGGAACTAAGGCCTCCACCAATAATAGTCAGAGAGGAACTAAGAACTCTGGCCAACAGCCATGTGAGTAAGCTATCTTTTTTATTTTCCTTAAAGATTTTATTTATTTATTTTTGAGATAGAGGGGAGAGAGAAAGAGAGGGAAAGAAACATCAGTGTGTGGTTGCCTCTCATGCACCCCCTAACTGGGGACCTGGCCTGCAACCCAGGAATGTGTCCTGACTGGGGAATCGAACCAGTGACCCTTTAATTCGCAGGCCAGCACTCAAGCCACTGAGGTACGGCAGCCAGCCCATGGGTAAGCTATCTTGGAAGCAGATCCTTCAGCCCCAACCAACTTCTTAGACAGAAGTCTTGGACGGAACCACCCAGTTAAACTGTTCCCTGTCTCACAGAACCTGTAAGATAATACATGTTTATTATCTTAAGTCACTAACTTTGGGGGTAATTTGTTGTAAAACAAAAGATAACTAATACAACAGGTGAAGAAGAGAATCCTTGTAGTAGGGCAGGAGATGGGAAAGTGATAGAAGAGGGTAAAGGTCAGCTAAATGGGAATATTTTGAATTTTTAAATTTTAAAGAATTATAATTTTTATTACTTTCTACTTGAACATTCCAAAAGTATTTCTGACAGAATATTCTCTATAAGTCATGTAAGAAAACTAGTAATAAATGACACCCTGAATTATAACATTACATAACACTCTAGATCAATACTGTGCCCAGTTATTTACTATTAGTGAAAGACTATTTCTAAGAAAATATTCTGTTCCTTTGAAAATTTTTCTTTAAATATTCACTTAACATGTCATTTTTGCAGACAACTTACCTGTAACCAATGCTGTTCCTTCATAATTCCATCTTCCTGCAAGTACTGCTCCACAGTGAGCTTCTACACTTTTTTCCACTCTTCCTAACTTAGAAATCAGATGAAATTTACCTAAAAGAAATTATACTTGAGAAATCTATATTATTAAGCTAATTTACTCAATCAACAAACATCTGTTGACTACCTACTACTGGACTAATTAGCATAGTGCTAGGTACTGAAGACAAAAGGGCAAAAAATATAATTATTCTTACTCTCAAGGAACACAAATTTATTGGAAAACAGGCACAAAAGCAAAATTATAAAACCTTGAAACAACTGGTGTAAGAGAAAATACATAAACGATGCTATGATAATTCAGAGAGACAATAAAACTTTACTGGATATTGCCAGAAGGAACTCAAAGAAATGTCAAGAAAGCCTTCTATTTAAAGCAGTTTTGCAGGCATTCTTTTTTTTTTTTTAATAGGCTATCGGAAAGCTGGAAAACATGTTGAGGAGAGGAACCAAGATAGTGAAATGGTATGAAAAGATAAACTGAGGTACATTTTAAAACTAAGAGTTTATAGGAGCAAAAATTGATTTCAATCAGAGAGCATCAAACCAGAAGTGGTTAGGAGAGCTCCCGTGATAGGAGCTCAGAGTGAGACTTTTATAGCAAAACGGCAGAAGCAAAGTAAGGAAATTATTGACTAAAGCTTAAAGCCTAGTTGGTTATTTGTGATTGGTTGTCCTTGGGTTTCAATAACATAAACCTAAGGACATTTACAGGCTTAGATTTTGGTATGTGCATGTCGGTCGACAGCATTAGAGTCACCTCAGTCTAATGGCCTCCTTGTTTAATTAATTTAGCAATTAATAATCCCAAATTTTAAAATACTTGCCCTATATATGATGTTACACTGTGGCAGGCACCAGGCAGACCAAAAAAAGCAGACTATGTGGTTGCCGACCTTGAAAAGCTCATACAGAGTGGGCCAAAAGTAGGTTTACAGTTTTTTGTATGAAAAATAATACAGTAATTAATAAACAATAATACAAGCATAAACCCTGTGTTTCATGTACTCACAACTATAAACTTACTTTTGCTTCACCCAATATATAGGGAAAAAGTTAACAAACTACATTTTTAAAGTATATAAACAAAGTATATGAGATGTCAAGGGGATAAATCAACTGTGCAAAGAGTAAGTACTACAGGAATCTGAGAAAAGATCAATGTCGTTTTGAATGATCATAAAGTCTAACAACACAGAGATTGTAATAAATTAAGTATAATGAAATTAGACACATTCCCCAAATCAATATATACAAGGTCTATCCAGAAACAGTCCATCCATTGTTAATACAATGAGAACAGTATACACAACACTGATGTAACCTGCCAGCCAAGGACAGTGGACTGGAATATGCATCATGAACAATGATGGCTTCACTGTCCTAGTCAGTGGAGGCAGTAGATGCCATTGAGTGAGCATGTTCACTGTGTGACCATCACATTAAAAATGACTGAGTAGAGCAATGAATCTGCATCAAATTTTGCATTAAGCTTGAACATTCCCCTGTAGAAAGTATTTGGACGATTGAGAAGGCTGTAGCTATGGGCAATTGGTGACTGGCAGCTTCATTCCAACAATGCACCCACTTATGTATTACATCTCATGCACAGGTTTTATTGGCAAAACATCAATCACCCAGGTGACTCAGCCCCGGTACAGCCCAGATTTAGTGCCCTGCAACTCCTGGCTTTTCCCAAAACTCAAATCACCTTTGAAAGGGAAGGGATTTCAGACTCTTGGTGACATTCAGGAAAATACGATGGGGCGGCTGATAACGATTGGGAGAACAGTGTGAGGTCCCAAGGTACCAGCTTTGAAGGGGACTGAGGTATCATTGTCCTAGGTACAATGTTTCTTGTGTCTTCTTTGATAAATGCCTCTAATTTTTATATTACATGGCTGGATACCTTCTGAACAAACCTGGTTATATAAATTTGTTCTTGGTTTTTATTTTTTTAAGATTTTATTTATACTTGGAGAGAGGGGAAGGGAGGGAGAAAGCGAGGGAGAGAAATATCAATGTGTGGCTGCATCTCTTGGGCACCCCCTACTGGGGACCTGGTCTGCAACCCAGGCATGTGCCCTGACTCCGGAATGGAACCGCCAACTCTTTGGTTTGCAGGCCGGTGCTCAATCCACTGAGCTACACCAGCCAGAGCCCATATATAAATGTGTGTGTGTGTATGTATATATATATTTTTTGGCAGGGAAGAATAATTGTAAAAGAATAATGTGGCTGCCTAACCAAATTTTGCCTCAGGGGATTTATTTCATTTCAAACTACTTTTAACTTAGGGCTTTCAAGATCTGGCTTAATATTAACTATTCATTAAAAATATATTTAAGTCAGCCCTGGCTGCCGTGGCTCAGTGGATTGTGCGCTGGATGCGAAGCAAGGGGCTGCCAGTTCGATTCCCAGTCAGGGCACTTGCCTGGGTTGTGGGCCAGGTCCCCAGTAGGGGGCACATGAGAGGCAACCACACACTGATGTTTCTCTCCCTCTCTCCCTCCCTTCCCCTTTCTCTAAAAATAAATAAATAAAATCTCGTTTTTTTAATCTGTTTAAATATATATTTAAGTCAGATGCTTCAGAGGGCTTTAAAACATTTCTCTGGAGAACTCTAATACAGATGGTTTTAAAACATTTAACACCTAGCACCCTATTGCTTTCAATGACCACCTATCCATTCCCACCAACAAAGTCTTTCCCTCTTTTTTACACACAGTGTACATTATTTGTAGCTCTGTAGCAGCATTTTTTATTGGGCTGTGATTCGTTTCAGGGCATGGAGCCATGTCTTAGTCATATTTTTATTTGCAATATGCTTTTACATAATCGGCATTTGTTAAATTTAACCAACTCAGCAACCATACCCAGTAACTAAAAATAAATAAATTTTTTTAAATGGACTACTTTGACATTCTTTTCTTTCTCATTCATTTTCTAGTGCTTCGGTGATAATGTATCCTTTTCCTTCATGTAACCACCCACTAGCACCACCAGCACCATCTACTTTCCCCCATATCTTCCCTTTAATTTTACAATTACCGTTGGGTCATTTTTCAATGTAACTTACTTTGAATTAAACTGTGGTACTATTCTCTTTATGAAACTATCTTAAAATTACAGAAAACATACAAGGGGGGGAAATCTCAAGAGAGGAAACTGTAAAGATGACATACAGGAAGTGGAAAGCTAATCCGGGGGCCATTATTTACTTAATCCAGGTCTGTTTCACTAAATGTTAGCATACTGCCTAGCACAGAATATCCATGTATTACCCAATTATTGGACAACATGAATAAATCTATCACCAAAGAGATTATCCAAACTCTTACACTAGAAATGAAGGGTCCAGAAATTGTCTTTTAATCTATTCCATGTTTCAGAAATTTATGTGTTCTGGTCAACGATATTTCTTACTATAAAATACCAAATACTGACTTTCTAACAAGTGCTAAAGTTATACTGTTTCCTATGACCTCACAGAAGATATACTGTACTTTGCCATGTATAATGTGCTCCCAAGCATAATGTGCACCCATGTTTTTGTACACATTATACATGGACTATTATACCCATTATCATACCTATGATATGTAACCCTTATATACATGTATAATGCTCATCCTTATTTTTCCCTCAAAAATTTGGGCAAATAAGTGAACCACTATATGAACCACATGACAAAATACAGTACATCAGGATAACAAAGGTCAGCTCTTTGCATAGATTTGGCACTTAATAAATCTTTGGCCTTATATATTGACTGATTATTACAAATTCCTTGAATAGTACACCCAGAGTAGACCATAAATATAAAGTTACATACGTAAAATATTTAAAACTGATAATTATTCTTTCTTAACTCTTTTGATACTTCTTCCCAGGTTTTCTATAACTTTTTAAAAGGGTAAGCCCAAAACTAGAGATCAATTAATTTACTTCCAATTATTTGCTAGAGGTGTGAAGATAATAAAATCAATATGATTAATTTATTGATTTATTAAACGATGAATAATTTGGATAAACATGGATATTTAAATTATGGGGTATAAAATTAATCTCTTGTTATTAAAGATAAACTAAAAAGAGGAAAACGTATAAAAAGAAAAAGAACAGAGGAAGTAGATTAAAGTTATATGAAACACATTTTTTAAAATGAGAAATGCCTTCAGAAATGTCCGTGGAAACATAAGAAGGCTTGGAATAGGGTGTTAGGAAAAAAAGGCCTGTGAGCACTTTTGCAGAACGCTTAATAGCAGAAATGTTTTGGCAGATGGTTGCAAAAAGCCACAGAGATTGGTAACTGCTAACTTCTGATAAAAAGAAATAAAAACACAAATTCTTTTTAAAGTGGGATTTTAAAATGGACACATTAACTAATAAGAGAACATAGGGATTATTATAAGATATCTAATACAATGTAGGAAAATACAACTTTCACTAAATATAAATAAAAAATATATAAATACAACTTTTACGTGTTAATTAGCTTTACAAAAGATTTTATACCAGAATTCCTTAACATAGCAGCTCCCTAATGCATTTTATGTAATTCAACTCTTTTTAAAATGTAAATGTTTTAACACGTTGTTAAAGAATATCTCCTCTAAAAAGTGGAATACAACTGCATGAAATGTTCAAAAAGAGGAAATAATATTGAAGAGAGAATTATTGGTCAGACAAAATACTTGGCAAAGGGCTGCTCTCTGTTCAGGACCTGCCAGGGATATTTTTTAAAAGTCACCACTAAGACCACAGAAGAGGGTGGCAGTCGGACAAAGGAAACACGGGAAGAGTGATGAACAAACTCAAAAATTGTAATCTTTTCTGACCGGGTAGAGGGGGAAAATTCAGAAGAGAAAGTTGGTGGCAACTAGAAACGAAACCTTCTAAAACAATGAATTAAATCTTGAGAATTTTTTTTTTAACGTATGAGGTTAACATCACACAAATTGAAAAGCCTAGAAATCTACTGTACACCATTATTTTTATGGTTAACTATACTGCATGGTAAAACTAAACATTTGTTAAGAGGACAGATCTCATGTTATATGGGTTTTTCCTAAAACCAGAATAATAGGGTTTGTTTTTCTTTTAAGTTTTGGGTTAACAAAGAATATGGCACTGATATATAAAATACCTCAGATCTTTATCTGGCAGGAAACTCCGTGACCACCTCCTAATGGCATCCACTCTCTTCTTTACTTGAATATTTCTATTACATTTCTGGATGCTGTTTTGTCGTACTCTTCCACTTTTCTTTGATTTATCATCCTTTTCCTTCTCTTTCATAAGATCCCAGCTATTCCTCTTCCTAGCCTAGGAGAAAATACTCAGCTACTCTGCTCTGGTTCTCTCTTCTCACATCTAGTTGTGGCATGTTACCTTATTTGTTTTTTTTATACTGTAAACCCCAAAATAAAATTAAACATTATAGTTTCTCAAGAGTCATAATGTATTCCCCCTTATTTAACCTTGCAAATTTGTCTTTTTAGTCTAAAAAGTCAAATAAAAGTCCATTTTTTAGACATTTTCCTATTAGAAGCCAATGTGAAATAAAGACCCAAGCAATTATTCTTTGGTTAAGGGTAATTAAGTAATCTTAATAATTCAGGGAACACTCACTCAGACAACAGAAATTATCGAGACTAATTAGATTTACTATATATATATTTAGCAGATAAAAGTCAATCCTCATATACTATTGAGTTCAATAAGGAAAATGCAAAGAAAATATATGATAAGCCACCTTCTGTATTATTGTTTTTAAAAAGGTGAAATGAGAAAATATACAGCATTTATTTATTTTTGTCAAAAGAAATACAGGAAGAATAAACCAGAACCAACAAGATTAGCTACCTAGCAGGAGTAAATAGAAACAAGGTGTATGGGATCGGGTGGGTGAGGGTAGTAATATTGCTCTGAGTAAGTATATTTTTTAATACAGTTTTGACTTTGTGGAACCATCCATGTTAATCTTTAACATATTCAAAAAATAATCAAATCAATAAGAATGGGGGGGGAGGAAAACCTTAAATGGAAAACAAATAGAAATAAATATACTGCACTGTATTTTAAATGAATGACATACACTTAACCGGGGGAAAGGCAAGTAACTTGAACACAAGACTTTGACTCTATAGCCTCACTGTAAAGATAACAACGATAAACAAATACTGAACTCTAATTAATTTTTTTCAGTAGTGTGGCTTGGCAACTCTGAACAACCTACTGTGTATTGCAGACTTGAGCAAATGACTAAATACAGAGTCCAGCACAAATAAAGCCTCTTTTTTATTACAAAATCATAAGCATGTAATTCTGTAACATAACAGTATCACACTCAAGCACATCATATGACATTTTAGGTGAAATATTCACAATAAAACTGTAAGTTATTACACCCATATTATTGACCCACCAACCACACTCAAGCAGGCCTTACTTCTGCTGGACACTGTATACTGAGAATAATGAATCCAGGCTTTCTCACTGTTTTCAAATACATAGAAAAAGACTGGAATTAACCCTGTGATATTGAATGAGAACTGGTGGTATCAGAATTAACTCATGGTTTTTAGCATGAAAAGAAAAAAATAAAAGGAAGAAAGGGAGGGAGGAAGGAAGAGAAAGAAACAGCTATAGATACATATGTTCTTAAATATACATTCATATTTGTAATTCTTAGCTCAGTCCTCTGAAAGGGCCTTGAAGTATACACACTCCTTTAACATGCGCACACGGAGCACTCTCCTTAGTTTTTAAATACCATTAAGCACCAAAAGAACAGGAGAAATGGCTGATTTGGGGGCTAGGACTGGGAAAGTACAAGATGAGCCTAGAACATTTTGTGCCAGAAAAGAAGTGCTCAAAAAATGATGAAGACACATACACTCCCCTGCCAAAAAATAAACAAACAAATTTTTGAGCTGGCTTAATGGGGCTCCCACTGGCCAAATCTGGGACAATTTTAACATCAAAATTAAAAAATAATGGTAACAGTATACTCAAGAAATAAAACAAGAATCTACGAATCTTAATGATGTAAGCAAAGAAATAAATGGGTGGGAGATGGGAGGCTCTTCCTTGCAGTAGAATACCAACTAATCAATATGGAAGGAATTAGGGAGTTATTAAAAATTACCAATTGGCAACCATCTTAGTAATAAATGATTCAGCCAAGAATGATCAATAGATGTTAAGATAGTGCGATGAAGTTTCAGAAGGAAAAGGATATTTTTACATAGTCTGAAAGTATTCAGACAAATTATTTATTAAAAGAAAAGTAGTAACTTTACAGTAGATTAATTTAGTGAACACACCTTTTGAAGTAATCAAAGTTAAGATCACTAATAATGGGTCAAACCAGCATCATGAACCTCCCAATATGATGCCCTAAATATTGATGTTAAAAAAGTGTAAATTAAATCTAATCACAAGGAAACAGCCACCAAACACAAATTGAGGGAGTTTCTATAAAAATAACAGGCCTATGCGCTGGCAAGTGTGGCTCAGTGGATTAAGTATCTGCTTGCAAACCAAAGGGTCACGAGTTCGAGTCCCAGTCAGGGTACATGCCTCGGTTGAGGGCCAGGTCCCCAGTAGGGGGCACACAAGAGGTAACCACACACTGATATTTCTCTTCCTCTCTTTCTCCCTCCCTTCCCTCTCTAAAAATAAATAAATATAATCTTTAAAAAAATAAAAATAACAAGCCTGTATTCTTCAAAGCTGCCAAGATTAAAAAAAAAAGACTAAGGAGTTGCTCCAGATTAGAAGCTAGAAAGACATAATAAAAGCAATGTGTTATTCAGTACTAGGAAAAACCAATTTCTAAAGAAGACATTAGGACAACTGTTAAAACTTCATTATGAACTATAGATTAGATAGATAATACTATCGCATCAACGTTAAATTTCTTGATTTTGACCAATTTATTGTGGTTATGTAAAAGAAAATCCTTATTCTTAGGAAATACGTTAAAGTATTTATGGTTAAAGGGCATGTCTAAATTACCTTCAAATGTGGGGGAGGGGCAGAGAGATCCAATGAAGAAGAATATGGAACAAAATGTTAACAATTAGCAAATTTAGATTAAGAATATGGAAAAGTTACTCTTACATTTCTTGCACCTTTTCTGTAAATGTGAAATTAAATGAAAATTAAAAAGTTTTTTTCAAGTCAATGCTTTATTTTACCATCTGAGGCAAACTGAATTCTAGTTGTGGTTCAGTCTTCTAAGCACCAGGCACTATATAATAAGTTCTGTCTGTTAAAGTCATGGAATCTGATGTGCTTGTCTGCAGTAGCTTCCCTTCCCTGTTCTGGTTACAAAAGCCCTCTTCTCTTTGCTTCCCTTTCCACAGTGGCCTGAAGCCTGCTGTGCTCAATCAGCATCCCATTCAATTGACTAAAGTAATTCACTCAGTGATCGGCAAGTGACCCCATGATCTCCCACAATCCTATTACTTGCCTGCAAGACGAATTTGGGAAGAAGCACTCTCTCTGCTGATACTTCTTTGCTAGTAGGGTAAGACTTGGGCTGTGGGCTGCGATCATGCCCACCTTATAGGGGAGCCTATCCAAGACATGGTGAGAACAGGGGCCTGATGCTTAAAGATCTACCCCTGGAGCTAAGTGAACAAAAACACTACATCTGTGCCTCAGTGTTAGCTGAGTAACTTTCTGTTACTTTTGATGAATGTACTCTTAATTGACATAGTAAGTGAAGTGCCATGCAGGCAAAAACAATTCAGATTACTTCTAAGAAAATGAAAACATGCTCTTAAAAAGTAGAAAATCATGCTTTTTACACGCCAATAATAAAGCTACGGTCAAATTAAATAAACCTCCAACTCTGTAGTTAGAAATTAACATGTACTAGAAAACAACATGTACTAGATAGCTTACTAAATGAGTATATGCTGTTGTCCTTATTTTTAGTGTAGTTATGTCATGAAGTTAACTTTGAAGAAATTAGAAACCAAAACTGGTAACAGCTTAATAACTAGTACAAAAGCACAGAAAAATAAAGCCAAAGGTTCAGATTCAGTCCCACAATATACCAGTTTAAGTCACTTTCTTTCATGACAATAGTTTTATAGCTTATATTGTACATATAACTGACTAAATCGTAAATGGACAAAATGTGTGGATGAAGGCATACAGATCCACAAATACCAGTTTGTAAAACAACTCAAAGCATAAAAGTCATATTAATATGATGTCTTTTAAACACAAAGATGAACACATAACATCAAAAACTTACCATCAGAACTTGTGAGGACAAAACTTTCTGCTTGAGTTTGTTTCTTTGTGCCTAAACTTTTTGGAAACCAGTGAAGATCTATTGGGTAAATATCATCAGGAAGCTTTACTATTTGACTTGTTTCACCGGTTAACAAGTTCCACTTCACTATTTGGTGATCATCACTGCATGAATACAGTTCTTCAGCGGTAGTCCAGCCAACACAGCTTACTAATTCTTGATGTGTCACCATGTTAAGGAGACATAAAACACACAAAAGTCTTAAATTTTAAATAATGAGTTTTCAGATGCAGATTTTAAAATGAGTATAAGAGTGAAACACTTCAAGCTTCTAAATGTAGTTATCATTTTATGACTTCATGTACTTTGCATTTAAAGGAAAATGAGCATCTAATCAAAACAGTTGTAAGAATGGAAAGCAAGGTAAGAAAACCAGATGCCAAAAGAGGAAAAAAGAAAGATTTGACTACATGAAAATTTAAAAACTATATTACAAGATATTCCATAAACAAGGCCAAAAGGTACAGAAAGGCATCTAACAGGACAAAAGATATGAAAGGATATACACTAAACTATTGGGAGATAAAAGGGGAGAAAAGGGAGCTATACTTTTTTATCTACATATATTTGTATCAGTTATTAAAATAAGCATGTATTATTTTGATAAGCTTTTAAAAATCAAGTGTTAAAAGACTGAAATCTAATATTAAATATCTGCTTAAATTGCACATAACAATTTACCTAGGAAAAAAACCTACAGCTTAACAGCTGAAACTAAAATCTCACCAAACTTACTGATATTAAATTTAGGAAATAGCTCAATTACAATCTGCTGCACCTATAAAGTACATAGTGCTGGATGACATATGAACCCTAAAATTCCTACTTTATTTAATCCACTTTTTTCATCTCTGATTTATCAGGAAGATTTCTAATAAACCAAGTAGCCCTCACTTCCTTCATTAGAACAGACTGCTTATCCTAGCAGAACTGTGTAACTATAGCAGGCACCGAAGTTTGTTGTTTACAAGGGATGCTTTCTGTTGCGTGGATCTGGAATTTTATATTACAGATCGTTCCTAGGTGGGTTGTTTGTTCTCTTGGTGTTATCAAATCCTTTTACTTCCTCCTCTTCTCATCAGTGCTTTCTATTGGCTTATCTGAGCATTCAAAAAACTTTAAGGAAAAATAGACAATGTGCCATAATTATTCTGGGATATTCTAAGATTTTTTAATACTTCAAAACATGGCAGATTAAGTGAATTACAAAAAAGGCTAAAAGAAATTATAGAAAGATCATAATGGTCTAAAGATAAATAGGAATACTGGTAACTCAAAATATAATCTAAACAAAAAGAGCCCGGGCCAGGTACCTCAGTTGGTTAGAGCATCATCACAATAAGCCAATGTTGCAGGTTACGGTTCGATCCCCAGTCAGAGCACATATAAAAATCAACCAGTCAATACATAAATAAGTGGAACAACAAACCTATGACCACCCCCCAAAGTCAATAAATTAAATAAATAAATAAAGGATATCACTAGACCATCACTAAAAAAAATTTCTATAGCCTGAATGATTTTTTTTTTTAAGATTTTATTTCCTTATTTTTAGAGAGAGGAGAAGGCAGGGAGAAAGACAGGGAGAGAAACATCAATGTCTGCGAGAAACACCAATTGGTTGCTTCTTGCACATCCCCAACTGGGGACCTGGCCCACAATCCAGGCATGTGCCCTGACCAGGAGCTGAACTAGTGACGTTCTGCTTCGCCAGAGGACACCCAACCCACTGAGCCATACCAGTCAGGGCTATAGCCTACATGATGTTAGGTACGACCTTTAGAAAGGGAGAATGTTTGGTAAAATCTAGAAAAAGAGACAATAATACACACACACACCCCCCAAAACATAACACATTAAGCTTCTCCTTATATAAATTGCTATTAATTCACATCAGATGTGCATGATGTAGCTTCAGACTAACAGGAAAACTACAATTATGAGAGAAGTGAGAAGACTACCAGATTAAGAAACTAAAAAGACTATTAGACTATTATTCTTCAAGCTTAAAAGGAAAGGTGAAAGCAGATAAGGGACAGAGTCAGAATCCTGTAAATGGCAAGAATGTTGTATATATAGTATGATTGTATACGGCATGAACACCTGAAGGCACACTTTAAAAAAGCAGTAAAAACGAGTTAAGTAGAAATAACAGGAATTATATCTTCACCCAGAAGGTAAAACAAGCAGACAATATAAATTCAAAAGATTTGATCAAATGTCTAAATTAGTGCTTTTCTATCTCTGAAGAAAGAACACATTTCTTTTTTATTTCAAATCTGTCTCAAACATTTTGTAAGATAAAATAAAAATGAATTATGAAAAAATGATTTTATATTTGGATGGTGTCATAAAGTTAAATTGCTACAAAAATTTTTTACCTCTTACTTTCAATTTCTGTACTTATCCCTTTACAGGCCTACAATCAAGTCTGCAGATAATACTTTTAGAAGCATTAAGGTATAAAGAAGAATGAAGGGAGAGGGGCCTACCACATCTTCCTGAAACACAGTTGGGAATTCTTGATGACAAACTACAGGGTCCTGTGTTTGAGAAAATATTTATAATTGCCATCTTCCTACATGAATAACAAGGGTCTGACTGCTCGGATTTCCCCAGCTTGTTCTCCGCTTAATCATGAGCATGAAGAAATAGAGCAGAACTCATTTAAAAACATACTAGGATCGCACTAGCAAAGAAATTATTTGGTTAAAAAAGAAAGCTCCTTTTTAAGATCTTACTAGACTAAACAAAACTGTTTTTTATGTACTCAAGCACAGTACTTAAGTAAAGTAAGAAAAATGTCAATAAGAATTTGAAAGTAAGATTTAAAGCAAATAGTTTACTTTGGAGAATTACCTGCAACGCGCGATCTCAAATATTTCAGAAACCATTTAGCTAAACTACCATTAAAGGAATGGGAAAAAAAAATTATCCAAGTAGAATACAAAACAGAACAAAACTTTCAACAATACTCTGGTAAGATGATCACAATAAGGTCTGTAAATGTTAAAAGGATATGCTTTGGTTCTTTTAAAAGAGATATCTTCAGTCTCATGTTTCCACTCCAGCAAAATTTTAAAATGCAACTTGACTGTATTCACTGTAAAAATAAAAGTTAGAGGGAAAATATAAAATCTGCATTAAAAACAAGCACATGTACACAAAAAATACAAGTAAGCAAAACACCTTAGCACCTCAAGGACATTGAAACAAGGACATTTCTGATCCTGCTAATATCAAAGACATAAAAGAGGAAGAAAACTAGTCAGTGTGCTAATCCTGACAAAGAGTGTTTGGAGGCCTTGGGTTGGACTCCAGAGGCCCTATACACCCTGCCTGAAACAGTCCTACAAGTGCAGAACACCATTAAATCTGGTCGGGTAAATAATTTCCAAAAGCTATCCTGAGGTCAAATCAAAAGATTCTGTAAACTGCGAATCCCCTCAATGGCAAATCAATGTTGGTCCTATTCAATAATTTGAATAAATTCCCAAATCTAATCAAGGACTAAGATATTAAGGGCCTTAATTCTGGTACCCACTTGGAAATATCATGACATCATCAACCTAGTGGTCCAATCTGAAATTTACATTCTATTGAAAGTAGACAAACTTCCCCAACAGTTATGGTTGCCATAGTGGTAATGTGAAAAACAAGTGAGTTATTTATGGCAGAGGTAATAAATCCCTTTAAAAGTTATATAAAAATCACATATAACTGACAAATATAAATTCGGGGAAAAAAGACTAATACCCTCCCACCCCCAAATAACTAGGTCATCAAAAGATAGAAATCAAGAAAATGTTTAATTGTCTAAATTCAGTTTATAGTTATAGGATTCTTTCTGAGTAACATCACTAACCTAATGAAAAAATAAATTAATTAAATAAAAGTATCATTAAAGGAACAAAATCCTCTTTACTGAGTAGAAAATTACTGCTAACTAGACCAAAGGATGTGCTGGTAAGAGTTCAGTGTTCCTCCCTCAGACAACTTCTCATTCCCCCTACTCCAGGAAGACTTTTAGATCTGCAAGGTGCTAAATATAGCTGCATTTCAAAGTGCCTTTTTCACTTATTCTACTCATACATTTGTTAGGATGAGAGGAAAAAGTTGTTAAAACCACAGGAAAAAATCTGAAGTCTCATGGTCAGCCAGTATGCAACCAGAGTAAGAAGATTTGTCTTTCAACCAGTTCACTCAGGAAGATTTCTGTTCAACATCAGGAGTATGAAACTGTATAGCAGCCAGAGAAAGAATACACTCTCCCCCGCACACTTCACAGGCTCAGTTTTGGTCCCTAGGAGCGTCAACATTTTTCTTGAAACTTCCTCCTACCTTCCATCGGATCTAATTAGAGAGGGTAAAAAAGAGTAAACACAATTAGAAAACTCTGCTTTTTAACAATAATTCAAGCTCATCTAGTTTATAAAGACCTTAAAAGAGTAAAAGCAGGTAAGTGTTGCTTCTGGAAATGACAACGCAAGATAAGAAAACATATATAAAATCTGAATATACATTTCAACCAGAAACTTAAAAGATCTTTGACAAAGGCATGATGTAACCTAGATCAAAATACCTCAGACATGAAATCCATAATAAATAGGAATAATTTCTCTGATTTTTTGGTTTGTTTGTTTGTTTGTTTGTTATGACAAAAGAATCTGCAACCATTCAGAAACAAGGTGCCGAGGAATTACAGAAAGAGGAGAGTGGCATTCTAACACTGGAAAGATTCTCCCTTGCTCAGGAAGTTCTTCTCCACGATCAAAATATACTCCAAATCTGGCCACTTCTTAGCACGTGCATCATAGTTCAGAGTCACCATCATCCTCTGCCTTGATTACTGCAGTAAGCCCTGAACTGATCTTCCTGCTCCTACACTTAACTCTTTTCAAACTCTTCTGATTACTGCAGCCAGTAATGCTTGTAAGGTTAAGTAAGATTATGAAGGCCAGCATGGCTAAGACAGAGTGAGTGAAGAGAGTGGCAGGGCACTGAAGGAGAAGAGGAGGGATACAGATCATGTAGGGGCTTGAAAAAACACGAAAAAATAGCTTCAGATTTTCTTCTGAATGAATGGAAAACCCAGTGATGGGTTATAAGCAATGGAGCGATATGATGTCTTACATTTTTTAAGTGTCAGTAGGGATTGTATATTTAAAACAAACAAACAAATAAATAAATAAATAAAATCAGAGCAAGGATGAACAAGACTGGAAACAGGGAGGCCAGTAAGGATTTCAACAATCTGGAAGAGAGATGAAAGTAGCTTGGATGAGGACGGCAGTCTGGCACAACTGTAAGAAGTAGTCATACTCTGAATATATTTTGAAGTAAGATTCCATAGGATTTGTTGATGAATTGGTTTTAAGAGAAAGAAGAATGAAAAAGGACTCTGAAGCTTCAACAGGCAGGACAGAGTTGCCATTTACTGAAATAAGGAAGACTGAGGTAGGAACATGTTGGAAGAAATTATATAAAAAATTCTGGTTTGGATGTGTTAAGTTTAAGGTGCCTATTAGACACCCAAATAGTGAATTCAAGGATAAATCAGATATACAAGTCTGGAGTCAAGGAAGGGGACAGAGCAGGAGATAACAATGAAATATCAGGTTGAGGGCTGTCAGCACAAAGATCATGTTCAAAGCCATGGAAAAGACTTCCCAGCTACATGAAAAGGCACTTGCTTCAGTGGCCTAGAAGTCCTGCTGAAGTCTGAAGTATTGCCTGCATTAAGATTCTATAGGAAGTAAATCAGAGAAAAACAAGTGAAATATACAATCAGATGCTTAAGACAGATCTGGGGAGAGCTGGTATTGGTAATGATGAGGTAGGTTAAGACTATGAAAAGTAGGTGGCCGAAGTCAAGGAACTGAGAGGCCAGAGCATGGGATGGATTGATTTGTGGATATTAAATCACTGAGAATAAATCACTGAGAATAATGAGCGGAATAGCGGTGGAGATAGAGACAGTTAGTTAGCCAGGTGCTACAATATTCATTGAATAAGGAAAAATAGCTGAGATCTGCAAATGACTGCTGAAAGGCAGGGTAGAGAATGGTTTAATCTGGTAGGACTCATTTCAAAGAGAGTAGGGGATTTTAGAGAGGAAGAGGAAAGAGAATCAACTGTCCAGATACACTGGCTATCAACAGCTAAATGATAAACAAGGGAGTCTTGGAGGCAAAACAGCCTCCACTTGAGAGGACTATGGGGAAAGCAGTTTCCTTAGGAAACAACCAAATTAAAGGTAGACTACGAAGGTAAAGAAATAAATCAGAGCAAAGGTTGAGGACACAGATTTGGCCAGTGACACACTGTGAGTTCCAAAAGGTACAGTGGTAGGATTTAGACTGGAAAGAGTTAAGAGTTTGGAACAGATAGTGGGAAATGGTCAAAACAGCTGACTGTCCTCCAATATACATTTATCCCTACATACGTGAAAGAAAAATCTGATTATTTGCTACGTACCTGGCCACCTAGAACAAACACTGTTTCTTCAAGTTGCCCTCGAAACTAGGTGTGGCCACACAGGGCATTAACAATTCCGAAACCTACACGGGAATATTACAACATCATCAACTAGCAGCCCAATCTGTCATTAACATTCTTTGGTGGTAGATAACACTGCTCAAAAGCAATGGGCCCACATGGAGAAGTCATTTACTTTTTAGGGAAGCTATTTTATTACCTCTTATACAAGTTATATAAATCACAGCATAAGTGGCAAATAAAAACTTAGAAAATAAGAGTAACACTCTCCATGCTGTGCCAACAAGGCCATATATAACACAGTAACAAGACAGAAAGAACCAAGACTCTTGGCCGTGGGGAGAGTCACATCAATCCTGTACTACCTATTTAGAATTTTATGTGATAGGGAATAACGTTTTATCATGTTTAAGCTACTGTCATCAATAGTTAAACCTACTAACGAACAAATGAGGTAAACTGGGTTTAAGGTATGATGGAATAGTCCCAGTGGTCTCTTCAGGAAAGGTGTATAATCAACTTATATTATAGCCTCCTTCCTGGAACTGGCCTCTTAGGTACCATGTAGTGTTGATGTAGACCAAAGACTGAGGTTTCCCAGAAAAGGAATTCTGCTTCCGGACTGAAACAAGAAATTTTGCCTGAATTTTCAGCCTTTGAACTCAAGACTACAATATCAAATCTTTCTCTTGAGAGCCCTATTAGGGTTCATGTTATGGATATATGTGGTTATAATGTAGAACAGAGTAGAACTAAGAAAAGAGAATTAAGCATTAATGTTAAGAATTAAACTTAACATTATGCTAATTGAAATAAGCCAGTCACAAAAGCACAGATAACTGTATGATTCCACTTGTATGAAGTAGCTAGAGTAGTCAGATTCATACAGATAGAAAATAAAATGGTGGTTGCCAGGAGATGAGGGGAAGGAGAACTGGGGAGTTATTGTTTAATGGGTACAGAGTTTCACTTCTGCAAGATGAAAAGAGTTCTATGGATGAATGGACGTGATAGTAGCACAACATGAATGAACTTAATGCCACTGAACTGTACACTTAAAAATCGTTACAATGGTTTACAAAAAAAGAAAAAGAAAAGAATTATATTTAAGAAATAAAACAGAGACAGAAGCACTAACAAAAGCAGAAAATTTCAGCAGGAAGGCATGATTTGTCAACAAGAATTGTACCTCTAGATAAGAAGCAGAAAAGCCTCAATAGTGAACAACAATGTGAAGGACAGATAAGAAATTCAAGAGCTAGATCATAAGTACATTAATACCAAGTTCTTTTTAGATCATTTGCATATCCTCTAACCCTCATGGATTGATATTAATAGTTGAAATTAATGCTTTGCTTATGACTACCCAAGGTCCTATTTTTAATAGTGCAATTTTTATCAACAATCTTCTCAACCGATAGCTCTAATCAGACTCCTCTTTCATTCCCAAAAAAGAAAAAAAGGGAGAGAGGTGGATCTTTTATTCAGATTGGCCCCATCATAGAACTATACAAGAACTCTCTTATATGACTGGGAAGAGAAAGGTAGGCTCACCATTTCCAGGGACTGATTCAAAGACACAACAAGCAAAGGAAATAGATTTTCAAATGGCAGTATAGTTCAATTACAAAAGACCTGCAACTCCCTACCCCACTCCAATTACCATGAGCATTTGCTAAAGTGTAGGTATATGCTGCGATATTTACATTTCTTTGCAATTTTAGTTATCATTACAGTTAGATCTTACCAATCATACTTTAATATTATTTTTATTGGCTGTGTTTATAATCCTTTTGCAGGGTGTCCTAACAAATGCAGGGTGTTTATTTTTATTCTAGTCAATAAACCATGTGATTCAAAAATTTAAAAATTATTCATCTTTAATTCATCTTTTAATTCATCAACTAGCATAAAAGAATCACACTCAACTGATATATAAGGTGCTATGCAACTATTTAAAAAATGAGATGAAATCTGTATGTATTGATATAGAATGATGTCTATAATAAATGGCAAAAGGTATACAGCAATATTATATAACTCAATGCCTTTTGTGTAAATAAAAAGGGATATATATTTAAGCTATTGGTTACTAAAATATTTTTCTGGGAAGATATACAAGGCATTTAATGGACATGTCTGTGAGGGTAGGGGCACTGGGATGAGAAGGGAAGCTTTTAATTCTCATTTTATATGTTTCCGTAGTGTTTGAAGTTTTAACATGTTCATAGCATTTTATTAAGCTCTACAGTCATATTTATTATAGAATTAACTGAGTGATAAGGTTATGGTCCAATTATATTTTTTATTTTTTTAAAAAATGCAATGTTATTTTTTAATAAGATCACCATTCTCATTCTCTTTGAAGTCTCTACTACACTTGGCCCCCTTCTTATAGGGACCCTGCCCTAGTGATCTTCCACATATTGTACACTGTTTTCTTCCTTATTTAAAATTGGGCTAATAATACCTACTTCACAGATTGATTATGATAAGTAAGTACATAAAATGTCTAGTAGAGTGCTGAAACATAGTAAAAACTTAATCACTGTTACCTTTTTGTAGTACAAACTGGTGTTTTTGTCACCCTGCATATATTCACTCTTGTCTTAGCTACAAAGAATTTCCCTTGGAACAGAGACTTCCTCACCCTTAACTCATGTGGTTTGATTAGAGCCAGCATGAGACCCAGACTTCAGCCAATTAGAGCATTCCATTCCATTGCAGAGACTTCTTCAAAAATGGCACAGAACTTTTATTCAAATAAATGATGGGGTAGAAAAACTCTCCTTACCCCCAGTCTTTAATTTTAGAAGATCTGAGGCTGAAGTTACTGTAGCTGTCTTACCACAACAGGGACTCACCCTGGAGGTGCCAAAAGCCACTATGTGGAGCCTGAAAATAATGCCAAAGCAATGGCATACAAAGCAGAGCAAAGAAAGAAATCAAATCCTGCTATCTCTGTTTAAATACTGAATCCAGTTATGCTCACCTGATTTTTGGTTATGGGAGCCAATTTTTGTTTTCTTAAAACAAATAGGATTGGGTTTTCTGTCACATGTAATCTAGAATCCTACCAGAGACATTAGTATGATTATTTCTTTTTCCTAGATTCTAAGAATAAAAATTTTCTGCTGTTATGCCCTCTTTACTCACAACTTTAAAAACCTAATGCATTTTTAGTTTCCCAACTATTCTTATGACATTATCTCATCCTATTTTCTCTCTTGAGCTATATTCTCTACTGCTACTGCCCATGGCATATATGCATGTATTTCCATAATCCTAGCAAACATGAATTTTTTTAAAAAGCAACTCATCTTTCAAAATGCTCCTTCCTAAAAAAACTGTTCTGCTTCTTCATGTTCTATTTTTTCTGCATTAAGTTAGGTGAGAGTTTCAACAAGGTTAATGTATGTGGGGGTTTATATTATCAAGAGGCATAATCATTACTATCTGTCCTGTGTCTATATCCAATTTATTAACCTTGAACAACAGTCTCTAAGTACTTATACATCACTTACATAAGTTCATGTTTATTGGTTAATATCTAATTAACTCAAATATTTACAATCACAAACTTGATTTATATTTTTAAACATTTACCCGCAAAACTAATTTCATTTTGTGAAATGTTGCAACCACATTAGAAGGCAGACAAAACACATATTGTAATGACAAAGCCATGCACTTAAAGAATTGCCAATGTGCATTTTAATTCTAATTCCAATTTTTTTCTGAACTTATTTCTTCCTATGGAGTACAATTTTACTTTTAAAATGTAAAAAGTGTGGGTAAAAAGTGTATAATTTCTGCCTGAAATTATAGATAATGGTTGTTAGTAGATAATTTTGGACCAGAAAGATGAGACTTTTACTTTCTAAAATGATTATAACCTAGTCCATTTCAACTGGACCAGCCTCTTTTTATAATTAGACAGTGTTAATTTCATGAGAAGTTTCCAAAGTATTGGCAGGGATTAATCAAGTCTTTATTGCCCTGGCTGGTGTGGTTCACTGGACTGAGTGCCAGCCTGTGAACTAAAAGGTCATGGGTTTGATTCCCAGCCAGGTCACATGCCTGGATTGTGGGCCAAGTCCCCAGTATAGGGGGTACAAGAGGCAAGCACACATTGATGTTTCTCTCCCTCTTTTTCCCTCCCTTCCCCTCTCTCTAAAAAAAATAAATAAAAGTCTTTTAAAAAAAATCAAATCTTTATTTCTTGTGACTCTAATCTCTTCTCAAATCTCTTCTGAGTGTCCTATTTTCACTCTAGATTTAAGTTTAATCTGTAGCTGTTTGCTATGAATGTCTTTTCTTTAATATACAACAATCTGGTTTAAGCCTGTTTTGAAAATAATTGTTGTGAGTGGGGCATAGTTACATTCAACTAAATCTAAAGCCATCAGTCACTTTATTGACTTACTGAAATTACATTTCTTTCTCATCAGTCATTAAGACCTACCATTATTTACAACAATCATCAAAGGCTGTAAAACTAGAATTTATTGGTGACTTAGCTTTCTTCCTAGCCCTTTATCACTAATTCAAAGATTCAAACAAAGAACAATATCTGACTTTAAGAGTTTACACTCTTAACTTTGTACATTAAAATCTATAAAAGCTATAGATTTTATTTCTTCCAAATGTGTCAGAATTTTTCCATTCTGCTACATAGGGACTTCTCACCTCCCACATGGAGGACTGTACAGTAATAATCTAACTAAGCCATGCCTGATTTATCTCTTTTGCCTTTAACACATCTCACATAATTACAGGGCTTTTTTTTCAGCAAGGTGTTCCTTAATGCAAGCTTTTTCTAATAGATGTTTCCTCCATATCATATCTAAAATCCTTGACCTAGCTTTCATGACCCTTTATAAGCTAACCTTCTAACTTGATACCCCATTATACACTCTAAGCACAGTATCAAATGCTTATAGCATGTGTGCTACATGAACAATCATAAACAAGCCCTGGCTGGTGTGGCTCCGTGGACTGAGTGCTACGTTTCTCTCCCTGTCTTTCTCCTTCCCTTCCTCTCTCTCTAAAAATAAATAAATAAAATCTTTTTTAAAAAATGAACGAATAAACAATTCTATGAGATAGGAATTATATGCTGGTTTTCTAAATCAATACTCTCAGAGAAACTGATAAACTGAATAAATTGTCCAAGCATGTAGCTAAAAAATGATGGGATTGTCCAAGCATGTAGCTAAAAAATGATGGGATTTGGGATTCTGTTACCTGTTACATCTTTCTGTTACATTGTGCTTTCCCCCATTTACACCACTCATTTTGGTCTAGTATTTTCTTTCTCATGGTGGATCTCTCCAACTCATGTTTTGCATTGTTTTACAAACTTCGAAAATCCAAGATTTCAGAAGCTTTCAAAGATAATCCTTACATCTTCTTGTGTGCCTACCAATTTTTTTCCTTCAGTTTTATTTTCTGTAGTTTGTCTTACAAAAACAGTAAGTATAAAAGGTATAGTATGAAATCAATGCTTATTCAAACCACACCAGTTTCCCAAGCTCACCAGATTCATACACTTGTGAGTGTCCATACCCCTCTTTGAGAATTACTAAACCTGATTTTATGTTCCTCAGTCCAAGAGTCATAATACTTACTTAGAATGACAATATAAACTCATTCATAAAGTTGATTGGTGCTTTAGTATGCCAGACCCTAAGTATGAAAAATTTAAAGGAAAAAAAAAAAAGAGGCTCCTAGTTGTCAATGTCAAGTACATAAAAGTTGCTGAATAAATATTTACTGGGTGATTAAGACCACTTTGGAGAATGTGATCAAAGTTTTGGAAAAACTAACTCCTCAGAAAAGTGCACTAACACACAGAATTTTGTATACCATTTCAGGGGGTTGGGGGAGGGAGCCAGTAGCTCCTCTGAAGCCCAGTCCACAGAGTCCAGGTTAAAAACTCACATAACTAAGTTCTCTGGAAAGAGGAATACTTGTTTAATAACCCTGATCATATCTTGCACAGTGCGATGTATACAAGAGGTCCTTTAGAAATATTCGCGGACCGATAATTTTCTCATAAAGATAACCAGATGACATCCGCAAGTCTTTTCTTCCCTGACGGAGTTTTTCAGTCAAATTATTTCAAAAGCCCACCCCCAACGCCTTCATTAGTAACACGAACGACCTAACACTGATAACTCGAAATTATTATTTTGTTATTCACATGTGTACTACGCGATTATTCACCAATCCAGATCTTCTCCTTGTTGTCCCACGATTGCCTCCAAATTCAGGGCTTCCTTCGTCGCATCCCAAAAACTACGTCCAGAGAGCCCCACTGCCCCCAGGGAGACAGAAAATAACTGATGCCCCAAGCCGCACACACCCTCGAAGCAGGAAAGGTGGGACCCAGTGATGGTCAAGACTTCCAAACCCTTTCTTCGCCACTTCCAAAGGTGAAGAGATTTACCTGAAGTTCCAGGAAAGCGGTGGCGACTGCTCTCGCAGAGCTGGGACCAGTTATGAAGAAGCTTCCCGACCGCCCTGTCACCATAGTGACTTGTCGAGAGCTCCGCTCCCTCCCTCTTCCCGCGATACTTCCTTACCGCGCGTCACGCGAGCGGGCCTGAGGCTCCTCCCTTCAGAGAGCCCGCCCTCTCTTTACGGGACGTTATTGGGCGACTGAGTCCCGCCTCCAGCTGTGGGCGGAACCCTACTTTCATTTTTTTTTCCTGTTTCAAAACTCTCCAGGATGGCGGGGGTGGGGGGTTGAAATATATTTATAAGAGTGCTGTTTCTCTAAGTGGCAGGGAAAACATTGCTTCTTGCTTCCTTTTCACTTAGTAGAAATATCCCCAGTCTCCTGGGTACCCCCTCCAGTACTTCGCGCATGTGTGTAAGCGACCAGAAGATGGCGATGATAATAGCCGCACTTTTTTTCAAATTAGTGATTCCCAGAAAGCATTGCGCACATTTGTAACGAATTTCCGTTCGAGTTTGTATTTTAGGCGCCATTTTCGAGTGAAGGACCCGGAGCTGAAACACCGGTAGGAGAGGGGGGTATATACAGCGGTTTCCAGTCTTAGTCCGAGTGGACTGTCCCGCAGGTAAAGTACATCTTTTCCTGATCAGGTTGTCATATTCTCACTTCCTATCCCGTCCGCGCGCGCCCTGAAACTAGAGGCCTTGAGCTGGAGCAGCCGAAGTCTGCGCTGAGGCTGTCGCCGGGAGATTTGTCTCGCTGTCACCCCTCCCCCCCCTCGGCCGCTCCTCGGCTGTCGGGGCTCCCGCGCGCTTTTCCCGGGCGCCGCTTCTCTGAGCTACTTAAGCGTCGCTTGGGGAGGGGGGTAAGGGTTCTCAGCCTCGCGGATCGCAGAAATCCTGGTGTCTGTCGGGGAAAGGGCGTTACCCCCTGCCCCCTACCCTACTCTCTACTCCCAAAAGGCTCATTACCGGGTCTTAGCCCTTACTGGTGACCTTTCGTAGTTTATTATCCAACGGGATTCCGCCGTGGGCCCCGGAGGGACAAACCCCGGTCACCCCATAGTGATTGAACCAGAGTAGGCGCCGCCGGCGTACAGTTTGGAAGTCGCGAGTGGTCGACCCCAGCCTCCGGCCGCCCTTCCCAATCGGGCTATGGGGAGGAGACCTCGAAGTCCCCGAGCCGTCAGCGGCACCCAGAGCTGAAAGGCGGGCAGAGGACAGTAGGCGGCGAGTCGTCCGTTACACTTCTGCTCTAGGAACAGTTAATAGCCCCTCCAACCCAAAGCTAATACGAGCTCCCCTAAGAAGTCTGCGCATCCCTAGCCCCGAGAGCGTGGGAATGTTAGGAAATGCCAGTGTATAGAAATGACTTCGTTTAGAATTACATTCAAATATGTTTATACACTTAATGCTATGGGCGAAGGGAGTGGGCATTTAAAAATAAAAATTACTTAAGCAGTTCCTCCATCGTTGCTTGATTCCCAGGCACGTCTAGGTTTTCCCATTTGTTTAGGACTTTTTTTGAGAACACTAATCCCTCCTCCGTAGCACTTGGAGTTTTTGTGCCTCCCTTCCCCAGGACCCGCTGGCGCTGAGTGGGGTTTTTTAAACAGGCTCTCGGAAACGGGTGGACGGAGTTTTTCCTGGATTGGGGTAGGGTAGGGGCTGAGACGTCCCGCCGCCGAACGTACGTACCCGCAGGGCCCCGCGGCCGCTGGGCCGTCTTACTCCGGCCTCTCACACGGCCGCAGCGACCATGCCGGGTAAAGGCACCCAGCCCTCAACCGCCCGGCGCAGAGAGGAAGGTCCGCCGCGGTCCGCCAACGGCACCAGCAGCGACGCGGAGCCCGAGCCGCCGCCCGGCCGAGCCCGCAGCCCGGCCCCCGCTTCTGCAGGTGAGTAGCCCGCCGAGACTCAGCGGGAAAGCGCGCTCGGGGACCCCAGGGGGTCCGCGCCCAACCCGGGACTGGCAGGTTTTATTTGGCGTGGGCGGGAGGGGCTGCGGGGTTGACATCTGAAGATCGCGCGTGTCGATCCGTTAGGTCAGCTCGGGAAAGCGATTTGGCGATATTCAGAGATTAGACTTAAGTGCAATTTCGGTGTAACGGTGCTAGAGAGGTGGGGGCGAGTAAATGGCTTCAGCTGTGAATTTCTGTTTGTGGCCTTGTTGTTTCCGCGGAAATCGGCACGGTCAGCCAATAGCCAGGGGACTTTTTTTCAGGCAGCATCACTATGGCTATGTTAATATAACGAAAAGTTGCTTGACCCTAACCTCACTTACGTGGTCTTAAAGTGCGATTAAAGAGATGATCATTTACTCGAAACCATCGTAGCTTTTGTGAGACCAGTAATTGGATGACATTATGAAACCCCTGTGACAGTTTCGGTTGAGCTCTGGAGTATCCAAAGTTAAGTTTCCAGGTGCTGAAAGATACGAAGAGCGTTGGATCTAGAGCCTGAGGATTTAACCACCTCTTTAGGCGGGGGGCAGGGAATCAGGTTGTCGTGGTTTTTCCAGATTTGCTGTTTTATGATGGAGTGTTTTGACTCCTAAGAGTAATACTTCTATAAATTTTTGTGACTGGTGGCATTTTTCTCAAGAGTTTCTTTTTCCTTCTTTTTTTTTTTTTAATAAGACTGAGATGAAAGATTCTTGTCCGATGTGAGTTTAGGATAATGCTATTTAAGTGGAAAATACAGATTCCTAGGTTTCTTAAATAACATCTCTCTAGAGATTAGCGCAGACTCTACTAGTCTTCAGAACGAATTGCACTAATGCAGGTTTTTTCTCCCCTTGCCTTCCCTTTCCTTTCCTTTGACTGACTTAGAAACTCCAAGTGAAGAAATTGATAATAGGAGTTTAGAAGAGATTTTGAATAGCATCCCTCCTCCCCCACCTCCAGCAATGACCAATGAAGCTGGAGCACCTCGACTTATGATAACTCATATTGTAAACCAGAACTTCAAATCCTATGCTGGGGAAAAAATTCTGGGACCTTTTCATAAGGTATTTGACCATTTTAAATAAGTGTTGAAAGATAATGAGTCTTTACTACAAGATGTTTCGATTTTGTAACTATTATATTTATCCTGATTGATACACACATAGTATGTTTTCTTTGCTTTTAACAACAAAATAACTTTTGTCCAATTGTCTTTGGTACCACTTTATCTATTATAAAGTTTTTCTCACTGAATAGCATTGGTGGGTTTTTGGTTTGAAGAGATTATTTTCTCTTTACTGCTAGAATGAATTTTATAAAAAGTTAGAATGTGGTCTTTTTTAAGACATTGAAGCTTGTGACAGAGGAATAAGAAAATTTAAGTTTGTTATCTTGTAGCAATGAAAACTTTTGAATACTTGTAGATTTGCTGCAAGTAAAAAACTCAAGCAGCGTATAATCATAGTATGACCTTTTAAACTTCACTTTAATTTTTTTCCTGTTCTTTTTATGCAGCGCTTTTCCTGTATTATTGGGCCAAATGGCAGTGGCAAATCCAATGTTATTGATTCTATGCTTTTCGTGTTTGGCTATCGAGCACAAAAAATAAGATCTAAGAAACTCTCGGTACTAATACACAATTCTGATGAACACAAGGATATTCAGAGTTGTACTGTAGAAGTTCATTTTCAAAAGATAATTGATAAGGTAAGGGACTTTGACTATTTAGTTATTTACAACTTCAAGTAAGGAATACGAAATAAATTAATACATTGCACATTTTATTATTTTTGTCTTGAATTTGGCTTTTAAAAATTATACATGGTTAAAGGAGAACTGAGTATTGATTTAATTACCTCCATGACCATATTTTCTTTTTGAGGAGTGGCGGTGGTGGCTGTTAAACTTAAAATATTAAAATTTTTAGCCAGGGAAGTTAATTTTAAGTAGCTCATTATAATTAGTTCTTACCTTTCTAGAATAAAACATTAAACAGTTTTAGTATTCTGAGTGCCAAGTAGGCATTCTTTTACTATAACTTTTTGCTTCATTTTTAAAATTATATTTTTATTGCCTTCAGATAAATTACCTAAACTTGAAATGTAACAGTTGACTAATTTTACCATCTTTGTTATTTCAGTTCACGTTAAATTTAATGTTATTAAGTATTCCTGTGTATCTGATATGAAAGAGCTTTGCTTCAGTTTGAACTACCCTTTTAAAACAGAAAGGGACGAGCTAACATGTTTGTTTTCTAGAAAAGAAGCAATCTACACGGTTTTGTTGGTATAGGTTTTTTTCTCTTCTGATTAATAATTAACTTTGGAAATTCATGGTTCAAAAATGAGTGGCTGGAACCTAAAAATATAGAAAACTAATTACATAATGAAAAGGGGATGTGACTTGGCTTATAGTTTTTATTTTAATTTTTTTAATATAAAGGGCCGTAAATCTACACAGTTGCATCTATTTTAATTTTGTTTAAGTCCTTATCATACAATTTGAATTGGAAAATAGATTGCAAGTAAATCAGAGTTGATTCATGTAAATTTTAAGTCATAACTTCAAAATGACATACTTTTAAGGGGAAGTGAATTTTAATAAAGTAGATTTTGTACATCATTTAAATTTGATTGTTTCTAAATGTGGGGAATGTCATTGTCAATTTTTTACAATTCTTTTTACCTTTGATTAATGATATTTTTTTCTCCCCCAACCCCTCAAAAAAAAAATTAACCCGTATCACCTCGATACTGCCTTCTTTTTTCCTTGAATCATCCTTTGCGACTTTTTTTTTTTTTAATGGACTAGTAATTTAATCTGTCAACATGTTTTAATAATCTTTGAGTTTGTTTTGGATATGGTCAGATTCTTGTACCCCTTCATCAACTCTTTACTCGGTGAAATGTTTTTAGGCTTGTTTGAAGGTGGGGGATTTTTTGTTTTGTTTATTTGGTTTGGCTTTTTGGTTTTTGTGATCTATCAGGAAGGAATCAAACAACTTTGGAAAGTATCCTTTGCTAAGAAAATTATATTTCTGAGAATTATTGCCAGTTTATGTGCATGTTCTTTGAAATTATTAATCCATAGAATTATTTTCAATACGAAGTGAGTAAAATTTGGAGCAGACCTGTAACTTAATACCAACAATTGTTTTCTGGTTTTGTTTTTCCTCAAAACAGGAAGGGGATGATTATGAAGTCATTCCTAACAGTAACTTCTATGTATCCAGAACGGCCTGCAGAGATAATACTTCTGTCTATCACATAAATGGGAATAAGTCTACATTTAAGGATGTTGGAAATCTTCTTCGAAGCCATGGAATTGACTTGGACCATAATAGATTTTTAATTTTGCAGGTAAGTTTATTAAAGACTTAAGAGATTTTCATATTCCTGTTACTTTTATTTTTTTTCCAATAAGGGGGGGGGGGCCTGTTGAAGGAATCCTGTATTTCTGAGGCCTTAAAGTACTGTAGCAGCACATCATGGTTTACATACTACAGTCAAGATGCGAATCATTATTTGCTGCTCTAGAAATTTAAGGAAATTCATTCAAAACTATATTATTATCATTAGATGCTCCTGTTTAGATGGATTGACATACTTGTTCCGCTCTAGCAGCACGTAAATATTGGCGTAGTGAAATAAATATTAAACACCAATATTATTGTGCTGCTTTAGCGTGACAGGGATATAGCAACTATTTATCATTTTTGTTTCCTTTTAAGATAACATTTTAAATAAGATTCATTATCTCCTAATAGTTGTTTTTCTTTGTTCTTATTCTTAATTCTACTAATAATATATAACAGAAAAGAAAAGATCCTGTACACTTGGTGTTTACCAAATTTACCTGGGCACCTACCTAATTTAATTTAATCTCTGTTTTAACACTTAGAATCGTCAATGAAAAGCATACTCAGATTGGTTTTTGTTTTGGTAAGAATGGCACACTTGAACCACTATTGGAAAATCAGAAAGTTAACTGATATTTCATTATTATCAGAACGCCTCGAGTTTTTTTAAAGGGGTATAAATTTATGTACTTGGTGATAAGTTGATTTTTATTAGAAACCCTATATGCTTTGAGTAACAATATATTATACTAGTATTGCTTGGTAAGAAAAACCCTTTATCTTTTCTTCTTTATGTGTTACCTTTTAAAAAAGTTTATAGTGTAAAGCATGACTTAGTCTGACATACTCAAATTCCTTTTTTTATTTGAGGCTATCTTTCCCTGTGTCTTGCCCAGAAGCACTGAGGATATCATAATAAAAGCAAAACTATATTGTGATGTAGAAATAGCTGCTAATATTCTTTAGTATCTTGTCCTACTGATTTTACACTAAGTTGGAAATTTTGATCTGATAGTAAAAAATTTTGTTAGGATGACTGAATATTCCCAGTAACAAACTTATAAAATATTAACTCCTTTTTCCATTTTTGTGTTTGTTCCTCAACTATTTTTTAAAAGAAAATATTACTTTTAGACATGCATAGTATATATACAAGGTAAATAATTATTCTGAAATGATGAATATTAATACCTTTTGTTACCAGGCACGGTACATTTGTAATGCTTCTATAACCCGGACTTATTTTAGAAAGAACGTTAGTAAATCAGCCCTAGATATATTTTTAAACAAGATTCGAGTTAATACAAATGTGGAATTAAAGCTTTGTGGGTTTTTTAAAAATGTACTTTAACTGTTTTATGGACTTTTATTATGTTCTGGGATTTGGTTCAGTTAATTATGGATAAAAAGTTATGTCCCTTTATAATATCAAATTTGATAGTGATACCATTTTGCAGGATCTTACACGTGTTTATCTTTTGTTTATAATTTGCTGTTTACTATTACCCTGGGATTATCAAAGTTTTACACATGTACAGACATCAAAATTAAGTGGACTGCATTGTAACCCTTGTAAGGGTAAATTTTTTCCTTGGTGCAGCCTCTTTCTCCACAGTAATAAAGAAAGCTAAATAAAGTAACAGCTTCCCAAAAAAGTAATTAAGAATTATTTTTGAAATTGTAAACTTTATATTAAATATGTGCTTCTGAAGTACCTAAGATGCTTCATACTAAGGGAAACTTTCCAAATTAAGAGATTTAAATTCCATTTGATTAAATTTACAGGTAAGCACGTTAGAAACTCATCTGTTAGGATGAAGAAAGAGGGATTGAACTAGGTAGAACTAATGATGCCCCATTTAAAAGTTTGAGGGAAGTTGCAGTGGTTTCTATGGATTTTTATTTAATTCCTTATCAAAGTCTTAGACTTCTACACTAGAGATTTTAAAGCATTTGAAGGTAAGTAAGAATGTGGTGTTTTCTATTACTTTCTCTCCCACTGAAGAACATTTACTTTAAAAAATAGCTGTGGTTTGGGAGGCTGGAAGCATGGAGACATCATAATATCACCATCCAACACATAAGTGATTACTTTGAATAAAATGTATAGACTGGCCAGTGGTCGTAATCAACAGAAGTCCTTAAGGGCACATTTTATCAGTTGACCACTCAAATGAGTACCTCACCAGGTACTATGCTAAGATGCTATAAACAATACAAAGATGGTTAAACCCTGTTCTTGTCCTTAGAGGCACTTATACATGCCTTCAAAAAGTGTTAGATTATAGCTGACCATTGTACTTTTCATGTTTGTACATTTATTCATTTATATGTACCTGATTGGGATCCTTTGTCCCATTATAATAACTATTGGTACAAACAAGTAGGGTTTTATTAGCTCTATAAAGCACTTCAGGGTGACTGTGTCTCATAAATTAGGTTTAGTTGGTTTGGATGCATTTGCTTCATTCAAGGTTAGAAGAATGCTAACCCTTAGTGCTTTTATTATAGTTCAAAGTTGCATTAATGATTGCTGTCTCAGAAGTGTTGCAACTATTAACACAATTTTAGTTTTATCAAAGTTTTCTACTTCATATGCCTTGTGTTCCTATTATAAAATCTGAATTTAAATTTCAGACAAGAACCAGCATGTTTTTTCTTACTGTTTAATAATCTGGAGGTTAGATTAAATTAGGTCTGAGTTTTTATCTATCCATCTCTTTCTTTCCAGTATAGTTCTCCTAAGCCTGGCATGGCAAACAAACTATTTGAGTTCTACTCTTTTAGCCTTCGGAAGTCTGTGCTGGATTAAAGAAATTTTTTACTTTATCAGCAATACCTTAATATTCAATAGTATCTTGTTCAGTGGCCTCAACTGTGAAAGAAAATAGGAGGCTACCTGTAAGCAACCAGAAGAGATATCAAGCCATCCACCCACTGAAGCAACGATTTCGAACCCTTTCCATCTCATTCACGGCACACATAAACTAATTACTGAAGTTCTCTAGCATGCCAAAAAAAATTTTTTTGGTTGATCTGACCAAAAAAAAAAAATATATATATATATATAGGTGTAATTCTGATTCATTCACACCAGACAGCTATTGTGTTGACTGTTGTCATTTTTGTATTTGACAGTCTAAGGGAAAATAGATCAGTGCCCCTGACTAAATAGTCAGGTGTTGCATGTTTTAATATTCTTGCAACGTGCCAGTTGAAAAATCACTGCTCTAAAGCATTATCCTATTTATGTACTTATTTAAGACAGATACTAACTACTAACCTTAGTGATTGCGGTTTTGGGCCTCTGGGAGCTCACGAAGAGCAAATCAGAGTAAAATTTGTTAGAATGAGATAAAGGACAATTTATAGTGAAAATGGAGAAAAAGATTAAGACAAAATAAAAATTTAAACTTAAGTAACTGTGGGCCATTTAATTTTGATGCAAATACCCATATTTATGTTAGGAATATTTTAGGCCTTATTAGAGAAAAAAAATTTTATTATAACTATATACTTGAGTTTTGTGGTTCATGCTTTTTCCAAAATTTGGATTTCATTGAATAAAGATAAACAGCACCATATCTATTCATTCCTCTTAGGTTTTTACATTGAATTCCTGTTCAAGTTATATTATCAAAGAATGGTATAGCTGAATCACAGTATCCTGGTTTGCCAACCACTTCAGTTAGTTAAGATTTAAGGCTTTGTATTATAAATACTCTCTCAAAGTATGATTGCTATTTCTGTGTTACTCTTAAAAACCATAGTTGATATTTTCATAGTTGTTTAATGTCTCTGATATAGTTTAAACATAATTTAAAACAAAGCCTGTAGTAAATAACAGCAAAAAAAATTGTTTAAACTTTATTTAGTATACATAAGATGTAGAAACTAGAAATAACAATATAGAGGCCTGTAAAAGTTTGTCAGTTTCAGATGCTAGAATTAAAACAACTTGAAACATTTTTTTTGTTATATCACCACTATTTGTGAGCCTTGATATGGAAGGAGGACTTTAAATTCAGGTTGATGCTTTAAAATTATCTCTGAAATGTATTGAACTTAGTGCCCTAAATTAAAACTATATTTTATAATTTCCTATGGGATAGGTAAGATTTCTGAAAAATAAAGATGTGGTCATGTGGGTACAGACCATCAACTTGCAGATTTTATATGAAATGGCACAAAATGTAAAAAGCAAGAAAGCAAATAGTAGCAGGTGGTAAAGGGGGGCAAAGGACATCAAGGAACAGTCATAGGAAGGGTCCCAGGTTGTCACTGGAGTACCAGAGCAGTCCTAACAGTCAAGAGACAAGTAGAGGCCTAAGTGTTCTAATAGCTTGTTGATTCAGTAGTGTTAATCTGATAATAACTGGTTAAAAATTCTTTTTTGAATGCCATATAATAAAACTATCTAAAACTAAATGTTACGTGGAACCTGAGATAGAACTATTTTGATTTATAAATGTCCTTGTTTTTCATTTTAATATTTATTTTTTACTGGGCAACCTTGTTAGAATGAAAAGAAATTACAGCTCTGTATCGTTCATTTTAATTGCGGGTAGAGGGAGAAGGAACAAATAACAAAAAGCAAGTAACCACTATACCCAAAGCCAGGCACTCTCCTAATAGTGGTATGTCATCTCTTCAATATGTAATTTTGCCAGGAAAGGTGTGATGCCTTAGGAATATTTTCATCAGTATAAACTGGTATACTGAATCTTAACTTTTGGTTATCTGAAAAATGTGTACTGTATTAAAATGATATGACCATTTGATTCATCTGTAAGTTCTCTTGGCATAGTTTTAATATCGGGTGTCAGCTATTGTATTTGTTACTTGGATAACCTAAAAGACTTAAACAGTAGATCTGTGGTTCTCAACTGAGGGTAGTTTTGCATTGAGACAGTTTAGGTTATTATAGCTGGGAGAGGGGAGATACTATTAAACCTACTAAGATGCCCAGCATAGCTCCCCACGATGAAAAATATCTAGTACAAAAGGTCACTATTGGTAAACCCTGCCTCGATAAAAATTTTGAATAAGACTTGGCTTCTTCAATGGCTAGAATTCATCCTGTTGTAATCCAAAGCTTTGGGTAGTTTTCCAGGATTAAACCTTGTCTAAAACTTAAACCATTGCTGCAAATATTTAGAAAGAACTGATCATCGAAAGCAGAATAAACTATCTACATATTTTAATTTAAACACTAATTTTTTTTAAGAAAACACTAATTCATGCATACTGAAGATTATAGAGGCTCTAAAAAAGTTCTTTGGATAACATTACACTTTGTTATTTGATGATCATGTGCTATTAAAAATTATGCCTTTCAATGAGTAGATTAAAAATGAGGTGTTTTATTTTTATTTTATTTTTCATAATTATGTTGAAGCTTTTGGTAATCATAACACTTTGTTATGAGCAAGTTTTACCCCAAATATTTGGGGTTCATTCATAAATATTTTAAATATTTAAATAGAGTGTAGCATTTTCTTTTAATGTGTAAATTCTTTTCTTTTTTTCATCCTTGCTGTTTTTCTAAAATAAAGGTTTTTCTTCTCCTCCCCCAACCCCCAACTTTCCTGTACCTTTTCTTCTGTTGTAATAGTATAGCGTTCAAGCAGGCTACTTCTGTGAAGTAACATAGCAGCATTTTACCTGAATATATTTACACAAAATTTTCTCCACCATCAAACAAATGGCTGCCTGGAAGTCAGTCTTGAAGGTTACTGATTGTGGGGATTTTTTTCCTCTTTTTTCTTCTTAAATAAATGGCATAAATACTAATACATGACATTAATCTTAAGATTCTAATTACAGTTCAGTGTTATATTAATGATTGCAAACAAAAGTTTTTCAGTGCCATTCATGTATCAGGACCTTTAGTTTTCAGTCAGTTGGATTTCTTCTATTACCAGGAGAAATAGATAATTTCCTTTTCCAGTTAATGGTCTTGTTTTTAGAAAGTTAGAACATTAGGTTTGAGACATCCTTATAAAGCCCAGCACTTGCTGAGCAACTTATAATTCCAGAATTATAGAGCAAGTTTAATAATACTAGCCACCTAGAGATAGGATTCCTACCGTGTCAAAACTATGAAGGGTCTTTTTAAAAATTCTTGGTTTTAAAACAAGAACTCTAATTATGTTATTAACAGCTGATAATGTTGCCACAATAACCAAGTTGTAGATTATATGAATAATCTTGCTGAATCTTGCAATAGAAAATTTAATAGTTTTATTTATATTGAATGAACATTTTAGATGGGGAATCTTCCTTTACCTCTGTGCATATATGTGGGTGTATATTACAATACATGAGTTTGTGTAAAAGAGTGTAAATATACATTTGTGTAAAATTAAAACTTTAAGAAAAATATCAGTGAAGAGAACATTTTTTTATTTGTATCTTATTAAATCTCTAAACTACTGATTTACAACATTTGTTTATTACTGTTGGATTTGTTCATTGTTCCTAATTCTCAGTTTAAGAATGCAGCTAAACATGCAAAATGAATATGAAATGTGACTTTTTTTAAAGGGTGAAGTTGAACAAATTGCAATGATGAAACCAAAGGGCCAGACTGAACAAGATGAGGGTATGCTTGAATATTTAGAAGATATAATTGGTTGTGGACGGCTAAATGAACCTATTAAAGTCTTGTGTCGGAGAGTTGAAATATTAAATGAACACAGAGGAGAGAAGGTGAATCTTTTGTAGACTTGTTAAAATCAGAAAGTTTCATTTATTAACAGATTTTAGTGAAGTAAATATTCAAGTTATAGTAGATCATAATTGTTGGGAAATGTTTAGTATTTCAGATTGTTTTATATTTTTATTAACATTGTTTTATTAACATAGTTTATATGTTTTTAACATTGGCATATTTTAAATTGAGAGTGTACGTTTGAAGCGTATTTTAACAATCTACACACTATTAATTTTTGTAGTTAAACAGAGTTAAGATGGTGGAAAAGGAAAAAGATGCCTTAGAAGGAGAGAAAAACTTAGCAATTGAATTTCTTACCTTGGAAAATGAAATATTTAGAAAAAAGAATCATGTTTGTCAATATTACATGTAAGTACCTTAATTTACTAATTTTTATATTAGTTTCTGACATTAAACCAAATCCCCTTCTCTTTTCCTGTATTAGAGAGATGTAAAGACTGAAGTAAAAAACAAAAATTCTAAAAATTGTTTTATGTGATGAATTCATTAAATTAGGGTTGTTTACCATAGTATTGAAGTTGACTTTTAAGCAGCCTACATTAAGTTGGGTTAAGAGGTAGGTTCACAAGTATTTATTGCTATACTTAGTAATTTTATATATACTTTTTAATTCATGTGACAGTTCTAACTTTTTTTATGTGGAACCTATTTTGTCCCTAATTCTAGTCTTGACCCTGGGTTGATTGTTTCCCCCTTCCTCCACACACATCCCCCAATAGCCCCAGGTAATTGTAAAATGACTGTAGCTAAGAATATTTCAGAAACAGCTGGTTTTACTAAAATAGTTACATAATTTTAGAAATGACATTTTAGGATATCCAGTTTCTTTTTTTCCTCCCTCTAGTCATGATCTGCAGAAACGAGTTGCTGAAATGGAAACTCAAAAGGAAAAAATTAATGAAGATACCAAAGAAATTAATGAGAAGAGCAGTATACTATCAAATGAAATGAAAGCTAAGAATAAAGCTGTAAAAGATGTAGAGAAGTAATAATTTTTTGGAAAGTACTAGAAGTACTTAAATTCAGTTAATTTTATTCCTGTATGTGTGTGTGTCTATATATAAACTTACTGGCAGCGCGTGAGTATAATTTACCAGTATATAAAATGGTCTCCTTTTGCAGGCAAAAACGAAAAATTCAATTGCCCTGCATCCAGTACGTCATTTTTACAGATTCAAGTGCTCAGTGATCTTAAAATAATGGAGGATACTACCCCCTTGTGGCAGAACTTCATAACACAAAACATCACAGCAAAAATAAGCATGTAACCTGACAGATTGTCTTAAGAATAGAGTCCACAAATCTACTGGAGGTAGAATTGGGGTTATTTTAGATAGATTTTTTTTTAATTTTGCTTATGACTTTTTTCTCTGCCAATATTTAATGAAACCAATATCTCTTATGTGATTTTTCTTTATAATAAGTTTTACTTTTATGATAAAATTTGGTTATACCTAGACATCTCAGTCCCTGGAAAATGTAGTACTTATCATCCAGCTTAGAAGGACAAAATAACTTTCATAATCATAAAATAATTAATGGTTTCCTCAAATATCAGGGTAAGGTAGGGTCAACTTGAAAATAGGTTATTTTAGGATCCTACCTTACAAGAGCTTAGACATGTTTATAGAGGAAATATCCTAGACACATTTATAGAGGAAATGTCCCAGGCAAGGTATATAATATGGTTTCAAATGCCTGAATATCAAAAACAGTGACCAATAATTTTCTTGCTTTGTTAGGAAACTGAATAAAATTACAAAATATATTGAGGAAAACAAAGAAAAATTTACACAGCTAGATTTGGAAGATGTTCAAGTTAGGGAAAAATTAAAACATGCTTCAAGTAAGGCAAAAAAACTGGAGAAACAACTTCAAAAAGATAAAGAAAAGGTAGGTTTAAAGAACATCCTTAAAATTTAACATCTGTATCAGATCTGGTTTTTATGATTTTCATAGTTATGCTTGCCCACTGTTACCTAACAGAATGCATTGGAATTCTAAGTGTTAGGTGCTTTAAGATTTCTCTCTGAACCTGATTATTTTCCCCAAGGAAAAATGTTAACATTCATTGATTTTGAGCTTTAGAGCTTGTGTTTCTCTGATATACATTGTTGGGAAACATTTACCAAATCAGCAATTCTGTTTTGGTGATAAAATAATTTTTCCCGCCATTGGGTAATGGGGGCAGGGAGCAGTTGTGGGGTGGAGGGATTGTGCAAAAAAGTAAAAGAACTCACGGATACGGACAGCAGCGTAGTGATTGAGGGGTGCATGAGGGAGAGGTACAAGGGGGCTAGATAAATGGTAATGGAAAAAAGAACAATTAAAAATAAAGTTTTTTAAATGAAAAATAAATAAGATAGTTTTAGTTATGTGTTATAGTTTAAAAATACCTGCCTCCTACAAAAATTAAATTGAGCTCTCCCTTAAAAAGGAGGGAAGGAGAATCTGGTAATTTACAACAAGGTTTAACAAAAGATGTACTTTGGACCAGAATACCTACTTGCTAGGGGCCAGACTCTAATAATCAATTAAATCTGAGGTCTTTTCAAACTATGTTCAAAGCTCTATCAGATACTAATACATATGACACCTAAACCCCCTTCCCCCAAACAGCTTTCTACCATGTAACTTCACAGTGATTATAATATAGGCTTTATTTTACCTTATAAACATTTTCTAAATGCATTTTTTCACAAAATAATTTCTGCTTGGTACAATAACAAATCTTACATGAACCAGTGTTTGAGGAACACCATTTAGGAAAATGTCTAACTTCTTTAGTACTAGATAATCCTAACAAAGAAAAATACACCATATAAATTTTAGAGTAACCCCTAAATTGGTCAGATTGCCAGATGTAACTTACAGAGAGATTGGCCTTTAGGCATCAAATGTAAGTAGCTATCACCAGAAAGTAGTAATGGAATAAAATATTAGTCCTACGTGGAGACTCTGGAAGGGTAAAGTTGTGAAAGATCTTAGAATTTGAGGGAAGCTGGGTAAAGGTAAAGGTAATTTGTGGTAAGCTGTATACCATGACAGATAGTTTAGGAAATCTCATAGAGCATTTTAATAGGTGAAAGGATAATTACCACCTGAAATTGGAACAGAAGAAAGACCTAATGTCCAGGCAGGGAGAATTTTCTTCATAAGGAATCAAGAATTGATAGAATAGCTTTACCATTAGACTTAAGAGAATACAGAAATTTCAGTAAATGGTTAAGAAAGTATTGTACTTGCTAATATCCTTTTGCAAATAAATTCTATTAAAGAGACAGGAAAAAAAATACTTGCTGAAACCAACTAATTCAAATCTAATGACGAAACCACAAAGACCTGGAAGACCCTGAGAAACACTTTTTAAATGAGTCAGATGTTGATAGTGCTAGACAGCCTAAAGGCACATGCTCCTACAACTTTGTTTTATAATCTTAGGTAGAAGAATTTGAAAATATACCTGCCAAGAGTGAGAATATCATAACCGAGACAACAACTAGAAAGAATGCCCTTGAGAAGGAAAAAGAGAAAGAAGAAGAAAAGTTGAAGGAAGTTATGGATAGCCTTAAACAGGAAACACAAGGACTTCAGAAAGAAAAAGAAGTAAGATTCTTCTCATCACTTGGTGTTTATTTTGGTGGCTCTTTTTAACTCGAATGTTTTTATAGTAATAGTAAAAACTGACCTTTTAGAAGAAAAAGTTTGGACTTTAATATCTAATCTAACATTCCTAAAAATAGCCCATCTCCTTTTTCATCCCCACTTTCCCATTTAAAAAAAGAAATTAGCTGAATGAGAATTTATAATGGTTGCAGAAAATGTACCATGTCAAATACTTTGTTATATATGCCATTCTTTGTTGAGTCTGTTAATTTCATCATCAAATTTTCTTTTCCATCTTAAGTTCTTTTCTTGGTAACTTAATTGGTTACCACCTATAAAAACCTGGGGCCACCCTAACTACAGGTTGGCATCTCCTTTCTTAGCTTCTATAGCTCTTATGTAATAGTTTAAAACTACAGCTCTTGTGTCAGTTCTTGGTTCAAGTCCTAGATCAATTTTTGATCTTGTGCAGATTGTCTCCAAGTCCTATTCCTTAAAACAGTGAAAAAATAACGCCCATCTTGTGAATCTCTGTAAACATAAAATATATATATTCATAAGTGCTTTGAAATTAAGAAATGTTAGCTATTAATGCTACTTTAGCACTTGATTAATGTAATGAGTGTGAAGTTGTCACATTGGTGTGACTTATCTACCTAACAGGAGTATTAAAAGCGCAAGTTTTACCTGTCATTGTTTATATTCACCACAGCCTTCTTAAGAACACTGAGCATGTTAGATAGATATTTTAATAGATAATGGTAATTGAGTTCAATTCACTTAATGTACAACCTTTGTATGTTAATTATTCTTCAAAAAGTAGCTTTATTTTTTTAATTATAGACGTAATAGATTCTGTCTTGGAGTATGGACATGTTCTAATGTCACACTACAAAACTTTATGAGTAGGACACCCATGAGGTAAAGTGGCAATGGATAAAACAGCTTTCGTAATGGAATACTTTGTGGATATAGGTTTTCACATTTGCTCATCTAATGTACATTGAGTATTTCTATTTGCCTGTGCACCCTTTGTTAGTTAAAAAAAAAAAAAGAAGAATCAAGACTGACATCCAGGTGTCTTCATTCCTCAGCATGAAGTAGTAGCTAAAAACAGAGGCTTAGCCACTTCTGAGTGAATACATTTGAACAAGCTAATTCAAACTCTGATCTCACTTTCCTCAAATGGACATAATGATGGTATTTACTTTATGGTATTATGTTAAGGAATTAACATAAACAAACCATTCATAATAGTGTCTAGAATATAGTGAGGTGTGTGTGTGTGTGTGTGTGTGTGTGTGTGTGTGTGTGTTAGTGTTCATGATTTTCACCATCGAACATTTAAACTGATTATATGATGACCTTGGACAGAACCTGATATTTCTGGGCCTATTCCTTTATGTGTAAGATGAAGGGGTCAGACTTTTGTAAGGGCCTTTCTTATGCCATTATTCTAACAAATCCTTTCCACAAGTCCATTATAGTAGCCCAAAATTCCTACTCATCAAATAAATGACTATCATGGGAACTTTCTGCCAAATAGACCTTAAACCTTACCATTTCAGGTAAGGTAGTGTGCCAAGACCATAGAGAGTTTAGACCCAAATTTTTGTTCTCTTAACCATTATTTTGTTTTAATTTCTGAAATGAGTATATTATTATATACCTCATTGAGCTCTTATGAGATCAACTGAGAAAAGACTATACACAGTGAACACTGGCAACTAGGCAAAATCTATTAGTCCATTCCATTTGTAGAATGTCTTAAGCTGAATTCAAAATACTTGGCTTCTATTTCAGTTTACGTTTGAAAACACAGTATTTCAGAATTAATGGAGTCTCTCATATTTTAACAGAGTCAAGAGAAAGAACTGATGGGTTTCAGCAAATTGGTAAATGAAGCACGTTCAAAGATGGATGTAGCCCAATCAGAACTTGATATCTATCTCAGTCGGCATAATACTGCGGTGTCTCAGTTAAGTAAGGCTAAGGAAGCTCTAAATGCAGCTTCCAAGACTCTCAAAGAAAGAAAAGCTGCAATCGCAGATATAGAGGCGAAACTCCCTCACACTGAACATGAATTAAAGGAGGTAAATCTTTGCTTCTGTATTTCATCTGAATATTGTTTGTCAACCCACATCTTGCATATGTTTTTTAATTATTTTTTAATCTCAATATCTGAAGTGACTGGTATACAGATTGTCCCCAGCTTAAGATTTTTTAATTTTACAGTGGTATGAAAGCAACACACATAAGTTACATGAAATATTCAACACTTTATGATAAGATAGGCTTTGTGTTAGATCATTTTGCCAAACTGTAGGCTAACATAAATGTTTTGAGCACATTTAAGTGCTCAACTGTAGGCTAGGCTATGATGTTCAGTAGATTAAGTGTATTAAATGTGTTTTTGATTTAATGGTATTTTCACCTTACAATGGGGTTATTGTTACATAATGCCATCCTAAGTCAAGGAGCATCTGTATAGATTTTTTTTTTTCATTTACCATTAATTTTCCCCCAAAAGAATGGGGTTAAAATTTCAGTATTCCAACTGATATGAACTGTTTTAACAAATGATACAAATGAGACTGTCAAGAAACTGGTGTCAAACAGCAAATAACACTGCTACCATCACCGTTGTTTCCCATGGAAATAATTTAAACGAAAGAAAGTTTGTGTTTCCCTAAATCTAAGTGTAGACAAATTAAGCACAAATAAGTGAAAAGCATAAATATATTTATGGATGAATATGCAAGCCAGCTATCTTAATATATTCCATTTTTGAGTTTAAGGATGTGGTTTCTTGGCACTACAAACTGTTTTGAACTAACGACGATACCTGGTGTAGCCCATTCGTGCTCTTCCTGTCTTGAATGACATATATCTAAGTAATTTCATAACTTTAATCTCCAAAGCCTCATTAGATAAGATAGCAATTGAAAATGCAGACTGAAGAGAAATAATAGTTTTAGTTTTTGTTTTTCCATGTTAGTAAGCATGCACTCTTTGGTCATTGGGGAATTTCTTGACCATGTAAAATTTAAATGTAAACTTGTTATATCCAGTGACCACTTCTATCTCCCTAGTAATTCAGTTTATATTTGGATAAATTGTAACTATAACTTGAGCTTTTTCTTTATACCAGTAGGACTGCTAATAGAAGTGATAATTTAAAGCCAGGAGATGAGGGAGAATGTCAGAAAAAATGGCTGCTCTGAGTTGGAGATTAATTAAGCAGCTGAGAATTTGAATTTTTATGTGCATGTGTGGGTTCACCTCCTTTTGGCAGCCTGAAATTTTTGTATAGCATTAGTATTGTTTGCTCATCATATACCCCTTCATTTCAGAGCTGTGATTTTTTTTCTTTGTTTAATTAAATATAATATATAATACATTTTCTTTATTATTTAGAACACAAAGCATAGTATAACCATAGTCCTGCCCTGTCACCCATATCTAGGGTCCTGTACTAGAGCTTATTTCTTTATTAGTGGGGAATTTTAAGAATCAGGACATGCACATAACTGTGTGGTTCCAAACTGGGATTTCCACTGCCCTAGCTCTACTTGCTCTGTCAATATCAGTGTATTGCTCCTAGAACCATACTGCATTTATGCTCTTTATTATTGACCCAAATAATTTATGGGTCAATAGAATATTAAAATAGAAAATCCATCCACATTTTTTCAAAACCAAACCAACAGTGCAGTAGAGTTGCTTAGTTCTGGTTCAAGTGTTTCTTGTTGGTCTGTCTTTCCTTATTTTTTCAGGCATTACAACTAATACTATGCTGTGATTGGGCATAGAATTATGAGATTCTTTTTTTTTTTTTTTTTACTTTTCACTTTTAGAAAGAAAAGGAACTTCAAAAACTTACACAAGAAGAAATAAATTGCAAAAGTTTGGTTCGTGATCTTTTCCAAAAAGTTGAAGAGGCAAAGAGCTCCTTAGCAATGAATCAAAGTAGGGGGAAAGTTCTTGATGCAATAATTCAAGAAAAAAAAGCTGGCAGGATTCCAGGAATATATGGAAGATTGGTAAAGTAGATTTATTTGGACATGACTATACATTTTTCTCAAGTAAAACGTTGTAAATAATTTTCTTACCTTGACTTAAAGAAACTGTATATTGAGTGTCAGTGAAATAAAATAACATTCATTTTTGTTTGTTTGAAAGGACATTCATATTAAACATTTTGCTCTTACTCAAGCATGGTAAAATTCTTTGTAGTATGGATTCTCTCATATTAAAAATAGGATTCTTTGTTTTTCAGTTTGGATAATTGTAATCATTTTATTTCCAAAGAAAAAAACAAACTTTAGTAGTGATAAACTTAACAAAGCCACTCTACTCTTTTTTTTTTTTAAAGGAATTTGATAAATTATATTCTGGATTTTATACCACTGAACCAAGGCTGTGGCTAGAGCTTACAGACAACAGCAGAGAATATTCAGAAACCAAAGGCTAGCAATAGTGGAGACTGTTCCCGCTCCTGAGACTGAAAAGGGAAGGAAGCTGTGGCCGCGGCTAGAAGGGGGTCAGGAGAAACTGGGGAAAATATATATTTCAACCCCATTCAATTGATGCAGTCCCTAAGTCAGCATTCCAGAGAAGGGAGCAGAAGAAAGTGATTCACAAGGGCAAATGAAAATTACCCAGCATAGTTGCTTTGTGTCTAAACGTTAAGTGACTTCCACCTAATTTTCTCAAGATACACAATTTAATCCTGTGAGTGGGGACACCAAAAAAACAAAACGGAATTATCTTCTGGTAGGCGGGTCCCTTGTAGTACAGGCTTTCCCCACTAGGTGACTGTTCTGGGAACCCATCTATATCAGTGTCCAGCTGGTGGTGGTAAAGGCTGCATTCAGTTTCAGCGAATTTTTTTGAAGACTTTCAACACCTTTGCCCATATCATCATGGGAGAATGAGTGCATCTGTCCACACTGCACTGAGTGTTCTGCAGTTTTTGACCAAAAAAAAGGCATGACCCCCATGCCCCACCCTCCGTATTAACCCCATCTCATCCCTAGCTACTTTTTTTGTTTCCCTGAATGAAAAAAGTCCTCAAAGGGAAATGGTTTGCCAATGTGGAAGAGGTGAAACAAAAAACAGAAGTCCTAAAAGGCATTAAGGTAGCCCTGGCTGGTGTGGCTCACTGGATTGAGCACCGGCCTGTGAACCAAAAGGTCGCAGGTTTGAGTCCTCATAGGGCACATGGCTGGATTGCAGGCCGGTTCCCCAGTTGGGGGCACACGAGCAGCAACCAGTCAGTGTATTTCTCATACATTGATGTTTCTCTCCTCTTTCTCCCTCCCTTCTCCTGTCTCTAAGAAGTAAATAATTTCTTTAAAAGAAATTGTAACAGGCATCAAAATAGACGAGTTCAAAAACTGCTTCAAGCAGTGTGGAAAAAAGTCTCAAACAGGTGTAGTGCATCAAATGGAAAGTACTTTGAAGGTGACTAAAGTTTAAATATGTGAGAATAAATATAAAATTTTTTATAAATAACTTCTAGTGTTTTGGGGGGGCCTCCCCTTGTATTCATTTGCCCTCAAGGAAAAATAAAGCTAGCCAGTGAATGCTTCTTGATAACTAATTTATTAATAGATTGATAAGCAGACAAATGTGTTTCATAAGGACTCATAATCTTAGATGGCTTTGAATAATTCAGAGTTATTGTAAATTATTTTGTTCATATTTTAGATTTCAAATTTTCACATTTTAATTTTTGTGCAATGAAAGCAGTTATTTCATTTTGTGCTTTCATTAAAAATTTAAAACTGCATATTCATTACCTTTTAAAAGATAAATTAAAAACTCTAGTTGAGTGACAGGAACACTTATATTTTCATTTGTGTACCCTTTTCGCACTTTTTAAACCCTTGTGTAAGTATAGTTTTTAATTAACAGTAATTTGCAAAATATATGAATAATGATGAGATGATCCTTGCCTAATTTCTTGCTGATTGTACATTGATTTTCCCCCTTCCTTTTATATTAGGGGGACTTAGGAGCAATTGATGAAAAATACGATGTTGCTATTTCATCCTGTTGTCGTGCATTAGACTACATTGTTGTTGATTCTATTGATACAGCCCAAGAATGTGTAAACTTCCTTAAAAGACAAAATATTGGAGTTGCGACCTTTATAGGTTTGGATAAGGTAAGTACTCTTAAAAAGCTACCCATAATTCCATTAAATACCAAGTATTTGGGGGTTTTCCCTCCTAGGTTTCTTTCATGGTTATTTAGTGAACACCTGATAGGTTTTGAGGATTATTTTAGGCTCTGGGATTAAATGGCTGTGAACAAAAACATCTTGTAATGCCTCCACTAAAGGATTATACATTCCATTGTTAGAGTTACTGGTAGTTTGCATTTCTAATTTCCATCATCAATAACGGCTTTTAAAAAAACTACAATCTTTATTGAGATGTAATTCACATACCATAAAATTCACCATTTTAACATACACAGTTCAGTGAGTTTTAGTGTATTCACAAGGTTGTTTAATTGTGACCTCCACAATTCCAGGTTTTTTCCATCATCCCCAAAAGAAACCTCATTCACATTAGCAGTCACTACTCCCTGCAAGCAACCTCAAAGCTATTTTTTGTCTCTCACCATAGATTTACATGTTCTGGACATTTCATATAAATCAAATGATACACTATGGAGCCTTTCTTGTATGGCCTCTTTAACTGAGCACATTTGCAAAGTTTATCCATATTGTAGTATGCATCAGTACTTTATTTCTTTTTATTGCTGAATGGTATTTCATTGTATGGATACACCACATTTTGTTTATTCATCAGTTGTTAGACATTTGTGTTATTTCCATGTTTGGCTATTATGGGTAATGCAGCTGTGAACATTCAGGTGCAAGTTTTTGTACAAATGTGTTTTTAGTTCTCTTGGGTTAATACCTAGAAATGGAATTACTGGGCCACATGTGACCGGTTTAACTTTTTGAGGAAGTACCAAACTTTTTCACAGTGGCTGTACCATTTCCCACCAATAATGTATGAGGGTTCTAATTTTTTACGTCCTCACCAACACTTGGTATAGTTGTGTTAGTGTGAAGTGGTATCTCATTGTGCTTGATTTGTAGCTCCTAATGACTAATGATGAACATCTTTTCATGTGGTTATTGGGCATTTGTTATCTTCTTTCGAGAAATATCTATTCAAATCCTTTGCCTATTTGTTCATTGGTTTGTCTTTATTATTGAGTTGTAAGAGTTCTTTATATATTCTGGATATAAGTCTCTTGTCAGATATATCATTTGCAAATATTTTAACTTGATGGCTCCTCTGAAGCACATTTCTTAAAAATTTGATAAGTCCATTTTTTTTTATTTTTAATTATAGTTGACATACAATATCATTTTAGTTTCAGGTCATTCAATATAATGATTAGGCATTTATATAGCTTACAGAGTGATTTATATAACTTAAAACCCTTGACAAGGAACTGGAATTTTGATACAGGTTGCAGTGAACTATAGATCAATTTGGATAGTATTGCCATCTTAATGTGAAATCCATGAACCCGGAATGTCTGGTATTTATTTAGGTCTGATTTCATACAATAATGTTTTATAGCCTTCAGTAAACAGGTCTTGTGTTTCTTTTTAAACTTATAGGTTTTGCAGGGGTGTTTTTTTAATACCAGTGTATAGGAATACAAATAATTTTTGTATATATCTTGTATTCTATAAATTCACTAAATTCATAATCAGTTTTAATAGTTTTATGGGCGTTCTTTAGGATTTTATGTGTATACAGTCATGTCATTTTTGAATAGGGATAGTTTTATGATAAATCCTTTTTTAAAGTAAGAATGGCATAAAAGTCTGAAAATATTAAATGGAAAATTCCAGAAATAAACAGTTAATAAGTTTCATTAAATTTTACACTATTCCGAGTAGTGTGATGAAATCTTGCACTGTCTTCCCAGACATAGGTCATTCATCCCTTTGTTTCAAGTTATATGCTACTTGCCTGTTACTTAGTAGCCAGATCTGCTACCAGAGAAACCATACTCACATAACTTGTATTATAGTGAATTATAATCATTCATCTTATTAGTTGTTAATCTCTTACTGTGCCGAATTTATAAATTAAATTTTAGCAAAGGTATGTATGCGTAGGGAAAAACATAGCACATATTAGGGCTTAGTACTGTCCACAGTTTTAGGCTGGTGGTCTTAGACAATGTCCCCTGCAGATACTTAGAACCTTGCATCTATTACATGTATATTACTTATGGCCTTAAAATGATGTGTTCTTTTTATATGTATATATTTATTATTATACCTTTAGATGGCAGTATGGGCAAAGAAAATGACCAAAATTCAAACTCCTGAACATACTCCTCGATTATTTGATTTAGTAAAAGTAAAAGATGAGGAAATTCGCCAAGCTTTTTACTTTGCTTTACGGGATACCTTAGTAGCTGACAACTTAGATCAAGCCACGAGAGTCGCATATCAAAAAGATAGAAGATGGAGAGTGGTAACGTTACAGGGACAAATCATAGAGCAGTCAGGTAATACGGTTTTATTCCTATTATTGACTCTATCTTTATTTAACCTTGTTGCAGGAGACATCTAAGTCTGACTTCTCTTTTCTCCAGGTACAATGACTGGTGGTGGAAGCAAAGTAATGAAAGGAAGAATGGGTTCTTCAGTTGTTGAAATATCTGAAGAAGAGGTTAGCACATTTAAAATTACAGTCATACTTTAAAAAGTAAAACAGCTTTATTGATGTAAACATACATACTATAAAATTTAGCCATTTTAAGTATACTGTACTCACATTTTAACAGATTTCTATAAAGGACTAACATATAAGATGTAGAATTTTATGTAAAACTCTTTAAAGTTCTAAAAATGTTAACTAGAAAATATACACTTAGCATATTTTTTAATTACATTTGGATCTTAAGGCTATTTAATAATTTATTTAACCATTTACTTACTGTTTGACATTGAACATTTTTTCCCCCACATAATTATTACTGCATTACATAGTTTTTTCTATTTCAAAATAAGTCTTTAAGGTGTAACTATAGTAGAGACTTCTGATTATGTTTTCAAATTTTATTTCAAAATATTTTATATGTCCACAAGTATATGAGAATGTCAAAATGTCTGGGGGAAACTGTGTCCTATTATCACCCTCAGAACATTATATCTACTTTTTTTATCCTTAAAAACATGTACTTGGATGTCCTGGATACCTTTTTCCAAAGAGATGCCTTCATTTCTTCATTTTTTCCCCTATATCTTGAAATAGTTTATTTATATCCTTCCACTTAAATATTTGTAATAGGTTACCTTCAACTGACTTTGCTGTTAATCTGAAACGCTCTTGTAGAAAACTTGTTTCACAGGTACTTTTCTTTGTAGGTAACTAAAATGGAATCACAGCTGCAGAGAGACTCTCAAAAAGTAGTAAAAATCCAAGAACAGAAAGTACAGCTGGAAGAAGCAGTAGTTAAGTTAAAGCATAGTCAACGAGAAATGAGGAATACTCTAGAAAAGTTTACTGCAAGCATTCAGGTACTCTCTCATCAATATTAGCTGAAACTATTGGAATTCAGTGGTAATTTGGTAGAAGCATTTTGCTGTTTGCTTGCCATTTTAAAATATGAGGGAGGGAGGGAGGGGATGGATTTCTAGGTAGAAGGCTTGTCTCTTGATGATTTTGTCTCCCTGAGTACTAATGGATAAATGCCCTGTCACAGTGTTGCTCTAGCCACAGCTATTCCTGGTTTCCATTTGTACTCCATAGAAATGCCTCTTCCTTAACAACTATGTGACCCTTTTATTTTCATTTTTTTCAAAGTGAAATGTTTTCATAATTGTAAAAAAGCAATTCATGCTCACAAACAAAAGTTTTCAGAAAATACTCAAAAGATTATTCTCAATTTTTATGTATATCCTTGAACTTTTTAATTCCTAGTTTGCATACATGTTTATGTATGTGATAAATATGGATATACATATTAAGTATACATATGGAATTTTAATGAGTTATGCTAACTTTTCTTCACTTAAGAAATTGTGGCTTTCTTTCTAAGCCAATGAAAATTTACTTTGCAGTTGCATTAGAGCTTTTTGTTTGTACAATTTGATAAGTATTTTTATGTACACTGCTATGTTTAAAATACCCTTGTTAGGTATATACTTGTTCAATTATTTCCTTAGGTTATATTCCTAAAATAAAAATTACTACTCAGTATGTATACAATGTTTAAGGCATTTGTTGCATAATAAGGCCAAAGTGACCTCAAAAAGATGGTTCTAATTCATTTACTACTAACAGCATATACAAATAATTTTTTTTCCAAGTCTTAAAACACTAGGTACTCTTCAGCACGTTGTAAATTTGCTATTCTAATATACTGAAAGTGACATTTTAATTTGTCTTTGTAATGAGTTTACCCATCATTTTATGTTTGTTGGCCATATTTGTTTTTTATATAAATCATTCATGTTTTCTGTTTTCATGTTTGTCCTTAAAGATTTTAAGTGCCTTTTTTTAAATTCAGAATGTTTAAAGGAAATGTTACTGAATTAAAATATTGACCTTGAATGTTAAAACTGTTCTGTAGCCTTTATCAGAGCAAGAAGAATATTTGAATGTCCAAGTTAAGGAGCTTGAGGCTAATGTACTTGCTACAGCCCCTGACAAAAAAAAGCAGAAATTACTAGAAGAAAATGTTACTGCTTTCAGAACAGGTATGTTTACAGATACAGACCCTTTTTTTTGAGATCGTTAAAAACAGGTTTTTAATGTTGGAAATATTTAAGATAGCAGTTTGTAAGCTAAAAATAGTGAGTCACTGCTCTGTTTTAGGGCTTCTATTGTTTCATTCTCAAAAAGTTATAAAGTAAGTACTATTAAGGTTAAATAAGTACTATTAAATTGAGAATTATATTTGACAGATAAGGAAACCAAGGCATAGAATGGGATATATAATTTGCCTAAGCTCACATAGCGTATGGTGTTAGAATTCGAGGCAGTCTGATTCCAGAATCCATGCTCTTAATTTTCATATTTTGTATACTTTGGCCCAGTGTTCCCTGGAAACCCATTTCTATAAGCATTTCTTTAAGATTAAACATTTTATTTTATATCAGTTTAGTTCTTAAAAATATCTCTCTGGCTAATGTGCAGAGAAATAGAGTAAGGGAGAGGAGGCAAGGTAGTATAGAGTAGTGACTTCAAAATTACAGATTTTATATGCCACAGTTTTTTTCTCCTACTTCTAATAGACATGCTACTATTAATATTTTTTTTTAAATGCACTGTATATACTTGAAAATGAGGAAGAAAATGTTATAAAGGTCTGGAACCCTTTCCAGCCTCATAGCTGGCCCACCCCAAGTATAAGTCATGGTGCCAGCCCCCACTGCAGCTGGTGCTCTGCCCTACAGGGGAGCCGGGCACACAGGCAGCTTAATGGAATTTCAACCATCTTAGACCTGAAAAAAAAATTACCACTGTTGGCAATATAGAACTACTAAATGTGTATATTTAATATCCTTAGAGGACAAAAGAACAACAACAAAAAAAGGGTTGTTTTGTTTTTTGGGGTTTTTTTGAGGGAGAGAAACATCAATGTGTGGTTACCTGTCACATGCCCCCTACTGGGGACCTGGCCTGCAACCCAGGCATGTGCCCTGACTGGGAATCAAACTGGTGATCCATTGGTTTGCAGGCCGGCGCTTGATCCACTGAACCACACCAGCCAGGGCGGTTGTTTTGTTTTTTAGGAGCCAAGAAGTGATATCAGAATTATAAAAAACAGAGTTGACTGAATTAAGTCAATAGTTAGGCTGAAAGATGAAGCTAAAGAATTACCTGATAATGTAGAACAAAAAGACAGAAATAGTTAAGTTGTGAGATTTAGGGAAGGTTGAAATTCCATCCTACCTAACAGAACAGAAACAAAAAGGAAGCAATAGTTAATTTTTTATCCAGTCCTTTTCTCTCAGTAAATCCTACCTACCTCTACCTGTGCCAAATGCCCATGCACCTACCAGGAACTTTATGGGAATCTCTTTCCATAAGTTAGCTCAGTTTTTTGTTTACCTATCTAGACAGATATTCTTGAGAGATTGAACATCTTACCTTTTTGTCACCTTTTATCCTTCTGATACTGTATGTTGATTAAGATTCAAATAGAACAGAATCCATTCTGACTAGCTTAAATAGGGTTTGTATACAGCATGGTGTGCTTAAGAGAGTAATAGATTGTTTACAGAATCACTAGGATGGCTAAAGAAAGAAATTCTAGGTTAAACATACAAAAATAATTTCCAGAGCTACTCTGTAGAACCATCAAAGGAGTTATACTGCCTCTTCTACAGTTAGAAAGTCAAATCTCAAATGGGGACGGTAACACTACAATTTACCAACAACAGAAGGACATTACCCCCCTATAATCTATACCATCAAAGTTAATGCCACTGCCTGTATTTACAAAGCTTTTGACTGGACACCAGAACCTCTGACTCCACCAAGAACTTCCCTGTGACTGCTTGCTTACAGAAACATGTTTGATTCATCACTTTTGCCTCCCAAATAATGCATTTTCTTTTGATTGAGTGGACCTAAATGATGTCTGAATCCTAGGTACATGAGAATCTAGGAAATGTAACTCCGCTTTCTGTGCTACACAAAAGAGTGCCAATTTTACCCTATCTCCCCCATTTTCTTGTTATAATATGTGGAGGGGAACTCTAAGTTAGGTTAGAATAAAGTGACCACAATTTCTTCACCACTGGCAAGTTAATGGGCACATAGTATAACAGTAAAAATCATTATGAGACCAATAGTCAAGGAGGTACCCTAAGAAAAAGTTGTAAAGATCTTTGAAAAGAGCTTCAGTGCATGAAGCCATTAAGAAACAAATCGGTTATGTTCAGAGCTGAGCCAGAGAATTTACCATGCTGGTTATAACACCATTTGTCTCTTGACAGAGTTTTTTTGAGGTGTTTTTCCCCAAATGTCTAAAACTTCTTTTAAATACCTCAGATTAGTCATATTGACTGAAGAAATTTACCTCCAACAAGTAGTGCTTGTTAACCTAGAAACATGAATTGTTTTGTTTTTTTATTTTTTATTTCAGAATATGACAAAGTGGCTGAGAGAGCTGGTAAAATAGAAGCTGAGGTTAAAAGGTTACATAATATCATCGTAGAAATTAATAATCATAAACTCAAGGCCCAGCAAGACAAACTTGATAAAATAAATAAGCAATTAGATGAATGTGCTTCTGCTATTACTAAAGCCCAAGTAGCAATCAAGACTGCTGACAGGTAGAGTATGCATCCTACCCTAACCTGTCTTCCTCTTCCCTATCTCAACATTGGAAAGGGGGTTAATACTTAATATCCATTAAATGTCTCTATTACTGTTACTTGCTAAATCTAACATGTTATTATCTAATAGGTCTTTAGTAAGGGGAAAGCTATACATTTAAGTTTTTATACATAAAAGCTAAACATTTATCATATGATCCGTTTTGGGTTTTTTTGTTTTAAACTGATAAACAGGTACACCTTGGCAAAGTGTAATTCATTAACTCCCCAGACATTGTGAGGACATAGAAATTAGTTTTGTTTCTCTGGCTTAGAGGAGTAGTTGATGATTAAATAGATCTAGGTCTTAGAAGAATAAGAGATAAGAATGAGATCTCTTGGCAAAATTGTCTTTGTAACTAAAATCCTTAATTAACTAGATTATTCCATTGTTCCCAGATCACAAAAAGTTTTTTATCCATTCATAGATCTTGTTTTAATCTTTAGATTACTTATTGAAGTGTTTCTAAAATAATTAAAACTATGTCCATAAAAGTGTTGAAATGTAAATGGCTGTCTCTCGAAATTAGAAGAAATTGATTGCATATTGATTATCTGATGACTAAGTTATTCCAGTGCTTTTTGCTCAGTGAGAAGGCTTATTAGCATAAGCCATTTGTTAGGAGCAGATTTTTGCCTAAACACATTTGTCAAAGTAGACGTAATTGTATCCAGGGAGAAAACAGTTGTTCCTCCCAGTGTGCCCCCTAACCCGCATCCCTAGACCCCTTTGGAAGCACTTGTTGCCCTGACTTGAACTGGGAGGTAATTCTTATTTCAATATATAGCTTCATGGGTAGAGTGACTTTAAGAATCTCCAATCTGACAAGTGGCAAAAGAATATAATAATTGAACCCGCTTTGTAGTGTAAGATTGAATGATACTAGAAGCTTATATATAAGGAAGTTTCGTTAATTTGTACTGAGTTTAATAACAAATACAACATCCACAATCTGACAAGTGGCAAAAGAATATAATAATTGAACCTGCTTTGTAGTGTAAGATTGAATGATACTAGAAGCTTATATATAAGGAAGTTTCGTTAATTTGTACTGAGTTTAATAACAAATACAACATCCACAAGTGTATGTATGTATAAACATAAAAACCAATTCAGGGGTTGTTTTGAAAATCATAAATTTTTAAATATGTAATAGAAAAAATGTTGCATTTGTATGTCATGAACATTTTTTTGGTAGGCTTTAAGAAGCAGCTTAATTAGTCACACACATTGCCCCATTTTTAATATATTATTTTGCTTGTTCAGAAATCTTAAAAAAGCACAAGACTCTGTCTTTCGCACAGAAAAAGAAATAAAAGATACTGCAAAAGAAGTAGGTGACTTAACAGCAGAGCTAAAAAGTCTTGAGGAAAAAGCAACAGAGGTCATAAAGAATACAAATGCTGCAGAGGTAAGACTTGGAGAAGGGAGAGAATGGTATTTGAAACAGTTTAAGTAATTGGATATATGATATCAGTGCCTTGCATAATAAGCGCTCAGTAGGTTAAAACTTGTAACTATATTAACTTTTATTTGTACAATAAAAATGAATACTGTAACTTTTGAGTAAATGAGTTTTATTGTCTTTTTTTTTAAGATTTTATTTATTTTTAGACAGAAGGGGAGGGGGGGAGGGAGGGAGGGAGAGGAAATATCAATGTGTGGTTGCCTCTCATGCGCCCCCTACCGGGGACCTGGTCTGCAACCCAGGCATGTGCCCTGATTGGGAATCAAACCCGCGACCCTTTCGTTTGCAAACTGCCACTCGATCCACTGAGCCACACCAGCCAGGGCTGAGTAAATAAGTTTTAATTTAAAATGGAAGGAGAATGGGGACAGATTGCCAACTTCAGCTTTATGATGTGAAAATAACTGTTCTTTATTTGGGAAGGTCATATCTGTAGCAGTTCTTCTTGGTTTTTAGGAGTCTTTACCGGAGATCCAGAAAGAACATCGTAATCTACTTCAAGAACTAAAAGTAATTCAAGAAAATGAACATGCTCTTCAAAAAGATGCACTTAGTATTAAATTGAAACTTGAACAAATAGATGGTCACATTGCAGAACATAATTCTAAAATCAGATATTGGCAAAAAGAGGTAAGATTGTTAGTTACCATTTAGTTAAATGTAACTTTAAAATATCCCTTTATGAAAAATGGTTGAGTTTTTTGGTTTTTTGTGTGTGTGTTTGAGGTATGTTATGATTCTTAATTCCATGATATAATCACTTCCCAAGTTTATAGGGAACATGAGGAACAATATGTAATATTATATCCAGAAAAATCTGGGTAATTTTTAGAAGTAGTCAACGTATTCATCCAAGGGCTAATTTGGAGAGTTAACAGAAGGCTACATGAACACTTTGGAACGCTATAAGTATTTTTTTCTCTTTTTTTTCTGTTTTAAAAATTATTTATTTTTTAATTGTATTTTTCCCATTTCCATTTATCCCCCATAACTCTCTTCTACGTCCACCCAATCTCTCCCTGCCACAATCACCACACTGTTGTCAGTGTTTATGAGTACTTTTTCTTTCTTCCTTGATCCCTCCACTCCCTAACCCCCACCCCCAGAGCTATCAGACCTCTGTCTATGTCTGTCTCTCTTTTGCTTGCTTGTTAATTCAGTTTGTTAATTTTATTTCATTTAGCATAATGTTCTCTAGATCCATCCATGCTATCACAAAGGGTAAAATTTTCTTTTTTTTTAATGGCTGAGTAGTATGCCATTGTGTAAATGCACTATAGTTGTTTTATACCTATTTTTCTTCAAGTCCTTTGAAAAGTACTTGATGTACAAATTAGTTACAAATCCTTGATATGTTGTTTTAGTAGATAGGCAAGTTGTCATACTGTTGATTTCTTTGTTACCATATTGTTGATTTGATTCTTTTTAAACAATGGTAGTACCATGCCCTCCCTAACTCTTCATTTAATTGAACTTTTAGATTTCAAAAATATCACTGCATCCCATAGAAAATAATCCTGTTGAAGAGATTTCAGTTCTGAGCCCAGAGGATCTTGAAGCAATCAAGAATCCAGATTCTATAACAAATCAAATTGCACTTTTGGAAGCCCAGTGTCATGAAATGAAACCAAACCTTGGTGCCATTGCAGAGTATAAAAAGAAGGTATGAATAAACTGTTCATGTATCATACTCAGAAATTCTTATTAGTCCTCAGCCTAAATTGTGGCCTTTAATTTTTATATAATTTGCTGTGTTGTCATCTCAAATTTGTAACTGAATAGATGCTTACTCTCATGATATTCTTTTCATAGGAAGAATTATATTTACAACGCGTAGCAGAATTGGACAAAATTACTCAGGAAAGAGATAATTTTAGACAGGCATATGAAGATCTTCGGAAACAAAGGCTTAATGAATTCATGGCAGGTTTTTATATAATAACAAATAAATTAAAGGAAAATTACCAGATGCTTACTTTGGGAGGTGATGCTGAACTGGAGCTTGTAGACAGCTTGGATCCTTTCTCTGAAGGAATCATGTTCAGGTTTGTAATCAGATCCTTAGTTCTGGGTCCTCCTGTTACATAGCTCTGTATTTTCTCCAAACTCTTAGTATTTTTTTAGAGTTGGGATGTGAAGTTTGAAGATATATAATTTGTTTTATTTGATGAGAAATACTAAATTATTTACATATTGACGGTTTAGAGCATAAATTCTGGGCAAACAGCAAATACATTGTAAGTATATTTCATTGATTATGCTATTACAGTTGTTCCGATTTTTCCCTCGTTTTCCCCCTCTGCCCAGTACCCCCATACCCTCAGGCCTGACATAATTGCCAGGTTGGGTGGGGCAACCAGCTTCATTACTCTGTTGCTCTGTGTGGAGAAGGGCTCAGAGAGGGGACAGTGCCACTGCCCGGACTCTGGAGATTGCCTGGGAGGAAGCTCTCTCCCAGCACTCACACTTCACTTTCTCCCTATATGCCACTTGTGCCCTTCCAGCTATTGCCCTGGTGCAGAATCCCAGAAGGGGTAGGTCTGAGTACGCCTGTCTGTGCGGGCCCTGTAAGAGGAAAGAGGAGCCTCTTGAGAATCCTGCAGTTTATTCCACACCCACAACACGCACTGGTTTTTACAGCCAGAAGTTATGGAGACTTACCTTCTTGGCACTGAAACCCTGGACCGGGTGGTCTGGTCTGGGGCTGGGATCACTCACTCCCGAGGTATCCCTCCTGATTTTTATCCACCACATGCGAATGTGGGGCTGTCCTTTCTGCCACCTTTTCACCTCCATACCGTCTCCACCCCTCCTACCTCTCTGTATGAATTGTGGCTTCCTTAAATCCTTGGTTGTCAGACTTCATACAGCTCAATTTTCTGACAAATTTGGGTGATACTCGTTTTGTAGTCTAGTTGTAATTCTTGCTGAAGTTGTGTGTGTATTTGAAGTATGAAGTTGTGCATGGAGGTGAAAAATGTTTACTTAACACCTCCGTCTTAACATCCTGATGTAAAAATTTTATTGCAAATGCAGGAAGAATAGCAAGAAGTACTTATTAGCCTGCTTTTTAAATCTTAAACTTTGGGTAGATGCTCCCATGTGTTCATCCTCCAGAAATGTTTTTCTAAAATTACCCCCAAAAAGTTTAGAATTGTGGAAGGCAACTTAGAAATTCTTGAGGAAGGTGATTATGGAAAACAAAGTCTTAAGCTTTACACATAATTCAGCTAATGAGATTTTATTATTTCAGTGTTCGACCACCCAAGAAAAGTTGGAAGAAGATCTTCAACCTTTCAGGGGGAGAGAAAACACTTAGTTCATTGGCTTTAGTATTTGCTCTTCATCACTACAAACCCACTCCCCTGTACTTCATGGATGAGATTGATGCAGCCCTTGATTTTAAAAATGTGTCCATTGTTGCATTCTACATATATGTAAGTAATCATTTAGAGCTTCTTATCTTAAAAATTGTATGGGTTCTTCAAACATTGCACATGGAATTCTTTGACTTTTTTCTTTCTTTTGAGCTTTTCTAAACCATTCTCTTAACTCCATGTCCTGGGGTATCAAAGTAAACAAAGTTCTTTACTTGAGCCAAATACTTCCATTTGGGGAAAGTAAAATATAAATTGATAGTATAAATCAGTTGCCAAAACACAGCTAGAATCCTCTAAATCCTGCCTAGGACTTTTGTTTCGCTAAAAGACTACTTAGCAACCATGCTTCCAGAAATACTCAAATTCCTCTCAAATACTGTTTCATAAATTATCCATCTCATCATTCCGTTTGTGTTAATTATCAATGTATTGTTAAATTTATTGCCTAAAATACAAGGTCCGGCAGAAGTAAGGCCTGCTTGAGTGTCATTGGTAGGGTAATATGGGTCTAATAATTTATAGTTTTAATTTGAACATTTCAGCTAAAATGTCATATGGTATGCTTGAGTGTGATATTGTCATGTTACAGAATTACATGCTTATGATTTTGTAATAAAAGATTTTTATAATAAAAAAGGGCATTATTTGTGCCAGACCCTGTGGATTGCAGGGAGGTAAAGCTTAGATCTTTGTTATATGATGTACCTGTCCATACTTAATGTTTCTAACTTAGTCTTTCTTTCTCTTTAGGAACAAACAAAAAATGCCCAGTTCATAATAATTTCTCTTCGAAATAACATGTTTGAGATTTCAGATAGACTTATTGGAATTTACAAGACGTACGATATAACAAAAAGTGTTGCAGTAAATCCAAAAGAAATTGCATCTAAGGACTTTGTTAAACTTGTTTATACAGAAGATTCATCAAATTGAATCAGCATAGATCCAGCGTATTGTATTACTGATTTTTTTTCTTTGTAAAGAATTATAAACTATGTAAAATTCATATTCCTAAACTTGATCATGTATACTGGCTTCTAGTTTATGCTGTTACAAGTCTAATAACATATTCTACCTGCTTCTAGGAGACTGTAAAAATCTGACAGTTTTGTAAGCAGCAGACTGTGGGGACAATGAGATATCTAGAGGGCCAGGTTGCTGCCCTTTTTCCCAAACTGCTACCAGCAGCGTTCAAAGTATGTTGGTTCAGTTAACATTAAAATTCTAAACTAGTTCTTGTTATCAAGATGCAGCATACTCTCATGGACCTTTGACTTACAGTGGAAAAACCTGCCAACTACTAGTTTATAAATTCCTAAGGTATTCCAATTAATATACTAATTTAGACAATCACTGTTTATTACTCATATACTGGGAACATTTTTTTTAAATCAGTCATTCTGAATTATAAGGATAAAAACTTAAATACTTTCTACGCTTGTCTAAAATTTGGTATGTTTAAAACAACTGCAGGAGTACCAGCAAACTGAGACAATGTCTGAACATGACTAGGATATTGCATACAGTGAAAAGAAGAAATACCCACTATAGATACTTCGTAAAAAAAAGAAGTATACAGAGGTTAAATTCCATGGTGTAAATGAAAACTAAGATGGAGGGCTGTTTCCCTACCAAATTGTCATGGCATTTGTCTGTGTGAGTGTGTGTGTTTGACACTTTATTAGCTCAAGAAATATGCCACTGGAAATAAGTCGGCAACCACTTGGTTATCAGAAGGAGCTTGTGTATTTAATCGAAAGTTTTTACCTCTCCTATTCACTTTCTACATATTGATCCTGAGGACTTAAAAAATAAGAGTTAATTAGCTCATTATTCAGTAATGCATTATTTAAGAACTAAAAATCCAACAAACATTTGTATCATATTGTAAATATGTTAGCATGGACTTAAATAAAGACTGAAACAAAAGTCACGGTCTTTCGTTTTGTTTTTTAATTTTAATTGCATTGTGGAAAGAAAGGCCATACTGCCACATGCAGTGCCTCATTTGGATGTGTCTGGAGTCTTGGAAGCTTGACTATACATTGTCCTACAAAGGACCTTGCGAGCTTGTTTGGAGGTTCTAGCAGGGGAGCACGGCATTTGATAGTGCACAGCTTCAGGAGGGACACGTGTGGAGCAGTGAGGAAGAGGACGTCCGCCTAGCCAGCTAGATCAGCAGAATCAATCCTGGCAACTGATGTTGCAGCCAGTTCGTCCTCACGGCCTCACACCCTGGTCATTTGTTTTCAATCAAGATTATGTAAAAGTAACTAGAAAAGGATATAATTAGAATAAAGTGCCTTTTCACTGGTGAGAGTAGAGGTGAATGGAATTAAGTATTTTACTACATTTTAATAACCAATGGAGTAGTAGAGCTTAGTACTAAATTTTTAAGTTAAAGTACCTGATACCACAAGCCCCTATCAAAATTCCAGTTACTACCCCTAACTTTGAGCACATTATTAAGCCACTCAATATAAATACCAAAAGTTTATAAAAATATATTTGTTAGACATAAAGCAAATATTTGAATATGTACCTTAAATATTACCGTCTCATCTTCCTGATAAAAATGCAAATGAAAACAGCATGTTTAAGAATTAGTTACTCGTATACAGGCGTAACTTGGAGATACTGCAGGTTCATTTCCAGACTATCGCAATAAAGCAAGTCACAATTTTTTGGTTTCCTAGTGCTTATAAAGGTTATGTTTATGCTACACACATTTCAGTCTATTCACTGCAACAGCATGGTTTTTTTAAATTGTACATATAAATTTTAAAATGCTTTATTACTAAAAAGAAAAAAGCTAACCATTATCTGAGCCTTCAGCAAACTAATTTTTTTAGCATAGACAGACTTGCTTGATGAAGGGTTGCCACGAACCTTCAATTTGTAAAAAGCAAAAAAATCAGCAAAGTGCAATGAAATGTGTGCCTATACTTGACTATATTCATACACACTACATAAATCAAAAAAGTCTTAGTCTATTCAAAACTGGCAAATTATAAAATAGTGATGTCACACAACCCAGCCGGTAAGGCTCAGTTGGTTGGGCATTGTCTCTTGAACCAAAAGGTTGCAGGTTCCACTGGAGCCCTTGCCTGAGTTGCCAGTTTGGTCCCCTGGGGCACGTAGAGAACGCAACCAACTCATGTTTCTCTCACATCCATGTTTATAAGCCTCTTCCCCGCTCTAAAAAATGTCAAACTAAAAATGTTGATTAAGTTTATGCTTCAATTTTTAGCTGTGATTCTTATTAATAAAAATCTTGATTACTTGAATCTTTTGTTTCCTTTTTTTCCCCCAAAGATACTATTTTTAGAGGGAGGGAAAGGGGGAAGAAAAAGGGAAACATTGATGTGAGACAGAAACATTCATCGGTTGCCTCACAGGTGCCCCTGCTGAAGACCGCGGAGCAACCCAGGTATTTACCCCAACCTGGAATCAAATTGGCGACCCTCACTTTGTGGGACAACATCCAGCCAACTGAGCCACATTGGTCAGAGCTTAAATCCTTATAAGGTAGCATGATACCATGGACTCTGAAAAGAATACATGGGATCTCCCATATACTAGCTACATGGCCTTGGACAAATTACTTTTGTATGTTTTTTCATGTACAAAGTTCATACTGACTTCAGAAATGTCAGATTAAGTGCCTGATACATAACATGCATTTCAGTGCTTATTAATATTTACATGTATTTAAAACTACATGTTGGCCCTGGCTGGATCGTTAAGTTAGTTAAAGCATCATCCCCATACACCAAGGTTGTGGGTTTGAGCCCTGGTTAGAGCACATACAAGCAGCAGCCAGTGAATGAGTGCATAAATAAGGGAAACAACAAATCAATGTATCTTGCTTGCTCTCTAAAATCAAAATTTTTCTAAAAAATTACTTTTAAAAAAGTTTTTGTGTTGTGACTATAATCAAATTCAATACAACTTTAGAGTCCATATATACCTCACCCACTTCCATTACACCCTTCAAATATTCCTTGCCCACACAATAGTTAATTGTGCTAGGTATATTATGATGCTGGTCATAAATGAACCTAATGCAACCAGCCATCTTAGTTTTAAGGCTCTCTTTTTAAGCAAAATAAGATTAAATTACTGGTACTTTGCAATTAGCATAAGGGAGCATCTGGCAAATAATTTAAGACAATTTTTAAGACAAATACAGTTAGCGTTGCCATCTAAGTCTGATGAGAATAGTATATTGCTCCAGTAACGTTTCAAAGTTTATCCAAGAACTGATTTGACTGACAACTAAAATACTACACAAAAGTTAAATCCTAAAATAAATTAACAAAAGCCATAGAATATAAGTATTAGAAAATGCTGCCGTTTCTTCCCTAACAACACTTAGATTTCCAAAAGCAACAGCGTTATTAGAAGTGATGTTGATAAACATTTTAAGGCTCAATAAATCTATCTAAAACACAATGTGTGGATCAGGTATGTCTGATCAAAAACATCTTTAGACTTCCAGTTAAGATGGGAAGCATAGGTAAACATGGCTCACCACCTTGCACAACCACATCAAAATTAAGCTACAGAACCACCATCACTCAGAACCATCAGAAATCAAGTTGAACGGACATTCAACAACTGTGGAACTAAAGAAACCACATCCATTCAGACTGATTGGAGACACAGGATGGGCTGGTCCCCCACCCACATGTGGTGGATAAAAATTCAGGAGGGATATATCAGAGAGCGAGGGATCCGGGCCACACACCGGGCTCCCCAGCCCAGGATTCCAGTGCCAGGATGCCCCCAATACTTCTGGCTGTAAAAACAAGCAGGGTTTGAGTTGGTGAAAGGACTACTGGATTCCCAAGAAGTGCCTTTTAAAGGGCCCACACACAGAGTTACTCAGACTCACTCCTTCTGAGCTCCAACACCAGGTTAGCAGCTTGAAAGGCACCAATGGCATATGGGGAAGAACTTAAATGGTTGACATCACGGAGAGAGCTGGGAGACAGCTTTCTCCCAGACAGAAGCCACTGTTCCTTTTCTGAGCCTTCACCACCACAAAGCCAAAAGGCAGAGAGCCATATCTGAGACTCCATCAACCTGGTTAACAGTCTGCTCCACCCTGGGAAATTCCTGAGGCTCTGCCCACCCAATTTAGGGCCCACCCAAGCTGTTAACATTGGCTTTTCCACATATATGAATGGCTGGTCTCCACTCAGGCTTCACATCTTCCTGAATCCTCTCAAGCAAAAACCCGCCTCGGCAAGTCCCCAACCCCCACACATCTTGCTAAGTGGCCCCAGGACCAGCACTTGCAACAGCCAGCTTTGGATTACACTTTGGCTTCACCTGGGAACCTTCAAGACCCGCACAAGTAGCAGCCATTTGAAAAATGCTTTGTAGCTCATGCTAGGTGACCCCAGGCAGAATATAGGAAGTGGCTGACCCTGGCCCATATCACCACTGGACAGCTACAGACCACATCAGAACACCACCACCCTGCCTCTGCATAGCTGATTCCTCTACAGATGGTGGAGGTTGGTGGTCAGTGGTCACAGCCAATCCTTGCGGCTGACCGGCCTGGGTAAATCCCTCCCACTGACCTGCCAACAGTAATCAAGGCTCAACTACAAGAGGAGGGTATACTCAGTCCACACGAAGGACACACCTGTAGTACCCGGCTTGGGTGATAGGGGTGGCGGTGCCATAAACCTAACCGGGCACCTACTACATTAGGCACACTACCAAGACATGGAGTCAAATACATAGTAACAAACAGGGAGGGTGCCAAAATGAGGAGACAAAGAAATATGGCCCAAATGAAAGAACAATTCCCAGTGGGCTAGAAAAAGAACTAAACAAAAGGGATATAAGCAACCTATCACGTGCAGAGTTCAAAACACTGGTTATAAGGATGCTCAAGGAACTTAGCGAGGACCTCAACAGCATAAAAAAGATCCAGGCAGAAGTGAAGGATATACTAATAGAAATAAAGAACAATTTACAGAGAATCAACAGTGGAATGGATGAAGCCAGGAATCAAAGCAATGATATGAAACATAAGGAAATAAAAAAAACAACCAATCAGAATAAAAAGGAAAAAGAATCAAAAAAACGAAGATAGTGTAAGGAGCCTCTGGGACAACTTCAAGTGTTCCAACATTCACATCGCAGGGGCACCACGAGGAGAAGAGAAAGAGCAAGACACTGGAACTCTATTTGAAAAAATGATGAAAGAAAACTTCCTTAACTTGCTGAAGGAAATAGACAAGCAAGTCCAGGAAGCAGAGTCCCAACCAAGATGAATGCAAACAGACCCACGCCAAGGCACATCATATTTAAAATGCCAAAGGTTAAAGAATCAGCCCTGGCTGGTGTGGCTCAGCGGACTGAGTGCCAGCCTGCAAGCCGAGGGGTCGCCGCCAGTTCCATTCCTGGTCAGGACACATGCCTGGGTTGCAGGCCCGAGTTCCCGGTCAGGGGGAGTGCAAGAGGCAGCCACACATTGATGTTTCCCTCTCTTTTTCCTTCCCTTTCTCTAAAAATAAATAAATAAAATCTAAATTTAAAAAAGAGAGAGAGATAATCAGCAAAAGAAAAGCAGTTAGTTACCTATAGGGGAGTCCCCATAAGACTGTCCGCTGATTTCTCAAAAGAAACTTGCAGGCTAGACAGGACTGGCAAGAAATATCCAAAGTCATCAAAAGCAGGGACCTACAGCTAAGATTGCTCTACCCAGCAGCTTATCAGTTAGAACTGAAGGGCAGATAAGGAGCTTCCCAGGCAAGAAAAAAACTAAAAGAGTTCATCAATCACCAAACCATTATTATATGAAATTTAAAGGGACTTACTTAAGAGAAAAAGATCAAAACTATGAACAAGAAAATGGCAATAAACACACACCTATCAACGACTGAATCTAAAAAACAAACTAAGCCAACAAGAACAGAGCCCTGGTTGGTGTGGTTCAGTGGACTGAGCACAGGCCTGAGAACTCAAAGGGCACCGGTTCAATTCCCAGTGGGCCAGATCCCTGGTTGGGGGTGTAGGAGGGGCAACCCAGCTGGTCGATGTTTCTTCACACACTGATGTTTCTCTCCCTCTCTTTTTCCCTCCCTTCTCCTCTCATTAAAAATAAATAAAATCTTTTAAAAAACAGAGACAGAATCATGAATACAGAGAGCATTCTGATGGATGCCAGACGTGAGGTGTGTTTGGGGGAATGGGTGAAGAGGTGAGGGGATTAAAAAGTACAAATTGGTAGTCACAGAATAGCCATGGGGATGTAAAGTACAGTACAGGAGATGAAATAGCCAAAGAACTTATATGCGTGACCCATGGACATGAAAAATATTTAGGGAATTGCCTGAGGGAGTAGGGAGTACTGGGGGTGGCAAAGGGCAAAAATTGGGACAACTGTAAAAGCACAATTTACAAAGATTTGTTACAAAAAAAAATCTTTAAGCAATCCCTTACCATTTTAGATGTTGCTGCTTGATTTTAAAACATCACCATCTTTATCTGCCCATTCAAAAGTTTCAAGCCACATCAAAAATAAAGGCATAGGCACTTTCAGGTTTTTGCCATCTTTTAATCTGAAAGCTAATACATATGAAGAAATGCAAAGCCAATCACTACAGTATATTAATGCTAACAGACAATACTGGTACAAGAATGTTTAAATGTCAAAGCACTATTAGGTCAAATTCTCTAACCAATAAAAAACAAACAGGATAGTAATACTCAAATCAAGAAATCACTAGATTCTAGTTTTCAGACTGAAAACTAGAGATATTGTCTCATTTCTAACACATTTTCTATCCAACAGATGCATGAAAGGTTTAAAATATTTCTATATATTTGTTGCAATTCTAATAAAGTTTAGTTTGCTATTTTATTTATCCATGCAATCCCTATTTCTCCATTTAGCAATGATTGTTAGTACCTATACAGAATAAGCCTATTTAAAGAATTTAGATCTGAATTTTCAATGAAAAGCTATATTCCACATAAATTCCTTCAATAAATATAAAGTGTGACATAGTATATTCTTTAAATCATACAGACTGTTAGATAAACTTTGGTAAACAGATAGAGAGACTTCAGATAAACATACTGAAATGATTTCATTTAGAAAGGTTATTATGTGTTGGTTAAAAAAAAGGATCGACATTAGTATCACCGAAATTAGTGTAACTATAACAATGTTTAGAATCTTAAAAAATTCAACTTCCTTTACACCATCAGGCCAGGAACATGGCATTCTTTTTGAAGAAATTTTCATTTCAGGAATGAGAAGTTTCTTTATTTGTCCAATTTCTGTTCTGTTCCAATCTTCTTTCAATACCTGGCTTACTCGAGGATAAATTTCAACACATTGGACCTCAGGAAGTGGTCTTTGTTTCAAGACCTGCACACGCTGGCGGACATCATCAACTTTTTCAAGAAATTTAAGAGGAGACTCTTCTCGTAAAGATGTTGTCAATGTCATCAATTCAAGCTGCTGCTCTCTCATTTCTTTTATTCTTTCAATGTGTGGAGTATATTCTTGATTAATCAGATTACCAACATCACAGAGGGCAGTTAGGAAAAATTTTTTTTTCTGTTCTAATGTATCACTAAGCTCCTTAAAATACTGGAGAACAACTTCTTTCTCACTTTGGACCATTTTCTCCGAATGAGATTTCTGTTCTTCCAGCTTTTCAATAAGACAAGTAAGATCTGTCCAGTGTGTGTCTGTTAATTGTTCAAGCAGTTTTTGAGGTGTGTCCTTTTCTTTCAGATAGGCACTTTGAAGATCATCTATAGGATGACCATGATGTTGGCCTATGGTAAGGCAATGACCACAAACTAATTTTTTATCTAGTAGACAGTAAACATTTAATGGTTGTCTGTAATGTTCAGGGCAAGTGACAATATGTGGATGATCTTCTTGCTGGTACTTTTCAATAATAGCCCTTAGTGCAAAATTAACTGGTAAAGATTCAATACCAGTTGGAGCAATTTCAATACTACTTCTGCAATTAGGGCACTTGAGTGGAATTCGTAAAGGTCTCCATACATAAAAGCTACCAGATGCCTGAAGAACGTTTTCCAAGCAGTTTCTACAAAATGTATGAGAGCATGGTAGTACACGAGGATCTTCAAAAATACTGTAACAAATGGGACACGTTAACTCGTCCTCAAAATTGTACATTTCCTGTCAAGAGAAAAAAGTATTTTAAGTCTACATGTAACAAAGATAAATAAACATATGTAAAGTTTTAGTTGTTAACCTCCACTGTTAATATATTATACCATGCCTGTCATTGAAGAGGATAAAAGAAGGTAAAGAAATTAGTCAAAAAACATATATGCATAACCCATGGACACAGACAACGAAGTGTGGTGATGGCATGAGGGCAGGGGGCAGGGGAGCTGGATGGAGGTGGGCAAAGGAGGGGAAAATAGGGTCATCTGTACTAGTGTTAACAAAAAAGTTAAAAAAATTATAAAAAGTATGACAAAAAGACTAAATAAAAAAGAGGATAACTGAGGTATTTACTTTTTTTAAATGTAACATGCTTAGTAATGCAATTCCTAATATACAATATTGAATAACAGATCATCATTAAGAGCTTATTTGGGACAGAAATCATTGTAAACAATTCTAATTAATTTGTAATGCTTCATATTAAAGTTATTTAAGTTTGCTCCTGTGTAATGAAGATTTAAATTTAAAGTGTTCTATTGAAGTCTACTTAATCATTATAACTATTCTGTGCAACTTTTTACATTCTAAAATGCTAAAAATAAGCTAAGCTTAGCAGAATTATATTCTTTAACTCAAAAGAATAATTCATGCTCTCAATTGGCTCAACCATAGTTTCTAAAGCAAGTTACTAAATTTCTCTAGTAACTGTTCGGATAAATATCTTAGTTTCTTGAACTGGACTGCTAGTGTGCTTAAAACCCAGGATCAGCTTAGTGTAAATTCTAAAGTAATTTTATTTATTTATTTAAATTTTGAAAGCATATTTATTAAAATTGGGGGCAGTGAAACAAGGAAGGGCTTAGGATAGAAGAAGCAACAGGAAAGAGCCTAGGTGGAGCTGCTCTGGCTCTCTAAAAATGTTAAAGTAATTTTAATTTGAAGATTTAAAAAGGAAAAACATTTTTGAATTGGTCCTTGCAATAAAAATGAGGTGCTGATCATGGTAACTGAATTATCACTAAAACATGAGTAGTAAAGAACACCATTAGTCATCTCTCCTTAATGAAAGAAACACAGCAATTGTTCAGAGACCCTCTCTGACACAATTAACTTGACCTCTCGGCAAGCTATTATTGACATTGCCAACAAGCCTGACAGTTTTGCACCTAATCACCTCTTTATAATATTCCTTTGTACCTACCAATACAAGCCACAATCCTCAGGACTGACTTAGCCCTGATAGAGAAAAATTACACCACTGTTTAAAGAACCTTGAAAAGCAAAATAAAAACCCCAAATGTCATACATGTAAAAATACAGGATCCAGCAAAAATAATGCCCCTTTTTTATTACAAAATCTTTTATTACAAAATCATAAGCATGTAATTCTGTAACATAATAATATCACACTTGAGCATACCATATGACATTTTAGGTGAAATGTTCAAATTAAAACTATAAATTATTACACCCATATTAATGACACTGCCAACCACACTCAGGCAGGCCTTACTTCTGCCCAGACCCTGTATAAAGATTACTATATCCTCCTCTATAAAAAAAATTAAGTTTGAGAAAGCAAATTGTACTTTTAATGAACATAAAAACCACTTTAGATTTTTTATTTCTGTGCTCCTACCTTTACCATTTTCAAAACCAACCTCTTATTCTTGCTTTAAATCTCAACTTCAACCTTCCTCCTCCCCAGATTAGGTGCCCTGTTAATCTCAACTGAACCTTGTTGTAACATTCTTCTATACATTAGAATATAAGCCTACGATAGGGCAGGAATTGTGTCTAAGCACAAAACATGACAAACAGTAGGCATTCACTCAAATTTGTAAACACTGACTCTTTTTTTTGCTAAAGATTTTATTTATTTATTTTTAGAAAGAGGGGAAGGGAGGGAGAAAGAGAGGGAGAGAAACATCAATGTGTGGTTGCCTCTCACGCACCCCCAACTGGGGACCTGGCCCACAACCCATGCATGTGCTCTGCCTGGGAATTGAACCGGCGACCCTTTGGTTTGGAGGCTGACACCCCACTGAGCCACACACACCAGCCAGGGATAAGCACTGCCTCTTAAGAGACCAATGTTAATGTCAGATCTTAGTTTTTTGGTTTCTTTAAAATAGCAACATCTCTACTTTCTTAGGAAAAGCTTTAACAGGAGAGTCCATCGGAAAATACGCTCCATTCAGGTTGATCAATACTCAGAACCCTAATAAGCCAGGATGTATCACAAAGACACTAAGCTTCTTCAACTGTGAAACATTCCAAGAAACTAACATAACTGGGCAATAATACAGAAGATGACATTCACTGCACATAAATTCAAGTGAATGCATGTTGGAAAGACTTGATGACTTTACCCTATTATCTACAGATCATACAAAGCCACCCAAGAAAAACAAATGTGTTTCTCAGAGAATTTCAGTGATGTCATGAAGAAATAAACAGAGTAGCACTTAGCAAGGAATAAAATTTGAGCAGTGGACATATATTCTATTTAGATTTAAATTAGAGCTATTTAATGTTTAACTACAAAAATTATCTCTGAAATAAAATCCAAACTTTCCCTCCAAAGCTTCCCTCCAAAGTCCTACATTTGTCAAAAGCTACAAAACATTCTCCATAAGAACCCATTCAGAGATCCCAAAAGCTCAACTTTCTTTAGAATGAGGATATTCACAACAATACTATAAAGAAAATATCTCCTGGGCTCATATAAAAATGAAAGCAAATATTATGGTCTCAAAAGTTACTTCCATAGTACGTAAAATTTTAAATAAAATTTCATCAGAAATTGTGAATAACTTGAAGATACAGAAATCGAATTCTACTCTTCTTGCTGATTTATTAAAAACTAATTTTAGGTAACAAACTCATGAGAAGTCAGATACTGAGAAGCCAGGCTGGCTGACAATAACTGTAAGACTAGGAACTTTCTGACTCTGGTTGCTACCCAAGAAACAGAAGATATAAGTGGCTATCATGTTTAGGGGCTAGTTCTTCTAGGAACTAGTATGACATTATACGCACCAGAAATTTTCCATAACCAGCCTAAACTCCTGATGGGGAGAAAAGGAGCAAAAAATCTTAGCTATGTACATTTTCCACAATAAATATATTAAATTTAGCTATGTTGTATGTAGGTAACAACACTGAACCCTATTAAGACAATGAAGCAATAACTTCAATACAGATATGGGCAAAAGTAGGTTAATAATAATAATTAATTCAATAATTAATGAATAAGTCCTGGCAGGTGTGGCTCAGTGGATTGAGCACCAGCCTGAGAACCGAAGGGTCACCAGTTCGATTCCCAGTCAGGGCACATGCCTGGGTTGCAGGCCATGTCCCAGTAGGGGGCGCGCAAGAGGCAATCACACATTGATGTTTCTCTCCCTCTCTTCCTCCCTTCTCCTCTCTAAAAATAAGTATTTTTAATTTAAAAAAAGTAATGAATAATCATACAAGAATAAAGTTTGTATTTCGTGTACTCACAACTGTAAACTACTTTTGTTCCTCCTTGTATTCTCAGGAAAAAATGGCTTCCAACCTAAAATTCTATGCAAAGAAAAATAAAAAACTTTTCAGGGTATACTAAAGATAATTTGACATAAGAGTTCTCAAAAATGAACACGTCTCCCTCCCCACTTTGTAAAGAAGCTACTGCAGTGTGAAAAGAAAAGCAAAAATTCTCACCAGGATAATGGAGAAATGAAGTCCAGGAAAAGTGAACAGCAAGCCTAAAGAACAAGTAGTCTGGAGGAAGAAGACAGGGATTCAGGAAAAATGTCTTTTAAGTAAATAAATGGAACTGACAGAATATTTCATGTGTCTAAGCATACTGAGAGGTAATGAGAAAACTAAATTTAAGGAAAAGTGATTTAAACATGAAAACAGGAAAAATACATGTAAGTACATTATGTGGCTTAGTTGTCATGTTATTCACAAAATTATAAATATTAAATATTGATTTCTTCAAAAAGCATGACTGTTATAGACCGTCATGTCTATGTCCCAACAAAATTCCTATGTCGAAATCCTAACTCTTTATGTGATGGTATTAGGAGTGGAGCCTTTGGGAAGTCATTACATCATGAGGGTGGGGCCCTCATGAAGAGGTTAGTGCCCTTATGAAAAGAGACAGCCAGGGCTTCTCTGTCTGCTCGCCCCCGCATGAGGACCCAACAAGAAAATGGCCATCTGCAAACCCGGAAGAGAGCTCTCACCAGAACCTAACTATGCTGACGTTCTGATCTTAGACTTTCTAGTCTCCAGAACTGTGAGAAATAAATGTTTATTGTTTAAGGCACCCAGTCTATAATATCCCAAACTAAGAAAATGATATAATTATATTTGGGGGAGAGGATATAGGAAGGAAACTATATTTAAGAACTAAATCTTAAATACAGTTAAGAAACTGTATTTAAGAACTAAATCTTCCCTTATAAGAAGTCAATACATACCTAAAAGTGAAGAGCCAAGAAAGCACATAAAAAGCATATTATTTAGAAATACAGAAGCAAGTATCAAAAGAAATCATTAGAAGAAATAAAAATGATTGCTTCTGGGGTATAGGAATCAGAAACGGGGAGACAGGGCAGGGCACTGCTTTTTTTTTCATTATAAACTTAAATACTGCTGTTTTACTTTCAACTATTAACATGCAATTAAAATATAATAAAGTTTTAAAGAAAGAAATAAAGACAATCCTACACACATCCTGGCAGGAAAGTAAGATACCTAAGAAAAGGAAAACAAAAATATAATGGTCTCCAAATTCTCTTTTGGGAGACTGTAATTTCCAAAGACGGCCACAACAATTATCGCCCACATATGCTCTTCTGTAATGTGACTTTGCTAGTACTCCCCCATCAAGAGATGAAATCTATACTCCCCGAACCCCCACCAAAAAAAAAAAAAAAAAAAATCTGGATAGGACATGTGACTGCTCTGACCAATAGGATACAATACAAGTGATGCTGTGACAGTTCTGGGTATGGCCCTTAACTACACTGGCAAGTTGCTGACTCTTAGAATCAAACTGCTAAGTAAAAAGTCCAGGCTACTCTGCTGAGAAAGGCCAAGTGGAGAAGCAATGAGGTGTCAGCCATGTCAGTGCAAAAGCCATCTTGGACATGTAGCTTGCCAAGCCTTCAGATGTTTGTTATACAGTAGCAGATAACCAGAACATCTCCAAAGCACCAAGGAATGCTAAAACACAATGCAGTAATGTCCACAGGTCTGGAAGAGAACATGACCTACGAATTCTGTACCCATCCAAGATCTAATTTACTAATGTGAAACCACAAAAATACTCTCGGCAAAATTTGTAGGGTTAACAAAAAATTCTAGAGAGCACAGCTGAAGCCATATACTTTGATTACCAAAGTCAAATGCCCTCACTAACCAGTATAAAATGTTATTTTCTCCAGGAAGTCCAAGTAAAGATGGATAACTGAGTTTGAGATTTCCTGCTTCTCTTTTGAAAGTCACCAAGAAATATGAATATAAAAATTCTTTTCAAAGAAACCTAAGGCTACATCTACATACAAATTATTTCACAAATTTCTTGTGTTTAAGTATTAAAAAACACATTTCTGAATCTCTAAACTTTTTATGCGGTCTTTCTCCAGAGGCCTGATTTTCTGTGGAGTCTCCACAATGTCTAACCAGCCTATTACGGATGGGTCAGCAATGATAAGAAATGATGGAGAATTGAGCAGTAGCAAAAATATCATTGCCCATTCTTCTGTATAAACAATTTTTTGTTTTAATTCACTAATATGTTATTGCCTTTCATCTCTAAACATGAATGGTTATAAAACATTTATTACATTTTACATCCACTAAAGAGAAACTATATTTACCACATTACAGAGTTAGATGACTTGTTCTAGGACTTACAGTGTGAGTCAGCTATAAGTCTGGGAAAATTTATGAAGTGCCACCACCCAGATTGGGGCTCACATCGTTGTGGTCCTAACTGATAAAAAGCACATTTCATGTAATTAAGTTTACTTTAGAAATACTACAATTGTGTATTCTATACACATAGGGTAAGTTTTAAAAATACTTTTATACAGCGCTGGCCTAGTGGCTCAGTTGTTTGGAGCATCATTCTGTGCACCAAAAGGTTACGGGTTCGATCCCTGGCCAGGGCACATACTGAGGTTTCAGGTTCAATGCCTGGTCGGGGTGCATATGGGTGGCAACTGATCAATGTTTCTCTCTCACATCCATGTTTCTTTCCTTGTCCCCCTAGTGCTCTCCCCCCTTCCACCTTCCCCTTCCTCTCTCTGAAAGCAGTGACTATATCTTCAGGTAAGGAGTAAAAAAAATAAAATAATTTTGTACATATAAATTGTACAAAATAATGAAGGATCACCATAGCTCTTTCAAATTTAAAAAAAGAATCCTAAGGTCAGATCTGATTTCAACTCTGCCCATTTGTACTTCCTGCGTTTTGACATCAACATGTTTCCCCAAACTAAAAAAGAAACTATTAATGCAATTTATCCAGGGAATAAAAATTACCTGGAAATTCTTTTACACTCACTTGATTAATCTCCCAGAGTTTACCTACTTTGCTGATCTTCTGCTCTGAAGACTGCATATACTTTATCTCCCCAAGTTTTTCAGTTTCTTTTATTCTTATTCTAAAATTAGTTAATGTTTTAGAAGTACATTCTCAAAAAATATATTATATAGGATACCACTGGAATGGTTGTTATTTCATTGTCTTTGATGTTTACCTTCCTTATGCTTCACTGTCTTTTTAGAAAAGTAGTGACAAATAACAGTTGTTGCAGCAGCAGGAGAGGTATCACTTGGACCCTGGCGGTCCCAACAACTCTGCAACCAAATATAATGCCACGAAGGATTTCTTTTACAATGTCAAGCATCTTTTGCGCTCTCAAAAATACTGTTAGCCCGCAATGGTGATGACGGGGCAAACTCTCACGGTCATTTCGGACTGCTTCAAGTTTAAGTAAAAGGCATGAAGTATCCATGGCACTGAAAGATTTTATCCAACTTAAACCTGTAAGTATTGATTTAGGTCATTCCCATCAACGCGTCTGTTCATTAAACTAATGTGAGACCTTGGGTCACTTTTACTTAACGCATCTCCGAACTGAGGTTTCACATCTGTAAAATGGGCACAAATACATCCACCCCCCACCCCCCCACCCCGCTAAGTCCCAAAAGAACCTCTCACAGACAAAGGGCTCAAAATAGCAGCAGCCTTCCCCTTCCCTCTCTCCGAGGCTTACGAGCACTCCTCCCGGGCCTCCCGCTTCAGGTGCCTCCACCCGCTCGGCGCCTCCGCCCAGAAGCCCGACCCGCGAGGCAGAGCCGCTCTATGGGGTCCGGCCCCTTCCCGCCTCACCGCCACAGGGCACCGTCTCCCGCACAGAAACGTCGTTCCACATCGAGAGAAGGAAAGCGGGGCTCCCCATACTCCCCATCGGGGCCAAGAGGGACGAGCTGCAGGACCCAAGCCCACTCTCTTCAGCGAGCCCCTCGACAGTCCTCCAAACACACCCAACATACCAGCCTCTGCTACAGGGAAAGAAGAGGAGCCCGGAGCCGCCGCCGCCGCCGCCGCCTTCTCGAACCCGAAGAGAAGCTCCTTACATTCACACCACGCAGTTTCACAGGCCGACCGGACCTCGCCGCCCTCCGCCGAGAGGTGGAGAACGCCTCCGTTTCCCCGCCCCCCGCCGCTTGAGGCCCCCAGGTGCTCAGATTGGGCGGGGCTTCGCGGAGCTTCCTGACGCAGTTGCAGTCTCCCGGCAACATTCAACTGCGTAGCTTCCGCCAATGGGAAGGAGCGCGGGGCTGCAGTTCGAAAGTAAACAGCCGGCGGCTCCTGCCGAGGCGGGGCGCGATCTCCAGGACTCGGTTGGAGGCCCGGCGCCAGCTTTCCGCGCCTGTGCAGTAGGTGCGGGCCGCCCCCGCGGGAGCTGGGAGGCCCGCTGCCGGCGGCGCTTCGGCGTATGCAAGCTCTTCTGGGAGCCCCGGAAGTGAGCAGGGATCCCTGGTTAGGCGACCGGATGGCACCGATGGCCCTGGGAGAGTTGGGACCAGGAATCAGCAACGATTCTCAGGACTATTTGCTTAACAGGTTCCGTGCTTGGAGGAGGCTCACCACCCGCCCTGAAGGCACACGCACCCCAGGGGGAAAGGTCCGGACCCCAGAGCCCGGTTTCTTTTGTTTGCGGAGTCTGGACACAAGGCTCTACCCGAGTACTGGGGTGAGCGTGGGAAGAGGGGGCTTCTGATTATTTAGAAGTCTCTTGTACTTAAAGAGAACTAATTCTGTTAGAGCTAGTGGGACCTTTGGACAGATTAGGGTGATCTCCCTGCTTCTCTCCCTGCTCCCCCAGCGCCACCGCCCCCAATTTATGAAATTATTGCCTAGAGATGGCGACTGTTGCACAGAATTCCTGACTTCTAATTCAGTTTCTCTACCAAGTTCCTATTTCACCTTTTCCCTTTTTTTCTTGAGAAACTTTCTCCAGCTGTATCTCAAGATATCCTCATATATTCCCTCTCTCAACTACACTTAAAAGTCATTTACCACCGTGCTAAATAAAATTATGAGCATTGTTCTACTGTGTATTGCCAGTACATTCAAGTCTTAAGCTATTATACCATAAATTACAGGAAAACATTAAACACGATGTAAAACAAGATGATGAGTCCTGAGTCAGTCTCAGATGTCTTCCCCAATTCAGTTACTGAAAAAGTTACTATATGATGTGTGGATTCTGGCAATATCCAGAGATACCCAGTATTACATGGAATACTGTTGTAACAGGGAATACAAACTTTATACCACTCTGACTTACTATGAAATGGAATTAGAATAAAATGCATTAACAAACTAATAAAAAGAACTCACATACTTAGAATTTCCTTATAAGCATATTGCAAAGACCAGCAGTTCCAGTTCCTGCTTGTACAAAATACAGCCTTGACCACAACTTTGGGCGATGCAGATCGCCCAACTGCAGGAATTTGGCTGTAACTGACCAGCTCCAGGATGCTGACACATTAAAGGTTCATATCAGGACTAGCAAGGACAGTGCCTGCACATCCACAGCCTCTCCCCCTGATATCTTTGTTCTCCTTGTCCCTCGCCTGCCTTGTAAAAAAGTCCTGCCTGCACTGAGATGTTAAGATGGGCCTTGAGGCAAGAGTCTACCATCTTCCAGGTTGCTGGCACCTGAATAAAACCTCTTTCCTTTATATCAGCACCTGCCTCTAGAGTTGGCTTTCACAGTGACAGGCAGCTGGACCTGCATTTGGCTGCAGTGTACGAGAACATTTCAACTTCGTTATCCACATATATTTTTTAGTTAAACATATAACAATAGATAGCTTCTTAACTTCTGTCAAAACAATATGTTGAGAATATCTTTCCATACCAATAAATGTAGTATACTTCTATAAAATTATTCTCTCTCTCTTTTTTAAAGCATAACTATGATGATAACTATGGACTTTGGGTGATGATGATGTCAACGTAGGTTCATCACTTGTAACAAATGTACCACTCTGGTGGAGAATATGGATAATGGGGGGAGGCTATGCATTTAGGGGGAGCAGGAAATATGTGGGAAATCTCTATACTCTTCCCCTCAATTTTGCTGTGAACCTAAAAACTCTGAAAAACATAGTAAATTCTTAATTTAAAAACTTTTAAAATCCTAAGTGTAATTCCCCCAGAATGAATTCATGTGGCTGAATAATGCTTTGAACTGTAATTTTTTTCCCACCTGTGTTTTCCCCTCTGTGTTTCCTTACCAAAAAAAGAGTTATGTGCTTAGCAAGAAAGTAAAGATAGCTTGCACTTGACTTAACTGGCTTTTGTTTTCCGAAAAGCCTCAACCCATTGAGGAAAATTACATTTAAGGCGAGAGACTGAATGTTCAGGATCAGAACGAAGTCTAATAGCTCCAACATAGAGATTACTCAGGTCCTAATGGAGGGAGCTATGACACCTAAAAGGAAGGGCTACATCTGTCCCTGCAGGGAGACTGATTTAGAAGCCGATAGGTTCCCAACTTTGCCAAAGATTTCTGTAAATCAACATGACCAGAAGTGCCAGGGAGCTAGCTACAGGAGCCTACAAAATAACAGTGACAGTCACCTAACATACTTAGGTTTATGAACTCTGTGGACTAAAAGTGGCCACATACTAAACCTGATAGGCTCTGGGAAGGCCTGCATGGCAGCCATGCAAACTCAGAGACAGAAAATAACCACATTGGATAGTCTGAAACGAAAACTTTCTAACTACAAGTAGTTTATGGCAAGTAGGCATGTCCTAGGGCAGTATTATTCCCTAACAAAGGTCAATCGTTACCCTAACTAAGCCTGCCTGTTGTCTTTTTGCATCTAGGATAATATACCTAATAACATGCCTTTGCAATAACAAAGTAATTTCCCTTGTTTCAGACCTCTCAAAGCACAGGCAGAACACCAGCTCAGACTTCCCGACACAGTTGAAGGCAAAAGTAGGAAATAAAATCTTACCTTCTAAAAAAAATTTTTTTAAAGATTTTATTTATTTACCTTTAGAGAGCGGGGAAGAAAGGAAGAAAGAGAGGGAGGGAAACGTCAGTGAACAAGAGATCTCGTGCCTCCAACTGGGGGCCTGGTCGCAACCGAGGCATGTGCCCTGATTGGGAATCGAACTGATGACCTTTCGGTTCGCAGGCCGGCGCTCAATCCACTGAGCTACACCAGCCAGGGTTAAAAATATTTTCTGATGACAAAACATAATTTTTTTAAAGGTCATCATTGGTAAAAAGAAATGAAGAAAGTGGAAAATATAATATTCCCACCTACCACTGTCCACAATGTGGTATGTATAGAAATTGCCTCGACTTGTGAATTTATATCAGAATGAAACTCTCACCATCTTTCCCTGTCACCAAAGAATAAACTTAGTGCATGCTGGCATAGTGATGTCACTTTGGGCTTAATGAAAACATGGCCTTATTAAAAGTCTTTGAATCCTTTTCCTGTTTATAAGTTGAGCAGCTTCTGTATTCTCCAGGTTTTCTATGTATTTGCTAACATCTGCTGGATCGTGAACATTAGGCTTTATCATATCTTCCTAAAGGAATGTGTAATGTTCTGTTCTCCCAGAACCTTTCTTTCTCCCCAGCAAGCACTTCTTTCTAGAAGACATGCAGTGAGGGGGTCGGCTGGGTTTTAAAAATCCACTGCACCTGTCCCTTGGCTCAATTAATTAATTTAGCCTTTGGGTTTTAAACTGCAATTCCTTTAAATCACCTCCCACCCTCAATTTCCATCACCCGGGGAAATCCTCAAGGCCTCCCCTAAGATCTCTGAAAACTTCCATGGATTTAGTTTGGAGCCCCTCTTAGACCCACGGATGAGGTCTCTATTTCACCCCATCTCATTCCCAGAATGCACAGCTCAACCTCATTTCTAGTTTCCACAAGAAATCTCTTCATCTCAAGCATTTATATTGGAAAACTCTTTTTGTGTTTTTAGATAAATCTAAAAGATCATTTGAATAAAATACAGCTGACTGTTAAAAAATAAAGATGTGGATACGCTTTTTTAATTTTTCTAGTATTTTGGTTGACAAAGAAATGCACAGATGTATTTCAAATGAGAGTTGGGGCTTCCAGGAACAATGTAGAAAAAATTCCACATTGAGTGAAAAGCTGACTAGATGATGCCTTTCTGAATCCTTGCAAGGTCAAGATTTTCAGACTCTTTTAGAGTATGCCAGTCACTTTATCATGTTTAAAACAATAGATTCAATGCTATGGTGTTAAGCTAAAAAAAAAA
>PVJD01002336.1:0-208263 GCA_004026545.1 Mormoops blainvillei
AGACACTCTCTTTAAAACTAGAAAGTATTCTAGCCCTATTTTAAAAGCAGACATCAAAGCCTGGCTATGACAGTGAGAAACAGAGAGGACAGGAGAGGAAAAATGAGCCTGAAAACTCATAATTCCAGTTCATTCTGAGTCAGTTCCTTGATTCTATTCATGCAATGATCAACGGCATTAATGAGTAAAGGGATCCAACTATCTTCTGGCTGTGGGGTCACATGAGTTGATCTGTAAATGGAATGGAAAAACAGAGAAGTGAAATTTATTATACTGTCAAGGTAAACTATCTTCAACAGGAAGCACAGAGGAAACTCTATTGAAAAAGGCAAGGTTCTTTGAAGAAACCCAGCTGCTCCACAACTAAAGTTGAATGAAAACGCCACAACCATTCTTTGAAATGGGGGTTTGGGAGCTGAGAATGGCTGGATAGGTTTATTCTCATAAATCTACTTGGGGAGAAGTCCTCATACTCACTTTGTAATTTCAAGTGCCTTCTTTATGACGGAAACAAGTTTTGCAGACTAGAAAAGAAACAGAAAAGTTTTATTTTTATAGTAAGGGCTCACCTGAGTTTGGATTCTTTTCTATTTAGCAAAATCTTTTTTTAAATATACTTTATTGATTATGCTATTACAGTTATCCCAATTTTTCTCCCTTTGCCCCCCTCCACCCAGTATCCCTTCCCCTCCATCAACCCCCCTACTTTAGTTCATGTCCATGGGTTGTGCATATAGGTTCTTTGGCTTCTCCATTTCCTATACTATTCTTAACATCCCCCTGTCTATTTTGTACCTACCAATTATGTTTTTAATCCCTGCACCTTTTCCCTCATTATCCTCCTTCACCTTCCCAGCTGATAAGTTCCAAATGATCTCCATATCTATGATTCTGTTCCTATTCTAGTTGTTTGCTTGTTTTTTTAGATTCAGTTGTTGATAGTTGTGAATTTGTTGCCATTTTAATGTTCATAGTTTTGATCTCTTTTTAAAATAAGTCCCTTTAACATTTCATGTGCTTGGTGATGATGAACTCCTTTAGCTTTACCTTGTCTGGGAAGCACTTGATCTGCCCTTCCATTCTAAATGATAGCTTTGCTGGATATATCAATCTAGGCTGTAGGTCCCTGCTTTTCATCACTTTGAATACGTCTTGGCAGCCCCTTCTTGCCTGCAAAGTTTCTTCTCAGAAATAAGCTGATAGCCTTATGGGAACTCCTTTGTAGGTAACTCTCTGCTTTTCTCTTGCTGCTTTTAAGATTCTCTATCTTTAACCTTTGGTATTTTAATTATGATGTATCTTGGTGTGGTACTCTTCAGGTCCAACTTGTTTGGGACTCTGTGCATCCTAGAATTGTACGTCTATTTCCTTTGCCAAATATGGGAAGTTTTCTTTCATTATTTAAAAAAAAAAAAGATTTTATTTATTTATTTTTAGAGAGAGGAGAAGGGAGGGAGAAAGAGAAGTAGAGAAACATCATATATAGTTGCCTCTCGTGCACCCCTAACTGGTTACCTGGCCCGCAACCCAGGCATGTGCCCTGACTGGGAATCAAACTGGCGACCCTTTGGTTCACAGGTCGGCACTCAATCCACTGAGCAACACCAGCCAGGGCCATTATTTTTCAGGTAAGTTTTCCATTTCTTGCTCTTTCTCATCTCCTCCTGGCATCCCTATAATTTGGATATTGGTACATTTGGAGATGTCCCAGAGGCTTCTAACACTATCCTCACTTCTTTTTTGAATTCTTATTTCTTCTTGCTGCTCTGGTTGAATGCTTATTTCCTATGTTCCAAATCATTGATTTGAGTCTCAGCTTCCTCCCCTTCACTGTTGGTCCCCTGTAGATTTTTATTTTACTTTAGTAACCTTCATTTCTTTCTTTATGTTATTGCAGTACCCAGTGAGTTTTCTGAGCATCCCGATCACCAGTGCTTTGAACTCTGCATCTGATAGGTTAGTTATCTCCATTTCGTTTAGTTCTTTTTCTGGGATTTTGTTCTTTCATTTGGGCTATATTTCTTTGTCTCCTCAATTTGACAGCCTCCCTGTGTTTGTTTCTGTGTATTCGGTAGAGCTGTTTTGACTCCGTCTCAGTAGCATGACGTGTGGCAGAAAAGGCACCTTTAAATAGTGTGGGGTGGAACCTTGGGTAATCACCAGGGTGGGGCAACCCACCTCAATACTAGGTGGCTCTATGTGGGGGGAGATCCCGGAGAGGGGACAGTGCCATTGCCTGAGTTCTGGAGGTTTGACCAGCACTTGCCCTGTTTCCACTCACTTCACGCACTTCCTGTATGTGACTCTGACTCCCTTCCAGCTGTTGCCCCGGTACTGAATCCCAGAGTGGGTGGGTTTGCGCATGTTCTAAGACCATACGAGCCCTTTACACTGAGTGTCCTGAAAATCTGGCAGTTTCTTCCACAACCCCACTGGTTTTTATAGCCAGCAGTTATGAGGATTTATCTTCCTGGTGTTGGAACCCTGCACTGTGCAGTCTAGCCTGGGGCTGGGATCAGTCGCTCCCATGGTATCCCTACCGATTTTTATCCACTGCACATGAATGTAGGACCACCCATCCACCACTGTCTCTGCACGCCACACCACATCTCCTTGCCTCTCCACCCGTCTCCACGTCTCCACCCCTCCTACCCATCTGGATGAATGTGTCTTCTTTAAATCCTTGGTTGTTGGACTGCCATATAGCTCGATTTTCTGACAGTAGCAGGTGTTACTTGTTTTGAAGTTTAGTTGTAATTCTCTCTGTGGCAGCACAAGGAGGTGAAGCATATCTATCTATGCCTCCATCTTAACCAGAAGTCTAGCAAAATCTTATTAATATTGTTGCTATAATACTTTTCTTTTCTTTTTTTAATTTAATATATTTTTAACTTAGAGAAGAAGCAAAAGAATATAACCTAAATTTGTCCGAACTTCTGATAGTTCAGAGCATACAGTAGAAACAACTAATGTTTCTCTTTTTAAAAATCTATGTACCCGACTGGTGTGGCTCAGTGGATCGAGTGCCAGCCTGTGAAGTGAAGGGTTCCTGGTTTGATCCCCGGTCAGGGTACAAGCCTGGGTTGTGGGTCAGGTGCCCGGTTGGGGGTGTGCAAGAGACAACTGATGGATATATGTCTCACACATAAATGTTTCTCTCCCTCTTTCTCCCTCTTTCTCCCTTCTTTCTCACTAAAAATATATATATAAAAAAATCAGTGTACAGAATTTTAAGAACACAAATGACAAGAAAATATGAGGATATATGTATGTCACCAATGTTTAATACATATTTTTAAATTTTATTTGGGGTCATTGAGAAGGGATATTGCTAAAGAAATTTACTTCTTAGGAAGTCAATTTTTAAAAAGTGAATACAAATTTAAAAAGTTAATGCCCAAAAAGATGCTATTCTCCTTCAAGATGTTTGTACATTGTGAAGATACATTTGATGACTCTAATTTCCACTATCTAATTTATTAAATATTATTAGGATTGATATATCTGATTGTAGAATATAAGCCATTTGGCAATTTTACTTTTTTTTCTAATAACATTAGAGATAAGAACTTGAGTTTATAAAAATAAGATAAAAGAATTCTCTCTAGCACAGAACCCAGGACTTGAAAGAATATAATAAAATCAGATTTTTATAAAGAACTTGACTCTCCATGGTTAAACCATATAATGTGCTTATATTATAACGGAGCTTTTTTCGGCAACACTTATTTCTGCCTATAGTAGAAATTAGAATCATGTAACTTCAGGTTGAGAAGATCCAAAACCACTATAGTAATTAAGGCTTTCTTTTCAAAGCAGCATTTTCTAAGGTCTTTGGGTTTGTCTAACTGATTACCCATTGGTTATGGAAGATAGTACTACCAGAGCTCATAGCTACTGTAATTTGGCAAATATTTATCAAGCATAAACATATGTAAGAAACTGTAATATTACTGCTGTACTTACAGCCAAGTGAAACAAATATATTTCCTGTAGCTTAAAAGAAATACTAGTGATTGGTAAAATTCTACCAATTAGGTCTACCAATGTAGGTACTTACATTGATTCGCACAGTCATATGGCACATAGGTGGATATATACTCAGAGCCAAATCATCCACACTAAGGGCAGAAAGCAAAAATAACCATTAACACAAAAAGAAACAAAGCACAGTTACGTGGCTTCCACTACACAACTAAGGATGCAATTAGTAAGAAAATAACTTTCACAGAAATGCCTATCAGTTCCTTAAACTGGGCAACCAATAAAGAATCAACACAACTGATATCTACTAAACACATACATATACACCCTGTTTCACTAAGAGAAGACATGATTAATTCGGTTAAAAATGTTAGGATCTAGCCCTGACTGGGTGTCTCAGTTGGTTGGAGCATCTTCCCATACACCAAAAGGCCGCAGGTTCAATTCCTGGTCAGGGCACATACTTAGGTTGTGGGTTCAATCCCCATCAGAGCACATACAGAAAGAAACCAATCAATGTTTTTCTCACACAGATGTTTCTCCCCCTCTCCTTGTCCCTCCCCTCCCCTCTCTCTAAAAATAAATATATAAAATCTTTTTTTTTAAAGCTATAAGAGACATTTTAGAGATAACTGGGGAAATTTGAATACTAGATAATATTAATTTGCTCAATGTTCAATTTCTTGGATGTAGTAAGATTAAAAAGTATTTAGGGCTGAAATGTCATTGATATCTACAGCTTACTCTCAAATGGTTCAAGGAGAAAATGGTTCATCTATCTATAGAGAAATAAACCAATATAGAAAATAATATGAACAATAAATGAATCCAGATGAAGGATGTGTGGGTGCTCACTGCAATACTTTTCAACTTTTCTGTAGGTTTGAAGATTTTCAAAATAAAAAAACTGAGGGAAAAACCTTGGGGGACAGCACAAGCTGAGAGCAGAATGGTGCTGCTCAGATATTTCAAGTGGGGTCACACTTACCTAGGGCTGATCTCATCAGAAATATCTACAATGTCATCCAGCTGGGCCACCTGGTCCTTCTTTCCATTCTCTGCCACCGCGATCCGGATTTTCTTCAAGCAGGCTTTGGATGCTCTCACCAGTGCAAGGCATGGGACTATGAGCTCTTGATCTTCCTCTGACCAATATGAATCCTGATTGTTTGGACACCCCAACACATCATCCCGTTCAGAGCTGTCCTCCTCAATGTCATTTGAGAGGCCACAGTAAGGGTCACATTCTTCCACAGCCTAAGACATACCAATATTTGTGTGAATGCCAAAAAAACAAAGCCTATTGTTCTTTTAGCATCCTGTCTGAGTTGTCCCAAAACCTCTGCCAGCTACTTCACTAGTGGTGACAAAGCTGGATCACTGCATAAGCCCTCTCCCTTTCCTTCTCCAGCAATGGACCAGAGGGAAGTGGTACTAAATCACACACCAGCATGGGGTGGAGGTGGGAGATGGAGGACAGCAGTGAGGGTGGAACTTATTTGGCCAGTGCTCAGGACATCTCCTCTCCTTATGGCCATTTCTCATCTCCTAGTCAGAGTTGCCTCCCAATGACCAGCAAAGACAGAAGTCTCCTCACCTGTTCCATTTCCTCATGTGCATCCTTCACTAAATCTACACTTTTTGTCAGCATTAAAAGGGCTGCAGCTTTGTTGTCTGTAAGTAAAAAACCAGAAGCACTAGAATTAGAGAAACCCAACAATTCTCTTATGCCTGCAAAGGGCAGTTGACACTGTTCCCATTTGAAGGGAGTGCCAAGTACAGTCAACGAGACCAGTGGTTTAATGTAAAATTCTCATACATCCTCTGGGTACCGAGGCAGGGGCTAAAAAGCTTTTTGTCATTGACAAGAGGAAGTAAAATGGTCACAAGTGTTTTTCTTCATGGTCCTCTTGGATGAACACTGCTTTTGGCCTAGCTGGCTCTACCTCATAACTGCTTCTGTGTGTCCCATAATACTGATCCTAAGGCAGGACCAGCAGAACAAACCACGTTTGTTGAACAAAAGATGGAGCCACAGCAAGAGGAGAGTTTGAATTCAGAAGTATGAGAACTAAAAAGAGTGGCAGAAAATATTAATACTTACCTTTTGATGTTGGTGATTACATATATATATATATATATATATATATATATATATTCTGCTAAAATCTTTATACTAGTTAAAATACATACATGATACATGGTACAAAACTGGACGCTGACATGAGAGGTCTGTCTGCTTTGGTCAGCAGAGTCAATGGCCCACTTCCCCTCTTACCCACCTCTTGGTATCTGAAGCACCTGCTGGCACGCAAGCCAGACATTGTTGCAGGAAATAAGGTCACTGTTCTCAGGGCTGAGGAAAGGAATCAATAAGGATATATCAATAAGCTGGTTTCCTATCTCCTAAAGAGCTCCTTCCTCCTGGCTATTATCCTCCGTTATCAGTAACTTTGCTGTTCAAATGAGTTTTTCCCCTCCCTGAAATAAGGAGCCCCATTAAGTGATAACACAACTGTGGCATCACTACCTCTGGGCCGGAGTGATGGAAAGCACTTCCACAAGCTGAGCCATGCCATCCACGATGTCCAAAGTGGCGCTCCGAACCAGCTTTCTCAGGGTGATTCCTGTAGCCAAACCCAAAGATTAAGCAGCCTGGTCTTCTTTGCAGAAGTCGCTACCTGCTTTCCTGAGAGGAAGCACTACAGAACGTAAGGCAATGTGCACCCACGTGCTTTAACTGGAGTGCCCACACAGAATTCTGGTCTGACTGACATTCCCATGTCGTTTTCTTGCCCGCCCTGCCATCCCTGAGTGCTGTTCTCCAAAAGAAACCTAGAACAAAATCTTTCCATGACAGCATGTGTACACTCATTAGGGACAGTGGTCCCTTATACTTGTACATAAAACGCTTCAGTTTAATCCATCTTTGAGTAATCCTGAAGATCCACAAGACATATATTCATTTATAATTTTGGCATGATTATAATCAGGGCAGAGATCTACAGGCCAGGCTGGAGGCCAGTTAATGCAGAAGGAAACTCAGAAACGGTGTGGTATAATATGGGTGGAGACTGGGGATGGCCTGGGCCTGGGTATGGGGCTGAGACCTAGTCAGCATCTATGGTGGTATAAATGGGTTTGAGAGGAAGGAGCCAGTCAGAATAAAAAACCTTAAGAGCCAGGCAAGGCAGGGGAGACGGCCACACAGCTTCTATACCTAAAGGCTTATTTTTAGAGGCTACTTACATTATAAAGTTATCTCTGCATTTTATGAGAAATTTACAAAACATGTTCAAATTGAGGGAAAGTTAGTCTCAGGACATAAGCTGTCATATTAGCAAACATGTGGCCTATAAACTGAATGCTCCTGTGTACATAGCAGCTTACCCTGATCCTTGGGAAGCGAATAGTATACTGCAATAATGGCCTTGATGGCGGCATGGACTTGTTCACAGACCCTCTGGGTTTCCTATGAGGAGGAGGACCAATTTCAGAATGAAAAAAGGAAATGGATTAGTTCAATGTGGCAACCCTCTACTGTGGAAGAGAGCAGACATCTGTATAGCAAACTCTTTCTGAAGTCCTATTATGAGTTAGACCTTGCACTATTCCCACCAAACACCAGAGAGGAGTTAGCCAGACATCAGATACTGAGCTGGTAATTCCACAAAACATTAAGAAACAGCTGGGAAAATCTTTTTCTTGATTTCTGCCGTGAAATATTCACCCTATCTTAGACCAGGAGTTGGCAAACTATGGTCTGTGGCCCAAATCAGGTACACTGCCAGTTTTTTAAAATAGTGTTCCTGGGACACAGCCACACTTTTGTTTACATATCTATAATTGTGTTTGCACTACAAGGGCAGAGCTGAGTAGGTGGCCTGCGGAGTCTAAATATTTACTACCTGGTCCTTGTCAGAAAACGTTTGCCAATCCTCATAGACCATTAACCAGGTGTCAATCACTCTATTTCTCTGGCAGGATCGCAATATACCTAAAGGTAATTATGGACTCTACAATGCTCAGTGTTGACTGTCTTCCTTCTAAGTAGTCACTGGCTTTCTCTTATTTTCCTTGTCTTCACCTTGCTGCTAAATTCTAAGCCAGTGCTGCATGAGGTGTGCGCTACAGAATGGCACCAGTTCATAAACTGTTTACAGTCTGGGATGGATAAGTACAATGATTGAGAGTGTTTGTGGCAATTTGATATTGCTTCAACATCCAAACACACTTTATAATAATACCAGTCCATATAGAACTGGAATTTAAAATAAACAAAACCATTACTCAGTAAGGCTAAAGTGTTGAGATCCTAAGAAATCAATTGTGATTCAAGTAAATATAATTGAAATAAAATCAAATTCTAATTTTCCATCAGAGTGAAACCACTGACCTGAGTATGTACAGAAAATAGTTCTATGCTGTCTCCTCATGGTATCTTACTAGCTGTGAATTTTAGCAGCAAGTCCTAAGTATATTTGGAAAAAAAAGGAGTTGGCAGATAAGAAAAATGAGGTCATGTTACTACTCCCTTTGAAATAAATAGACTTTCTTCCACAAAGCTTTTAAAGTGCTCTCATATAATTAATCTCGTTTCCTCATCACAGATCTCTGAGTTATGTAGGGAGAGAAAGTTTATCATTGTAGGTGCAGCAAAAGAATATTTTTCCATTTCAAAATATCTGGATATATAAATTGAGAAAGAAAATGAAACTATTGACTAGGAAAATCAAGTAAGGCAATGAGTATGCCATTTTAAAATAACTTTATCCCAAATTAAGTATACCTAGCTCTAGAAAACTGAGCATAGAGCAAAGCTGGTCACAGTTGACATGTTTACTTTCATTAGTTTTATAATAAAGGGTTATTAAAGATGCATAATTTCTTTCTTCTGGCAATTCTACTTCTTGAAATTTTTTTAAACCAATATACACACATACACCAACAATGCACTTAGACAACTGACAGCACTGTTTATAATAGTTACAAGTTGGAAACAGCTTAAATGTCCACATAGAGAACTGGTTAAATAAATTATGGTTATATGCACTCTACTGTATACCATGCAGCCATTACAAAGAAGTAAGCACCTTTATACGTGCTGCTGAGAATCAATTTGCAAACTATACTGTTATTTTTTTTTAAAAAGGATGATTCAGAAAAGAGTTTATGGTATCCTACCATTTGTGTAAAAAGTAGGCATATGATGTCTGTCCAGAAAAAGTCCAGCCCTTGTGAATATACAGAATGGTTTGTGTGACATCGATGTAACCTGGTAGCCAAGGACAGTGGACTGGAGTGCGCATGGGAGAACAATGATGATTTCACTGTACTAGTCAGTGGGGGTGGTAGATGCCAGTTAAATGAGAATAGGTATTGTGTGGCCATCGCATTCAAAATGACTGAGTAGGCAGAGCAATGAATCTGCATCAGATTTTGCGTTAACGTTGAACATTATTCAGATGTTCAGAAGGCCGCAACTGGTGGTTGGCAGCTTCAACATGACATTGCACCGCTCATGCATCATGCCTGGTACAGAGTTTTTTGGTGAAACACCAAATAACCCAGGTGACTCAGCACCCCCTACAGCTCAGATTTGGTGCCATGCAACTTCTGGCTTTTCCTAAAACTAAAATCACCTTCGAAAAGAAAGAGACTTCAGGCCTTCAATGAGAGTCAGGAATACATGATAGGGCAGCTGATGGCAACTGAAAGAACTGTGTGAGGTCCCAAGGTGCCTACTTTGAAGGGGACTGAGTCATCATTGTCCTATGTGCAATGTTTCTTGTCTCTTCTTCGATAAATTTTTCATATTACATGGCTGGATACCTTCTGGACAGACTTCGTATACATAAATGTGCATATGCACAGAATAGGTATGAATAAATCAAAGGGAACTGGGGAGGGGATGTAAACTTTCTAGTACACTTAACTTTGATACCTTTTGAATTTCATACTATATACACATACTACTGATTAAATATAAAAGTAATTCAATATAAAAAGGATATTATGTAGCATAACAAAAAATGTGTAGCTGCCATCAGATCCTAATTTAAATTCTAATTCCACTGCTTATTTACCACAGCCTGAGCCTCTGAACCCGCTTACTCATCTGTCAGATGGGGTGGTATATATGAAAACAAACAGCAAGTGCTTTAAAATAATTACCAGAAATAACCATAATGAACTTTAAATTGAACCACTACGATTTAGAAGACCAGCCTATTCCATGCCTGGTACTGAACTTGGCAATGTGGTCTTTTCAACAATTCTGTCAGATGAGAATGGCAGTCTGTGAGAAGAAGAATAAATCCCCGGGCTTGAGTGTACACGGTAGAAAGAAAGTGAGAGGATTCCTAAGGAATCATGAGGCAGCACAAGGATTCCAGGAACTTAAAGCCCACCTGTGGGGACGGCCGTGGCAGTGGAAGTCGAGAGAAGACTTCGGTCAGAGTCGTGGCTTCCCTTGACACTTTCACAGCTGCTTCATCTGCGGGGGCGGGGGGGTGACAGGGGAAGAGGCAGGGGCCAATATTAGTGCCAAAAGGATAAGGCTGCAGCTGCTGCACAGGCTTGCAAGATAATGAGTTCCCTCTCTACTCTTACCACCTGAACCGAGACGTCTCAAAAGCACCTCCCAAAATCAATGTTTTTATTTCAATCTCTGAGGTACCAAGGGTGGGTACGGTGAGGCACTTCCGCAGAGAGGATGTGGAGGGGGAAGGCGAGAGGGAAAGCGGTCGCGTCTCTGGAAGCGGGGAGGCAGGAGTACCCAACAGGAGAGGCACTTACTGAGTCGTACCCAAAACGTCTCCGGATTGAACTCCTTGGCGGTCTCCTGGGCTTCGCCGACTGGTTTGCGCGCGGCGTGTGCGCCGGAAGGTGGCAGAAGGAAAAGCAGAGGTAAGCGGGGCCACCTCTGGCCCACGCCTCCCCTGCACGGGTGCCCGTCCCCGCCGCCAACCCCCCTAGAGCTTGGCTTCCTCCTGACTCAAAGTCCGCCCTTGCGGTCGCCGGTCCCAACAGCATCAGCTCACCCCGCACTCCCGGCAAGAGCAACCGCAGCTCCCCTGCTAAGTGCCGCAGCTGCTCCAAAGGCGGAGGCAGGGTGGGACCTGCAGGTGCAGCTGCGCTCGCCATCTCTCAGTCGATGGTATGGGGCCTGCAGTCAAAGGCCACCACAGCCGTGACCAGTGCGGAAGCGCAGCACCTGCTCTACTTCCGGGTGCCACAGGCCGGGGTTCCCTTCCGGCAACAACCTGCCCCGCCCAACCTGCCCGGCCACGCCCCCTCCCCAGACGCCCGACCACGCCTTCTCTCCCTTGCCCGCCCCTTCCCAGGCTTGCGGTTTGTCTTGCAAACTAGAGGAACCAGTCGGAGTTATTTCTTATTCATCATTCATTTATTGGATTGGTTGAAAACACGACTAAGGAAGTAGAGCCCCTAACCCTACCGGAAAAGGGGACTGAGAGGTAAGAGCACTAGAGTAGCCAGGGTGGGGCCCAAGTTTACACTGGTTTTCTGCCTCTAAGGTGGCACTCTTTTCTGCTGAGTTCCACACACTGTGCTAGGTACTTTACCTGAGGTAGTCCTAAAAACACACTGGGGTTCAGATATGCCCATGCACACCTAGCCCCTGTCCTGTAGATATAGATATAGGGCTTTCTCTTCACAAAAGTAAATCAACCCTTTGCCTTCTTGAGGAAGGAAGGAATCATGGCATTATTGACTTTTCTGCAGTCCATTCTACACGAATCAGTAGTGCATAATGGCCCCAACTCCCGGGCAGCAGCTTTCGAAGCCTGCCACCAATATTGGCCTTTCACCTGCTGCTGGGGGCAGAGGCCTGGTCTACAGGGGTGGATGGTGTGGCATGGCCCTCAGGAACTCAGGTGGCTTTTTAGTCGCACTACAAAGGTTCCAAGCTCCTTGGAGTTCAGTGTCCACGCACGATAAATGAGAACAGGTGTCAGAAGTGTCAACCAGGTCCGCAAAGGAGAGAAAAAAAAGGCTAGAGTGCCATATGTCATATGAAGAAAGTAGCAGGAACAAATCTGCCAGATGTACAGTAGTAACATAAGAAGGTGAACAGGTATAATTTTCAAGTATTTTCCTTGATGGAGATGAGACCTGAAGTTGTGACCAAAGCACCGCTGCAGCAAGCTCCAACACAGGTAAGCCATCAAGGGGATGTTAAAAAATGCCAGCTGGAAAGAGGAGCAGAACAGAACCATTAGCTTACTAGCAAGCCTTCAGAGGGGTCAAGACCAGGTCGCACTAACATGTAAAGTAGCTCCTAAGAATATGTTGCTTTTTCTCTTGGAGGTTAACTCTCTGATTCTTTATACTTAAATCATACTTGCTTGTAAAACAACAGCTGACTTGTAGTTAGTTGTGTATTTTGACCTGTATCCTTTTGTTTCTTTTAAAGGCTGGTATCATTTCATTTATGTTGAAGCCCTCAATAATGTTTAAGTTGGAAATGAACTGAATATGTATGCATCTATATAAGCACACACTTTTTTGGATTAGTTGGGGGGTGGGGCTTGGGTAGTAATATTTTTTTTCTTATCTTTGTATTTTTATTTGAAGTAACATGTAATTACTGGAATACAAATTAAAAGATTTAAGTTATAATCCAAGTTTAGCTGCTATATTTTTCATTCATTCATCACCCGGTATGTAGCAGACACTGCTATGCCCTAGGCTTGGGATACACTGGTGAACAAGTCAGAAAAGATACACCACAGAGCTTGTATTCTAACAGGGAGAAATTAAAAAAAAAAAAAGAAGAAGAAGATAATTACAGATTTTAAAACTTTCAGTAAAGGAAATAATTGGATCACAAGGGTAACCAGCAGATGAACTCTCTGAGGCCTGAAGGATAGGAATAAGTCAGTGGGAGGGAGTACATTCCAGGCAGAAGAATCAAATGAAAAACCCAGAGGTAGGTGAGGTCTTGGCCTGCCAAGGCCAATGGCCTAGAACATGAGGAGCCAGGTGGAAATTGGGGCAGTCAGCAGGACCCAGATCATGTCACCGCCCTGCTTAAAAGGGTTTTAAGCTGAGAAGTGAGTGGGTTGATTAAGGTTTTAAAAGTACCACAGTGGATACTCTGTGGCAAACTGACAGTAAGGAGGCTAATGCACCAGAGGAAAGACCAGTTAGAGGGTGCCTACAGCTGCCCAGGCAAGGAATAATTCTGACTTAGGCTAGAGTGGTGGTAATGAGAGGGAGAGAAGTGGTAGATTCAATATATATATTGGAGGTAGAGCAAACAAGGTATTACTTGCTGATGAACTAGACAGAGTATGAGGGAAGGGGAAGACGAAGATATAGCCTAAAGAAACGGGGTGAATTGTGGAGCCATTTATTAAAACTGAAAAAACTGGAGAGGAACAAGTTTAGGGTTAGAAATTAAAAGCCCTATATTTTATTGAGATGCCTGGTAGGGTCTCTAAGGGAAGGTATGAAATGGCAGTTGGCTCTATGGGCACTTGAAGTGTAGAGAAGAGGTCTAGATCAGAGATATAGATTTGGGAGTCCTGAGCCTAGATGACAGGTAAGATCCCTTTATAGTGTACCATTTATTCAAATATGTATATATACCCAGCCTTTGGTAAGGCTCGGAGTTACTTGGTATAAGAGTGCTCCTGAGAGACAACCCCCATTTACATGATAAAAAACTGAACAGGACCCAGACCTACACACATGAGAAATGCTGCTTTACAGAGCATGTTCTAGCGTATGGTCAGTATCTGCAGAGGTCTTCCCTATTTGTTTATCACTAATCCTGCTATCACATTTTATTATCATGTTATGAGGCTGTGAACTCATTTTGAACAATGTTTTTGTATCTTCCAAAACTTCAGGTCATCACTTCCAGATTTTGGTCCATTAGTCCCATTGAGTAAAATAAATTGTTAGGGAAATACCTTTCAAGCCTATTTATGGAGATTTACGATGGGTCAGAGTTTTGTCTGTGTGTTTGTTTTAAAGGTATCTCAATCAAAATATAAACCAAATGTATCCGTGTTTCCCTAACAAATATACTACTAATGGAAAGCCCAGGTCTGGTTTTGCCCAGTGCAGCTTCCATTGGATAAATGTCCCACTTTTCTTGTGTGTCTTCTTTTCCTTTCCTCCTTCTGAAATATTTTCCTGCTTCATTATCATAATCAATTTTGGTTTACTCAGAAGTCTATCATTTATTCTACCACAAGTCCCTTATTTTATCTTCTACTTTTTGCCAATGAAAAGCAATGAAACAAACAACAAAAACCAAAACTTCTTTTGCCTCTTATAAACCCTGCCTGCCAAAAATGTATTTCAGATGTTTACAAGAGAATGGTGGAATAAAGGGCTTAGGAAATACTCAAAAGGCAAACAAAACACCTGTGACTAAAGACTGCCTGCCAGTAAATAAGGAAAGATGATCTATGGTGTTTAACTTGGAATTTTGGATTTAATTCTTAAGTGTTACATACTTAATCCAACAAAGCCAAGATGTTCTTAAACTGCATTTCTGATTTCTTACCTGGAGAAGTCCAACCATAAATGTTACACTGCCTTGTAGGAAATGCCCATCAACAAAGATGCCGAAGGAAAAGCACCAACCCATTTTGCCTTTAGCAATTTCACCAAAGAACCATGGTCCTGAAGAGGCAGTGGAGAGGAACAGGGATGCATAAATAACTATAACTCTAATTACATACCTCACAAAATGCATTTACAAGAATAACAAAGAAATATGAGACTAGTCATCTATAAGCATTTTATTTGCATAGCTTTTCTTCTTTGTTAATCTCTATGTTACACCTGATGTCCTAGCTAACCACCTCATCTGAGTACATGCTATGCCTGGAATAGATATGTAGCTTACAGATTCCGGAAACACACAGGAGTACATTCACAAATCTTAGGAGATTCAGTTGCAATAATAACCTCAATCTAATGCAATAACATTTCCTTTAAGAAGCAAAGAGGTATTCCTCAGAAGTTAATTTTGCAAATCACTGAGGCTTATTCTTTTAAGTTGTAAAGCTTCAACCACTTTAATCTCTCTAAAATGCACTTCCTTTCTTTATTACTAATATTAATGAATGTATTTTAACCTTTTCTTGCTGATCCACTCATTACTTTGTATATCAACTGCATACTCAGGGTGAACATGTACAGATTTTAACTTGCTTCTTTATTTTAATTTTTCATCCGTGATGCCAAGAATGACTTTTTTCTCTTCCCTACTATTATTTACTGCCCCTTCTCAATATGCAGGTGTCTGGAACTACGATATTGTCAAGAGTGATTAAGGGATTGTCAGACTTCCTTTCTCAAAATGCAAATACCATCATTTGCTGGTAAGAATAGAGTTCAGCTTTAAAAAGTCATAGGTAATGTTCTCAGATATACCTTGTATATTATATAAACTCCATTAGATACATATTAGTCTAAAAAAGTATTCTCCCTTCAAGTTTCAACTTTTAAAAATGAAGCAACTTCTGCCCTCTTAATATTTTCTTTTATAACCAGGAGCCAAATCACTTGCTTTTCCTCCCTGTGTAAGATAAGTGTCCAGAACAGCTTCGACCTATCTGCTGACAAGAAAACTGACTTCCAAAGAGAAGCCTGTTATATAATATGGTAAAGTGTCATATTTTTTATTTTAATACTTTGTGTTCTCTGATGGGAGTTAGTAATAAGCAATGAAAAGTCCAAAGGTGGAAAAAAAGTGTAAAACAAAAATCAAGCAACAAGTAGCCTAACTCACTTTTAATCACTAAGGTACATTAGTAAAAAGCTTTAAAAAGAAACCCACAGTGCTTTCTGCTTCTGTAAGTAACTACGTGACTTTGTAAGTACTGGCTAAAATAGTTAATATAACAGAGGAATTCAGATATGCCTGAACTCACTGCTCATGCCACTTTCTCTCTTTTTTGAGTTTTTAGGAGCTACACATTAATAAATTATTCACTGAACTATATACTAGGCATTGTGCTTAGTGCGGGGCATAGTGGTAAACGAGAGAGACAAGACATCAATGGATATTCTAATGAGGGGAGAGATGATGAACACAAGATAACCATAAATTCTGATAAAGTAATGAAGGAAATGAGAAGCACAATGAAATAGAGGATAAAACTTTAAGGTAGTCAAAGAGGGCTGCTCTGAGGAGATGGTAATTAAGCTTAACTACCTTCCATCTGGCTGTTCCCATACACACCCTTACTGGGGATCAAACCCACAACCTAGGTATGTGCCCTGACTGGGAATCAAACCCGTAACCTTTTGATATATGAGATGACACGCCAACCAACTTAGCCACCTGACCAGGGCCTAAATGTCCTTTAAACGTATTAAGAAACAACTTTATTTCCCAAGACCATATCCCAGGAAATGACTTATGAAGGAATCAGGTGCTGTTCGTTATGTTCTCAAAAGCCTAAATGACTCTATTATCAAAATTCTAAATATATTTTTTGGTGGATTTCTCTACAATCTCAGGTTTCTTAATTGACTTACCCAGCACTGTATACAGAGTCAGCAACAACACAGAATAGTAGAAGATGTTTATTTTGCTCAAGACATGAAGGGAAAATGAGGTCAAATTTATAAATCCTGGAGGTCCTAAAGAGGATAAATTTGAAAAATCCAATGAACACATGCAAAGTTCAATTTCTTTATAACATTTTCTAGAAGATTTCTATGGGCTATCCTATATACCCAGCAAATCTGTTATGTAGTAACTATACCAAACACACCACTTTAAATTCATAAGTTGGCAGGAATCCTGATAAGCCAATTCACTGAGAATTGCAAAGGGCAGGAAATTCAAAGTGCCAGTGTAGTCGAGGAGCACATGCACTCACATGTGGGCACATGTGCATACATGCACTTGTACACAAATACTTTTTTAAATGACTAAAAACAATAGAAAAATACCTGCCGGATGGGTCGTACTATTTTATCTTTATGGATGTTTGAAATAGAATGCTCTACTCAAAGGATGATCAAATCTTTGTTTTCTAGGGGGTTTAGTATAAAAATGTACAAACTTCCCAAAGGTATATCAAAATATGTCAAAGGCATATCAAAATTTCTCCATTCTAGTCTTAGATATGAGTATCTATTCAAATATTCTTTTCCCATATGTGATACAACTCTTAACTCACAACTTACTTAACTCTTACTCAACCCTTACTACCATTGAAAGGGATCCAAAAAGCTCTCCAAATGAGCATAAAAGCTTAAACTATAGGGCCAAAAAGCCCAAGTATAAGGTTTCTATACAAAGAAGCTCCATTCTGTGGCCACAGACCAAGTACCACAGATCCTCAACCCCAGCCAGCCATTTCAGTCACGCATGTGGCTGATCATCAACTAGTCAGCAGAAGACTATGACAGGAAGCGTAGTGCACACAGAGCAATAGTGGAGGTGAAAACTATTTAAAGAACTGGTCCCAATAATAAGATAGCCTCATGTAAGTTAATTAGTATGTCTTTCTTCATAGGCCAGAATATAGCATTGCTCAACCTGCTGACAGTTTCATACGAAGCCTGATAATGCATAACTTTTCCCACTTTGTGTATTACCTACTTGCTACTCATGCCTCTCAGCTTCTTTCTTGTCCTAGTTTGATACTTCTCAAAGTATTAATCCACATATCCACCTATAATAATTATTATTTATTATAAATTATCCTTTAACCTTAGAGGCAACTATGCTTTAAACTTTAAGCAATGAATCACTCGTTTGGCTGTACATTGGAATAACTTGGGGGAACTTTTAGAAAATACGCAATCCCAGGTCTCACCCTCCAGAGATTCTGATTTAATTGGCTTGGGGAGAGAGGGAGTTTAGGCAGCGACCCAGGTGATTCTAAGCAGCCTAACTGAGAAATATTGCTTCAGACACAGCCATGCTTCCCAGCCTTAACTGCACGTTGGAACCTACTTATGCTTAGGTACTATTCCTGTAGAGATTCTGATGTAATTGGCGCTGTGTAGACACTGACATTTTAAGTTCCCCATGGGATTCCAAGTTGAAGTCAAAGTTGAGAAGTGTTGTTTAAAGAAAAGAATTGACCTGGAGTTGGAACACTTGGGTTTTGAGTCTCTCCTCTGTCTCTTCCCAGCTATGATACTTTGGACAACCTGTATAACCTCCCCAGTCCTCAGTTTTCTAATGTTTAAAATGGGGACAATAATACCTACCTCGCAGGATTGTTATAAGGACTAAGTAAGATAATGCAGGTAAAAATATGCTGTAAATTTTAAATAAGCTCATAACTACACAAAGATACTGATATTCCCACATAACGAGGTTGTGGCCCTCCCTCATTTATTTATTTACATTATATGCAGGAAGATTATGTGTGCAATAGTGTTTCTTGAACTTTTTCATAGAAGTTTTGAAATATATATCTATAAGCAGGAAAACATTCAATAGGATATGTACCAAGAGGGGATAAGGAAAATTTAATTCAACAAGTATTTACTGTCTATTATGCACAAACTCAGTGCTGGGTGCTGTGGCAAACAAACCAGAAGTAAAAAACAAAAGCTCCTATAGTGAGGAACTTAAAGTTTAGCTGAGGAGAAAACGTATATACATTTGAAGTGGTTATGTAGAGCCAAGTGATTGGCTAGTTATGTATCAATTAATTATCAGGAAGGAAGGACTGTAGGGACACAGAGAAGCAAGAGCTAATTATGAGCTGGAATTGCTGGAGAAAATGGTATGGAAAAAGTGGGTTTGAGGTGAGCCCTAAAAGAGGCTAAGATTTAGACATGTTTAGAAAAATAATTTAAATTAGAGATCATAGCTTGGGCAAAAGCACAGAATTAGAAATGAGCATGGTATGAATAATGAAAAACTACCTAGGCTGAAATACAGGTAATTGGTGGAAAATATGGCTAGTTAGATAAGACCGGGTTGTGGAAGATCCTTAATGTTGTCAGAGATATTTGGCCATTTGAGCTACATTGTGATTTTTTTCCCATTTTGGTTAAGTCTCATGAAGCAGCAAATGACTGACAGTTTTGTTCTGTTTTGTTTTTAAAATAGAGTACTATGGAAAACTTATGATAGTTTGAAGGGTGCATCTCACAGAGCTCAGGCAAAGATAATTTATATTCATATTTATCACTTGGTAATAGTGAAGACATTATGTGATACTTTAAAATAAAGTCTTCCAAGACTAAAAGGGACCATGACTAACCTTTAAGCTCTAGATATCCTCGATGCCTAAAAACAATGAGAATGGAGAGCTGGATCAGCACAATCATCACAAAAAGGACCCGGGCCTGCAGAGAAATAGATGTTAATATGAACTAGACACATGGATACAGCTTCAGTTAAGGATTTAAAATAGTCTCATTAGCCCTGGCTGGCATGGCTCAGTGGATTGAGTGCTGGACTGTGAAGCAAAGGCTCACTGGTTTGACTCCCAGTCAGAGCACATGCCTGGGTTGCAGGCCAGATCCCCAGTGGGGGATGCGTGAGAGGCAACCACACATTGCTCTTTCTCTCCCTCCCTTGCCCTCTCTCTAAAAATAAATAAATAAATAAAATATTTTTTTAAATCAAATAAAATGGCCTCATTAACTAAAATGGGAAGGATATCATTAGCAGAAATGGCTATATAAGAAAAACATATGGTCAAAGAAAATCAAATATTTGATCCACCAAAAAAAGAAAATCCTAAGTTGCTTCAAAATTACTCCTTCAGAATTTGGATACTTACACCAATGTTGAAACTAAGTAATTTTATATAATTATATAAAATGATCAAATTAAAATAGTCCACTTTCATTGTTCTAGGAGAAGCATAATTCATTTTGTTTTATTTAAAGTTGCAGTAAAGAAAAACAGTACACAGTACACTGCAGCTCAATGAACAGAGACTGCATTTTCTTTTTGCTTTTTCCATCAAGAAATCATTCACTTGGAGACCAACTCACAATAAAGAGACATGGAATCTAGGTCCTTGTTTCTCAATGTATGGTCCCCAAATTATCACTGGAATCACCTTGAGCTTGTTAGGAATGCAGAATCTCAGCCCCTATCTCAGCCCTCCTGAATTAGAATATGCCTTTACTAATATTGCCAGGTAATTCAAAAGAACATCAGAGTTTCCAAAGCCTGATCTAGGTGGTTATTAAAAATCCACCCACAAAATAAAATGACACAAGACTGGTTAAAATGAGATACAAATACCTATTAGTCATATTTGTTAAAACTCAATCACACGAGTAATTAAGCAAATTAAAATAATAATCAATTTTCCCTGGCCTGTGTGGCTTAGTTGGTTGGAGCGTGGTCCCATAAACCAAAAGGCTGCAGGTTCGATTCCTGGTCAGGACACAGGCCTAGGTTACGGGTTTGGTCCCTGGTCAGGTGCATACGAGAGGCAACAGATAGATGTTTTTCTCTCACATCGATGTTTTTCTCCCTACTCTCCCCTCTCTTTGAAAGTTGGTAGGCATGTCCTCGGGTGGGGATTAAAATTAATTAATAATAATCATAATCAATTCACATTTTAAGTTTGTGAGGATACACACTGAAGCTATCTCTGGGAGGTGAAATAAAAGGTTTAAATTTTCTTCTTGACATTGTAGTGTATATCTTTTGTATGTTTTATGTATAGAATAATGTGTCTACTTTTCCACCCAGCAATTCACTCCTAGGAATTTACTCCCCAAATCTACTATATGCAAAAATTTACTTACAAGCAGTATTTATATAGTAGAGGGAAAAACTGGAAACAAATACCCAATAGGGAAGTGTTTAAGCTGTATCTATGACAATATAATGCAGTCAATAAACATGTTATTAAATAATATAAATTGATAGAAGACAAAAGTCAAAACAAATTCCTCCTTGGGGAAAAAATCAAAAGAGAATTAAAAGTATATTTATCATTTAATATTAAAAATTAATATACAAATGTATATGAGAGAAAAATAGAATATCATAATGACAAATACAAAGGTTATAATGGGTAGTGTGATAAAAGAATAACATAGGAATGGTTTCACTTTATTTCTAAAATTTTCAGGTTTTCTACATTTAGCATGTATTAATTTTGTAGGAAGAAATATTATTTTTTAAAAGATTTTATCTATTTATTTATAGAGAGAGGGGAAGGGAAGAAGAGAGGGACAGAAACACCAATGTGTGATTGCCTCTTGTGTGCCCCCTACTGGGGACCTGGCCTGCAACCCAGGCATGTGCCCTGACTGGGAATCAAGCTGGCAACCTTTTGGTTCACAGGCCTACACTCAATCCGCTGAGCAACAACAGCCAGGGCAAGAAATATTATTTTTAAAAGATCCATAATCCAACTTAACACAGTCCCTATAATTCCCTAAGTTATCCTGTTTTTATGGCATTGGTTAGAGCCAGATTCCAAACCAGGAATTACTTGTCCATGCTGTTGTTTCTTTTAATTGCTTTTAATGCTTTTAAAATCATTTTATTCTTCTAGATGAATAACTGAAGTTTTCATTTTATAAGGTTCAGCTTGCTCATCACATGACTGTTTATGACTTTGGGCCTACCAAATCCAGTAAAAAACACGCATAACATTAGGTTGAATTTACTCACCACCATGCAGTGGTCAGTGAGAAGAACAAATGATGCCAGAGGGTCAAATCTGAGCTGATTATCCTCTTGAAGAGAAAATACGTGGTGAATACTCTTATTTCTTCCAGCAGAATCCTGGTTAGAAGCAGAGCAGAGAAGTAACTCTCAGGCTACTTTTTTTTCATTTACTTTTGATTCTTTATAAGCACTTACATAGAACATCTTTAAAACCTTGTAATTCTACAAGGAGCCACTGCACTTTAGAAAAATGGCTGATTCCAGTTCTTGTGTAAGAAATGCACAAGAAGAGCTTGGAATATCTTGTCATACCACAAAGCAAAAAAACTAGCAAAGGTTACTAGGATTGTATCAAAGGACTTAGTGGCCAATTTAGAGAGGCTCCCACTACCAAAGATGCAAAAATTTGAGCGTCAAAAAGAATAAATACAATGGATTGAAACATACAACATAGTTTTTTAAACATTGACTTCATAATGATGCTAAGACTAGAAGACTCATTTGGTTACTTTTGGCAGATGCTAGAGAAGTGGCTCATTATTCAGAAAATTGGTTTAGAAAAGGGAGGGTGGAGGAAGAATTAAGAACTTGTCCTGCTTTTCCTATATGAACTCTGTATCTGGGTGCCAAATGGTTTCTTTATAGGGCTATTCTAATTAATAATCTTTAATTAGGAGTTGCAATTTGAATATCCTGTTATAACTCTAATGAAATAATGGATATAGGCAAAGATCATCAATAGCTCCTAGAAATTCTTGATGAAAAGCTGGTTGGGTACTTCCTAATGAATGGAGGGATAAGCCAACAGTGTGTTGGAGCTGTCTTGTCTGGCTCACAAGGGCCAATTGTTAAATTTTCAGGAATTCTGCAAGCTTGCAAGCCAGTTGATGTTGTGTTGGTAGGGATATTTATACCATGGAAATTGGTACAAATCAGGAAAACCCTACAAAGCAGCCCCCACCCCAAACATCCTCCAAGCTGGTTGTCAAATATATACCAGCACAACATTGGATAGGGTTAACAATACCTGAATACATTGATCAATCTTAACATTATTGAAAGAGAGACAGCCAGATATTATAGCCTTCTGGTGAAAGCATAAAACACCAAATGAAGTATTCTTGCTAAAAAACAGACTCAAATCAAACAGCAAAAATCCAGAACATTGGAAACTCTACAGGATAAAATATCCAGTTTCCAAAGAAAGTTGCAAAGGGGAAAAAAACAGGAGGTGTGAGGGGCAATCTACAGATTAAAAAAGACTGAAGAGACAGACCAGCTAAATGCAATATTTGACCCTTGTTTGGATTCTGATTTGAACCAACCAAATGCAATACACAGAGAGAGACATATATATGACAAACTGGGAAAACTGAACACTAGCTAGATAGTTGGATATTAAGGAATTACTGTTAATTTTTCAGGTGTAATAAGGTACTATGGTTACATTTTTAAAAACAGTCCTTATCTTTTAGTGATTCATACTGAAATATGTACATATAAAATGATATCATGATGCAGGGAGGACAGATGTGGGTGGGGCATAGATGGAAAAAGACTGGTCATGAGGTGATAACTGTTAACGCTGGCTGATGGATACATAGAAATTCATTACAGTATTATCTCTTTTATGTATTTTTAAAATTTCCCATCATACAAAAGTTTTTAAACAGTCAAAAGAACTTTTACCGGTATTTATCAAAGAGTACACAAAATATTCTTACTTTTAATGATAAGTTCTTGTTTTAAAGCAGAGATTTTCTTGAATTTTAAGATATAGAAATTTCTAAGTCTTTAAATTGGCAAATTAGACACAACCATGAAAGCACTGATTCTCAAACTTTAGTGCACATCAGAATCACCTGGAGGGATTGATTGTTAAAAGATTGCTGGCTACCATCTCCAGAGTTTGTTTCATAGGTTGGAGAAGGGAAATCAAAGTTTGCATTTCTAACAAGTTCCCAGGTTGATGCTAGTAGTTCAGGAACCACACTGAGAACTGATCTGAGAATGTTTGCTAGTAGGCTTCCTGGAACCTATTTTCAATGAATATAGTAAGTAAAATACAAGATAATAAATTGATATCTCTCACAGATATTTCTCTGTATATATAGACTTATCTATATGGTATACCATATTTAAAAGGATATAATGTTCCCATTGATGAATGAGGGGACCAGGGTCCCTATTTAATATTCAGTAGACTAATTTTTTAAAGCTGTACACATATAGACAGAAAACAGATCATTTTTTTGCCTGGAAATGAGAGTAGAAAGAAAGCAATTACAAAAGGGCACAAGAAAACTTGAGGGCGATGCATCATATTGATTGCAGTAATGGTTTCAAGGATGTATATGTATGTATGTCAAAACTCACCAAATAGTATTCTTTAAATACATAGAGTGTTTTATATGTAACTTATACCTCAATAATGTTGCAAGAAATGTTAAACATATAAAAAGTATATGTGATTTCATATTTTTACTAAGGATTCAACCAAATAGCCAGAAATGTCTCAAGGAATATGAATAAGATTTTTTCCTCATAAAACTACAGAAGCTGGGACTCTGAAGCAATCCAAGGACGTGGGAGTTCCCCATTCCTAAAGTGAGTGGATCTCCTATGGCTGCTCCTACTTCTAACCCATGACTGCAAATACAGGGAATAGTAGGTGCACTTATACCTTCGAGCCTTTTTTAAATGACCAACTTCTAATATGAAAGACATTAAGAGCTCATCCCCAGCCATCCCTCCTTCCACATCCTTTCTGTGTGTTTCTTCTTCCTCCTAAGCAGAACACTTCAAAGATGGTGGCATTGCAAAGTGACTTCTCTTGTTTCCTCCTCATCTGTGAATTGGGGATAAAGCTGTTCACCACATAGGACTGTTATATAGATTAAATAAAATATTTAAGTGCCTGGCATCTCTTTAGGGGGAGCTCAGTAAACTCAGTAAACAGCTCCTCCCTGCTCAAAATACTTCTCTGTGACCAAAAAAAAAAGTAATGAAAATAATTTCATGTGTCTTCTAAAGAATTTCTTCATATTTCAAACTGACTATTAGAAAATTAAATAGTTCAAAACTGTCATCAAATCATAAAGTTGTAGAAATTGACAGGGTTTTTTTTGGGGGGGGGGTTTTAGAAACTAATTTCTGAGCACAGTCTATCCATTAAAGAGTTTCATATTGTTGATGAAACTGCTCTATTTAGGTAACAAAGAACACTTTCTTCTCTGGCAGGTGTTAGTGAATTAAGGTTGAGTCAGAATAATGCCAGGCAGACTGTTACTGCAATGCTATGAATGCATACTCTTCAGACAAAAAAAAATCCTTTGATGCCTAGAAAATTCTCTGTCCTAGAGCTTTCAAAATAGTGACACAATTTTCCTGTATTTAGAGACAGCAATCAAAGGCATGGGTACATAAATACATGTATTCTGACTTATTCTATTATCTTTTGGTATATTCGTGAATTTTCTCCCATTATTAAAAGACATTGGCCAAAATTGAAAAAAAAGAAAATCAGAAGAATGATTCCCTGAGGTTAGAAAAAGGGGGTGTACTGTGGCCAGTAGTTATACGCTCTTCTTTTCCTCTGCTTAGTTTTTAGTCTAATAGTAGAATTACTCCTGAGTGCCCATTTTTGGAACATACTAAATCCAATGTATCCAATTTTTTTATTAAACTTAGTTTCATCTTTACCACGTGACTGAAAAAAACACCACAAAAACCCTAAGTCAGAGTTCAGTGTGGTTATAGCCTAATTATTTATACAGCAAATTGAAAATTACTAACTTACCTGGACAAATACTTCTATGTTATGTGTACCATTACTGTAGTTTCTTGGGTTCCACTTCAGTGTGAAAATAGGACCAGACAAATGAAGAGCTTGCCCTAAATGAACTCCATCAATCTTAACTGAGACAGAAGTAATGGAGGATAACGAAAAGGCCAAAATTCTAAAATGAGAGCCCATATAAAATATGATTTTAGTATTTGTCATTATTTTTATAAAGAAGTATAACCTTATAGTTACCTGAAAACGTGTCAGCAGAGGCAGAACTATAACATGGTGCAACTGTGGGGACCACTATTCATAAAATCTGGTCTTTCTGAATGGTGACTTTTGGAGCAAACCTGAACTGGTAAGAAATTAGGAACTATTCTTTTAATTTTTTAGAAAGGAAAATCAATTTTCTTTTGACAAATCAAGCTGAAATAGACCCAAAGTTCTTTGTGAAGAAACTCCTGAAGTCCTGGTTTTTCTCACAGAAGAGAATATAGGTTAGACATCTCACTTTGTTAATCTAATGTAAAGTCTACCACCTGTTCAGTTGGCTCCCATCCACTCATTTGGCTCTTCTATCTACCTGGAAGAAGCAATGCCACAAATAAGACTAAGGCTACCAGGCCCAAGAGACTAAAACACCTAAATCTGATATCCAGCTCCTATCAAAACACCTGACTGAGAGATATATGTTTCACTTCATTTCACTAGTGATCAAAAAATATATTAAAATGGCTTAATACCATTTTTCCAGATTTAGTAATAAATCTTTTTAAAAGTACAATATCAAGTAATGATAAGAGTGCTGTGAAACTGGCACTCATATTGCCTGGTAACATATAAATTAATATGTGTTTTAAAATGAAATAGGGTATATTATGCACTGGTGGTGGGAATGTAAAAAAGTGAAGCCGCTATGGAAAACGGTATGGTGGTTCCTCAGAAATGTAAATATATGACCACCACATGATCCAGCAATTCCACTTCTGGATATATACCCAAAAGAATTAGACTTTTCAAAATAGTGACACGATTTTGAATGCAGGAATTTGAACAGATATTTGTACACCCATGTACTTAGTAGCACCGTTTGCAGTTGCCAAAAGGTGAAAGCACAAGTGACTATGGACAGATGAATGGATAAACAAAATGTAGCACATCCATAAAATGGAATTAGTCAGGATTTAAAAAGAAGGAGATTCTGACACATGCTACAACATGGGTGAACCTTGAGGACATCATGCTAAGTGAAATAAGCCAGTCACAAAAGGACAAAGAAGTCCACTTATATGAGGTAACTAGAGTAGTCAAATTCATAGAGAAAGACAGTAGAATGTTGACTGCCATGGGCAGAGGGTAGGTAGGGGGTAGGGAGTTATTGTTGAATGGGTGCAGAGTTTCAGTTTTGAAAGATGCAAGCTCTGGGGATGGATGTTGGATGATGGCAACAGCTGCACAACATATGAATGCACTGAATTGTACACCTAAAAATGGTTAAAATGGTAAATATTATATATGTCTATTTTACCACGGTTTTCAAAAAAGGAATAACAATTTTATCGATAGTTACAAAAATGGTAACTGGGCAAGCTTTACCAACATTCATATAGGAATTCAAATTCTTTCACTTAGAATTCCACAACACTATCTAAAAGAATTACTCAAATATAGGAAGACTCTATGTGTATCAGATGCTTATCTCCAAATTAGAAAAAAACCTAAAGGTTCACCAAAAGATAGGAAAATGGCCAGAAAAATTATATATTTTCTCTGTTAAAAGAAAAAAAAAGTAGGAATTCAAATAGACTGTGCCCTATGATTACAACTATGTAAAAATATGCCTAAAAGAGAATGCCTGCTGCCCTGACTGGTGTGGCTCAGTGGGTCGGGCATCTTACCACAAACTGAAAGGTCACCAGTTCAATTCCAGGTCAAGGCACATGCCTGGGTTGTGAGCCTGTTCCCCAGTAGGGGGCATGTGGGAGGCAACTGATGTTTCTCCTGTACACCAACGTTTCTCTCCTCTTTCTCCCTCCTTTCCCCTCTCTCTAAAAATAAATAAATAAAATATTTTCCTACTAAGGAAAACTCAAAATCATTAATAATAGTTCTACGGAGGGTGGGGAACAGACATATAATCCCACACCCTATTTTTCAAAAGTGGTGGTTGTATTATTTTTCAAAATAAAATTTAAAAGGGTATAAAATATATACAGGTATATTAAAAAGAGTGCCCTTATGTTTGAGAAAGGTTATTAAATCTCTTTAATTCACATCATCAAATTCGCATGGCAACTGAATATTCATATCCGTAAGGTTTATATAGCTTTTGCATTATTGGAAGGCTATATAGCCAAATAAAAAAATATTTCTAATATATAATGTAAATTTTTTAAGTAGGATACAAAGGAATATGTACATTATGATTATATCAATATAACAGCATGCAAATAAAAAGGTGGGATAAAATACACAAAAGTAATAATGTTAGGATTATAGGTTTCTGGATGGTTTTTAAACTTTCAGCAACTTAAAATATATTTTTTAACTGAATTGGAATTAAACAGTAAGTGACTTATCTTTACATAATGTTTAGATTGTTCAGACAACTAAAGTGGACATCTCATAACTCTTACATGGGAATGCAGTCACAATGATTTATTCTCCACAAGTATCAAACTGAAAGTAAATTCTGAAAAATGTTTACATACCTGATGTGTGTTGAGTGAAGGAGTCTTTCTAGTGGTTCATGTTTAGGACAGCTATAGAGGAGTGACTTAGGATTGGTGATAAGAACCACAGGCCACTCGCCAAAGATCAAATCTGCAAAGCTAAAGAGGTCATGATCAAAAGCAAAGATGCGGTACCTAGAGACCGGAGGACAACAAGGCAATTCAGTCTCTTCATTCATGAAGGTTATATACAGAACAAATGTAAAACTATAAAAGGATACTTTTTTGACATGAATTTGAATGCCAAGTAAATAATATTGTTTCTCTGTCTTCTCCCCTTGCCCCTATCACTTTATACTTCACATTTGTCACAACTGGGATCTGACTGAAGCAATGAATTTAACTGTGCCCTAGAAAAATACCTGGTGCATAGCATGGACACTTTAGTTTTTTAAATAAATGCTTGTTGAATTAATTCATTTAATTTCTATACTTTAAGACTTTTGAATCCAAGATATTCATCATAAACCTAATATCTGACGTTCTTCATACTATCGTTACATAAAATATTAAAATAAATACAATTAGAAACCTTCCACTTGTCTTTCAAATCTTTATTTCTATAATTCCAAAGAAATTAACCAAAGTTAAGTTGTCTTGATTTTCTAAATGCACAATAAAAGGTATAAATACTCATTAAAGAATAACCGAAGTTTTGTATCTTCTAAATTTTAGAACTGAGAAATGATTAACTATGGCAGAAACAATAGTGCTCACCAAATACTCCACGTGCTCCCCTGCATTTCCCAGTCTCCCTGGTATTAGGTTGGGACCATGTGACTAGTTCTGGCCAATGGGCTGTGAACAGAAGTGACATGTATCACACTTCTGGTCCAAAGTACTTAAGAGTGTGTGTGGGTTCCCATGCTCTCTTCCCTGCCTTGGAATTGAGGTGTTGAAATTGTGGCCTTTTAAGATGCAGGAAGTCTTGTCCTGGCTGGTGTGGCTCAGTGGACCGAGTGCCAGCCTGTGAAACAAACGGTTGCCAGTCTGATTCCCAATCAAGGCACATGCCTGGGTTATGGGCCAGGTCCCCAGCAGGGGGTGTGTGACAGGCAACAGATATCTCTTGCACATGGATGTTTTTCTCCCTCTTTTTCTCCTGCCCTTTCCCTCTCTCTAAAAGTAAATAAATAAAAGATGGAGGAAGTCTCAATCCCTTTCATCCTGTGGAAGAGAGTGAGCCTGACTCTTAACAGCTTTACATAGATGAAAAATTAAACATCTGTTGTGTTAAGCCATTGATATTTCTAGGTTTATGTGCATCCACAACAAAGCCTAACCTAATATTACTAATATACTGTTTTTAAAAACTATTTTACTAATACAACTTAAATGTTTAGTAAGGGCAGATAAGGGTTAGGTTCCTTTAGAAAACCTCTGGATAAAACTCCAGGGTTGGAACACAGGGGAGCAGGTGGAAAGAGAAAGACAAAAAATGGTTTCATAATTAATATCACTTAACTTGTATCTGTAGTACTTATAAGAAATAAAGAAGATGATCAAGGATTAGGAAGGCTGCCTGGTAAAAGGCAATCCCAGCCCAGCCCACAGCCTCGTGGTCATGAATAGATAGGTCTTAGCTCAAACTAATTACAGTAGCCAACTAATTACAGGCCTCAAGCATAGCTCTGATGTAGATTTTAGAAAAGCCAACTGAAATGAGTAAGTACCATCTATAATGTAAAGCTGCTTTTTAATTAATGGAAGTAGTTAAAAGTAGAAAGAAAACATATCCAGCTCAGCAAGTATTTATTAGGTACCTAAATATCTTCAGAGCACTGAGTTTTAATAAATTAAACAGCAATTGATAATAGTTAAACAATGAGATGATACTCATCTATACTTAAACTACTGTACTTAAATGGTTATTATCAAAATTATAATATATTTAGTTCTCTCTATATATTTAATTATACTGTATGCTTTTGATAAATACATTATATTTCTTCTTAGAAAGACTTTAACCTTAACAAAACCAACTATCATCTATTTGAAGAACTTAAATCTCTAACATCTTGTAGCAATAACCAGAAAAGTAGATATAAAATTCAGGAGAAAAAATGACATATTTCTAGTCCTCAGGTTTCTCAAAGTGTGGTCCACATAGTGCCTGGTGTGCTTTTAAAATACTGTTGCTTGGGTCCTAATCCAGACCAACATAATCAAAATCTCTAGAGGTAGGGCCTAGAAATGTTTATTTTTAATAAAATCTTCCATAATTCTTATGCACGCTAGAGTCTGAGAACTATTTCCTAATGGTTATGTCTTGAAAATCCAATATAACATAGTGGCAGCAAACATAACTGTTGCAACAAGGATTGTCCATAATGACAAAGACTGCCGGGTATATATATTACTTCAAAAACAGAGACATCACAAGTTTTCCCTTGACTGGGATCAGCCAAAATAGCAAGATGAAAACTATCATTTCTTTAACAAACGTAACGTGTAAGTTTTACTCTGTGGGGCAGTTCCCTTACCTTCTACTATTCTTCCAGTCTCCCACCTCAAGTTCCAAAGTGCCCTGGAAGTGACGAGTGTGCAAAACAGGCATCAGTCCACCGAGTGTATGGAGGTGCCCACACAAATAAGCTGTAGCTGAACTAAACAGTGAAAAATAAAAAGAATAATGAACAAAGAAAACTTGTGGTGCCAAACTAATAAAATATTTCTTTAGGAAAGCAAGATAGTAGAATAACATAAAATAATGAAAAGCAATTCATTTTGATTTTGGATGCCTACATCACCTCATTATTGACCGAATTCCTGGTGATGGAGAAAGAATAGTAGATGTTGGATAGTGTCCAAACCAAATACTGTGGTTGCTGTGACTACTTTCCTTTGCCAGTAATAAAAGCTCTTCCATCCGTTTCTGAAATGGAAGAAAAATAGATCTTTAATTAGGGCTTAGGCTGAAATCTAATGTCAACTTTTAAACAACTCCCCTTAAGTATTTTAAGAATAAGTATATTATGTTTTGGGCTGAAACCCTGCTAATTAATGACTTCTATGGACCTTTGTAAGTTTCAAACTATTTTCACATACAATATAATTCATTTGATCCTAAAAATATCTCTGTGCAAAGTGGGGAAGGTATTATAATATTATCCCCATTTGTTAGATAAGGAAACAAATAATCTTTAACTTACAAATTTTTTATTTATTTATAAATTTCTTTATAAAAATAAAGAACCACTAATCTTTTCAGCCCTGTATATCACGTTGCAATTAATAAAGAGAATACTGATACTAAAACAAGATGTAAAGATGTCCACAGAAAGCCTTGTACCTGAATGTTTCTAACAGCTCTACTCTTAGCAGCCAAAAATTAGAAGCCATCAACAAATTGCATATATCCACACAATGGAATACTACTTATCAATAAAAAAAAGAACTACTTATTTATACAATACTACGGATAAATCTCAAAAACATTATACTGAACAAAAGAAGGCAGATACAAGATACACTCTGTATGATCTCATTTTTTATATAAAATTCTAGAACAAACAAAACTAATCTATGCTGACAGAAAACCAAATAGCTGTCCCTTGGGACTGGGGGTGGAGCCTGACTTCACTTACACGAGAACTTTCTGAGGTGATAGGAATGTTCTGTCTCAATTGTGGTAAGAGTTACACAGTGCAGATAACTTCTCAAAACTCTCTGAACAGTTGAAATGAATGCATTTTATTGTATGTAAATCATCCCTCAAGAAGTTGATTTCAAAAATAACTTGCACATATATAAATATACATTAATATTATTTGTAAAGTGCTTATAGCAATAAATTCCTGAGCCTTACCCTCAGGTTTTCTAATTTGATACATCTCAGGTAAAGCCTGAAAATCTTCATTTTATAAGACTCCAGCCTGATTTCAGCCTGATTTTTATGCAGATGATCCTTGAATTATACCTTAAAAAACATTCTAAGGAGTACATTTTAAAATAACATGCTATCAACTTTATCTAAGGACACGTGGTAGGTAGGAAACAATTTAGACCTTCAAAAAATAAAATGCCTAATATAATACAGTGCATCAAACCAGACAAAATTCTCTTCACTTGACTTGGAGCTCCTCTGAACCCTCATATCACTGTGGATCTCTTTCAGCACTTAGTAAATTCTGCCTTTTATTATAGTTATTTCTGCACTGGTCTTATGCCTGACTGCTAGATTAAATACCTTAAGAGGCCAAGGACTTGACCTTATCACCTTTGTATTCTTATACATGGGCACATATGTCTTGTACATGGCTGTGTGCTCACTAAACATTTAATGAGTTGACATTTGTTGTACCAAGAAGCAATGAGAGGTTCTCAGATGTGACTCTGTAGTTTTATCCATCAACAGTTTTCACCTACATTACAAAAAATACTTTAAAAGAAACATATATTTCAATGGTTGTCTTTCTCTTAAAAAAATATAGATCTTTAATTAAAAATGGCAACTGCAGGGTTTTAGGAATATACCATATAGTATACAAAACTGTATGCCCTGTGCCTTGCTAAGTGCATCTTGCACTTAGTACATATTTAATAAATGTTTACTGAACAAACATAAAAAGTGAGGCACTTCTTTCCCAAATTTTGGGACAAGACTAGGGATAGCAGTAATAGTGCTAAAGTGGCTAGTAATTTATTCTGGCTATTCCTGTAACCACAGTAAAATTTTTTCTCAAGTATTTCTAGATGAGGACTTGTTTACTTTGGATAATTTTAAGTGAGCTGCATGTATCTAAGAAAAATAGGTTAGCTACAAAAATAAGTGAGATTTTTTACTGTACCTCATCTAAAATTCCAAAGAAATTAAAGGGTCTCTTCGGCCCTAGACCTAAGGTGGCATCCAAAGAGATGAAAGAATAGTTGCCAAAGGGAGTACTGTGGACATAATGGAAAGAGCCATCCTGACGTACAGCGGAATATTTCCTAAAAATACAATACAGAAAAGTTTTAGTGCAATCATAAAAAGGCAGAATAAGTTTAAGTTCCTTCCCTAACATCACATTATAGTTTGCCTCCTTTGAAAAGGAAATTTCCTGACACGAAAGAGAAATAGACTGAATTAGATCCACAATGGATAAATTGTAAAAGAAATGTAAAGAATTTCCTCTCGTTGTCTCTGAGACGGGAACCAAAACACAAAGTCACCAAGTAAAGCAGAGAAGTAGGGGGGCGAGTTTAAGCAGTCCACTGAACATTTAAAAAGAGATCAGTCAGAACCCAGTAAAATGGTACTTACCGATCATTAAAAAATGTAGTGAAGTCCTACTAAGTACCTAGCAGAATTCTTGGTGCAGTGAGATACAAACGGTCTTTACTTCTTGCAAAAGAACTATAGATACTTAACTCACAATAAAAATAAAATCTTGTAAAGAAGTAATCAAACCAAGAAAAAAATGATAGCCTAGGTATAGGTCAGTAAATCTTCTTCAGTTCCTGAAAATACACTGATAACATACAGGGTTCACATCCAGTAATGAAAGTGTTCACCACCTTAAGTGTCAACAGTGTACAAATGCCCACTAAGTAGGAGAGTGAAGAGTAGGGAGAAAGTATGGGTAGGCACTTGTTAAGTATTTGTTGAATAAAAGTGAAGGAAAGTATAGATTACATTGACCCATACCAGATTATTCTAATGTCAGAACATTATAAGAAAATATCTAAGTATCTTATATGACTTTTTACCTAAGAGCATATATGAAAATATACAAATAAACTTCTGAAACTTAATGTGCTATCAGGGAGTTATAGTTAAGTCACAACAGCCATCAAATATATTATGAAATAAATATGTTATCATAGATATTACAATTAACAGTTCTGTTGCCTCTCTTCTTGATGTTTATTAAATTTCTATTTCAAGGGTTTTTCCTCATTAAAAATTTTATTTTATTTTCCTGCTTAATTTGTTTTCAGTTTCTCTTCAGGATTTTATAATCTATGTTGTTTCTATTCCTATATTTTTGACACATTAAAATCCAACTATCTAATAATAAATTCAACTATTATTTAAAGGCAGAGTTTAAAATATATGCTAGTTAATAACATTTTTTGAATTCTGGATTTTGGCATTATCTGGGGCATTCTTAAGCTCAAGATTTATGATTTTTTCCCCTTTGGGTTAATATTTCTATAATAACTGTATCTCTAGCAAAATGCCATTTATTAAACTCAGATAGGTTAGGCGGTTAGAAACAAAAATATAAAGGTAAGAAACTTTAAAGTGACAATAACTTTACTTTCTCAGTAACCAGTCAGATCATAAGTCTTGTTAGTTCTTTGAAAATGTTTCTTAACTCCATTTCCATAGTCATAATCAAAGATACAGTTTATAGGAAGTGAAAGATTTTCATCTCTGTCCTTTTCTTTTCTCACATTAACAAAGGAAGACTATCTCCCAAGTTATGGTGACTCTAATCATATGTTAACCAATTCTATTTATTTATTTATTTATTTTTAGAGAAAGGGGACAGAAGGCAGAAAGAGAGGAAGAGAAACAGCAATCAATCAGTTGCCTCTCACATGCCCCCAACTGAGGACCTGGCCCACAACTCAAGCATGTGCTCTGATTGGGAATTGAGCCAGTGACCCTCTGGTTCACAGGCTGGCCTTCAATCCACAGAGCCACACCAGCCAGGGCTAACGAGTTCTTTTTGACTTATCATCTTCAAATCAATATCACCATCCTCATATCCAGGAACTTTGTTCAAATAGGTTCGCCTTCTATTCCTTTCAGGTCTTTTCCATACTATCACCAGACCGCTGCAGGACTCTCCTATTTGGTATCTATATAACTCCAATATCTCCCTCTTTTTTTATTTTTTTATCTCTATCTTTGGTTGTTGTGCAATTGTTTTTTATAAAATACTAGCCTCCATCTGAGTCTCTATGCTTCTCATTAAGACCTCCATAAATTGGCCCCAAGCTACTGATGTCATATCAGTCCTCATTATGAACCTTTATTTTGGTGATAACCAGTTAACTTACTGCCCCTAAAATTTCATTTTAGCTTTTAAAACCTAGGTTTTTGTTTGTTTGTTTTTGCCTAAAATTTATCCCTTGAAGTATCTTACTTTTCAAATGCTACCCATCTTTTAAGACTGGACACAATTTTCACTTCTTTTATGGAGTCTTCTCTAACTTGCAACTAGTAGATAAATAAGTTCTAAAAACCTAATGCACAGCATAGTAATTATAGTTAACAATACTTTATTATAACTTCAAAGATGAAAAGAGACTAGATCTTAATTCTCATCACAAAAAGAAATGATAACTATGTGACATCATAGAGATGTTAGCTATGGTGGTAATCATACTGCAATATCTAAATGTAGCACATGAACATGCTCTACATCTTAAACTTACACAATACTATGTGTCAATTATAGCTAATTTATATTTTTTTAATTAAAAATAACATCTTCGCTGTCTATCCCAAGTAACCCCTGTCTTTTCTGATTTCTCATAATGATGATCATGTGTAACAAAAAATCTAGCATGTAATCAGCCATACCTTCTTGTTATTTTCTCATTTTTATCTCCCTTAGCTAGACAGACTTCCTTGAAGGTAGAGGCTATATTTTTAATGTTAACTTTTATGTCTCTCATACTATCTAACTAATGTTGAGTTCTTAATAAATACTCGCTACTTCACTGTCAATGCAGAAATACCATGAAATTTCAACCAAAAGAAGAATCTCCACACATTGAAATTATAGAATTGGTTTTCTAATTCAAAGATCCTTTTACATTCAGTCTTTTCCATATTCATGGCACATAAAGAAAATGTTAATATTTGTATGACATACTGGAAGGAAAGGACAAAGCGGCCAGGGGTGACTGACTGGGTTTTTCACCCACCCCAAAGGCCGAGAGAATCAGTTACTCCGCATTCCTAAAACCTGTAATACTCTAGTTGACAAGCTCCGATATAAATGACTTCTGCTATGCATCAATGGCAAAAAAAAAAAAAAAAAGTCTCTGTGGAATATTAAAAGAACCAAGGGAAACAAAAACAATTAAAGGAAGAAAAAGTCCCAAAACAAAAACAAAAAACTGAACCTGTTACACACATAGAAAAAAAGCCTCCTTTTCTAAATTACCAGTTTCTGTAAATAGAAATTTTATCTGTTAAAAAATGTTTTACCCATTCATTGACTGTACCCTTCTTGTAACACATCATGTTCTGTCTTCTGTTCATTACAGTACCTGTAATAATTCTCGACACTCTCCAGACTTGGAAGGTTGAATGTATCTAATTAAAAAGAAAAGAGCAAACATCATCTATATTAAGTAGAAAAATGCAAACATGTTTATGACTAAAGAAAAATAATTCTTTCAACAATATTTTAAATGGCAGAATGCCAATGAGTTAGGTTGATAATTTTTAAAATTTGAAAATAGAATTCAGATTATCTGGAAATTTATTTAAGGTATCCAATATACTGGAGAATAAGAAATACTTTGAATTATGTACTATTTAAAATATATGTCGAGTGGATCCAAGATGGCAGAGGAGTAAGTGGAAGCTACACTAACCTCCTCATCCCAGGTCCAGTCTGGAATTACAACTAAACTGTAGAGAAATCAACCTGAACAACCAACTGAACACTGTCTGGAGAGAAGCCTTATAACCACAGACAGACAGAAGAAATCACTTTACCACAATGAGACTGGTAAGGAGTGCAGAAGAGGCACAAGAAGGCTAGCTGGCCTCCCATGGGCAGCACCTGAAGTGCAAAAGGGATATTTCAGCAGTTGGGGGTTCCCTCTGAGAAGTGTAGGGTCTAAACCCCAGAATACAGCACCAGAACCAGAAAGGAACCCAGACAACATCCAGCTGTGAAGAGCAGCAGGGTTTTGGTCTGCAGAGAGAGACAGCTGGCGACTCAGACAGCCTCTTAAGGGGCCAACACATAAAATTTTATTTGCGGTCACTTACCATGAGCTCCAGCAGAGGGAGGGCAGAGTAGACTAGAGATGCTGGAGGAGAGTATGTGGTTGGTAGCTCTGGGGAGAGAACTGAAGGAACAGCCACCAGAATCCTTGTGCTGAGTCATGCCCCATACTGAAGAAGTCATCTTTCTCAGGCAGAGCACCCCTCTGTGAATGGCACCAGTCTGAGGGGAAGCAATAGCCCTGCCCACAGGAATTACTCTGCCCCACCCTGTGCAGCTTAAGCTGGGCTACTGATTACAGCTTCAGACTATATCACTGATTACTAACAACTAAGGTAGACTTTTAGGAGCTCTATGAGACTTCAGCTAACCCTACCCAGGGCCTGGTGCTGACAAAAGATCCACAGCCTGGTTCCTTCTGCACAAAAACAGGCCCAGAAGAGGGAGCTACATTTGGAGCTATCAGCGATTCACCACACGTAGCTCCAAATAGGTTAACCAGGGCCAGTCACAAGCAGTGTCTGGCAAAGGCCTATACCAGAGTCTTTGCAGATCTACATAATACGTAGAAACAAATACAAAGAAGCAGCCAAAATGGGAAGACAAAGAAATAGACCCCAAATGAAAGGACAAGAGAATTCTCCAGAAGAAGAGCTAGATTAAATGGAGGGAAGCAATTTATCAGAGAGTTTGATTATAAGAATCCTTAAGAGCATGAAAAAAGGCATAGAAACCATAAAAAAGGACCAGTGAGACATAAAGAATACAATATCTGAAATAAATAATACATTGGAAGGAATAAAGAGTAGATTAGATGAAGCAGAAGGTTGAATCAGTGATTTGGAACACAAGGTAGAAAAAAACACCCAGGCAGAGCAGCAAAAAGAAAATAAAAATTTTTTAAATTGAAAACATAAGAAACATTTTTGACAACATGAAGTGTAACAACATCCACATCACGGAAATACCAAAAGGATAAGAGAGTGAGCAAGGGATCAAGAACCTATTTGAAGAATTAATGCCTGAAAATTTCCCTAATCTGGTGAAGGAAAAAGACATACAAGTCCAGGAGGCTCAGAGAGCCCCACACAAATTGGACCCAAAGAGGCCTACGCCAAGACACATCACAATTAAAATGACAAGGCTTAAAGACAAGGATAGAATCCTAAAAGCTGCAAGAGAAAAGCAGGAAATTACATACAAAGGAGCACTAATTAGACTGTCATCTGATTTCTCAAAGAAACATTTTGGGCCAGAAGGCAGAGGCATGCAATATTCAAGGCGATGAAGATCAAGGACCTACAACCAAGGTTACTTTACTGAGCAAGGCTATCGTTTAAAATTGAAGGAGAAATAAGGAGCTTCCCAAACAAGAATAAGCTAAAGGAGTTTGTTAACACCAGACCAGCACTGCAACATATGTAAAAGGGCTTGCTTTAAGAAGAAGAAGAAAAAGAGAAAGAAAAACCCCCCCAGAGGAAAACAGTCTAACAATAAAATGGCACTAAATATGTATCTAACAATAATCACATTAAATGTAAATGGCTTAAATGCCCCAACAAAGGGTAGATGAATGGATAAAAAAACAAGACCCATGTATATCCTGCCCCCAAGAAACACATCTCAGATCCAAAGATACACACAGACTGAAAGTAAAGGGATGGAAAAAGATATTTCATACCAATGGAAAGGAAAAAAGAGTTGGGGTAGCAATATTTATATGCCACAAAACGGACATTAAAACCAAGGCCATAGCAAGAGACAAAGAAGGACACTACATAATGATAAAGGGAACAATCCAATAAGAGGATGTAAGCCTAATAAACATTTACGCACCCAACAGAGGAGCACCTAAATATGTGAAGCAAACCTTGATTGACATAAAGGGAGAGATCAACAGAAAAATAGTCTGGGATTTTAACACCCTGTTGACTTCAATGATAGATCTTCCAGACAAAAAATCAACAAGGAGACAGTGGCCTTAAACAATACACTAGATCAAATGGATTTAACTGATATCATCATAGCATTTCACCCCAAAGCAGCAGAATATACATACTTTTCAAGTGCACAAAAACATTTTATTTTGTTTTGTGTTAAGACACAAAACAAGTCTCAATAAATTAAAGAAGACTGAAATAATGTCAAGCATCTTTTCTGACCACAATGCTATGAAACTAGAAATCAATCACAGAAGTGCACTGAAAAAACATGTGAAGACATGGAAGCTAAATAACATGTTACTAAACAATAAATGGGTCAACAACAAGATCAAGGAAGAATCAAAAGATACCTTGAAACAAATGAAAATGATGCCACAACAATCCAAAATCTGTGGGACACTGGGAAAGCCATCCTAAGAGGGAAATTCATAGTATTACAGGCCTATCTAAAACAAACAAATAAAACAGGAAAGACTCAAATAAACAATCTAAATTTATACCTAAAGGAACTTGAAAAAGAACAACAAACAAAGCCCAAAGTGAGTAGAAGGAAGGAAATAATAAATATCAGAGCAGAAATAAATGAAATAGAGTCTAAAAAAATGATACGAAAGATAAATGAATCCAAGAGCTGGTTCCTGAAAAAATAAACAAGACTGACAAACCTTTAACCAGACACATCAAGAAATAAAGAGAGAGAACCCCCCCAAAATAAAATCAGAAATGAAAGAGGAGAAATAACTGATATCAAAGAAATACAAGAGACTATAACTCGACAACCTGAATGAAATGGGTAAATTCCTAAAAACATACAGCCTTCCAAAACTATATGAAGAAGACTCAGAGAATCTAAATAGACAGATTGCACCTAATGAAATTGAAGCAGTAATCAAAAAACTCCTAATAAACAAAAGCCCTGGATCAGATGGCTTCACAGGTGAATTTTACCAAACATTCTGAGAAGAACTAACACCTCTCCTTCTCAAACTATTTCATAAAATTCAAGAGTAGGAAGGCCCCCAAACTAATTTTATGAGGCCAGCATGATCCTAATTCCAAAACCAGATAAAGACACTAAAAAGAAAGAAAAGTACAGGTCAGTATCCCTGATGAACATAGATGCTAAAATCCTCAACAAAATATTAGCAAACCAAATATAGCAGTGCATCAAAAAGATCATACACCATGATCAAGTGGGATTTATTCCAGGAATACAAGGTTGGTATAACATTTACAAATTTATTGTGATTCACCACATAAACAAAATAAAGGATAAAAATCACATGATCATATCAACAGATGCAGAAAAAGCTTTTGATAAAATCCAGCACCATTTATGATAAAAACTCTCAGTATAGTGGGATTAGAGGTAGCATACCTAAACATAATAAAGGCCATATAGACAAACCCACTACCAGCATCATACTCCATGGGCAAAAACTACAAACCTTATTCCCGATCCTTAAGATCGGGAATAAGACAGGGATGTCCGCTTTCACCTCTCTTATTCCACATGGTATTGGAAGTCCTAGCCACAGCAGTCAGAGAAGAAAAAGAAATAAAGGCATCCAAATTGGAAAGAAAGAAGTAAAATAGTCATTATTTGCAAATGCCATGATACTGTATATAGAGAACCCAAAGATTTCACCAAAAATCTACTAGAACTGATAAATGAATTCAGCAAAGTAGCAGGATACAAAATTAATATCCAGAAATCAGTTGCATTTTTATACGCCGACATTGAACTAACAAGAAGGGAAATTAAGAAAACTATCCCATTCACAATTGCTACAAAAAGAATAACATACCTAGGAATAAACCTAACCAAGCATGTAAAAGACCTATACTTGAAAAATTATAAGACACTGAAAAAAGAAATAGAAGAACAAATAAATGTAAGCACATACCATGTTTATGGCTAGGAAAATTATCATCATTAAAATGTCCATACTACCCAAAACAATTTAGATTCAATACAATTCCTATCAAGATTCCAATGACATATTTCACAGAATTAGGACAAATATTTCAAAAATTTATATGAAACCATAAAAGGCCCCACATAGCAACAGTGATCCTGATAAAGAAGAATAAAGTTGGAGGAATCACACTACCTAATATCAAACTATACTATATGGCCATAGTAATCAAAACAACATGGTACTGGCATAAAAAGACACAAAGATCAATGGAAGAGAATAGAGATCCCAGAAATTAACCCACACCTTTACTGTCAATTAACATTTGACAGAGGAAGCAAGCACATACAATGGGCTAAAGATAGTTTATTCAATAAATGGTGTTGGGAAAATTGGACAGATACATGCAGAAAAATGGAACTAGACCACCTTCTTACACCACACACAGGAATAAATTCAAAATGAATCAAAGACTTAAATGTTACACTCAAAACCATAAAATCCTAGAAGAAAACACAGGCAGCAAAATCTCAGACATTGTTTGTAGCAGTATTTTTCTGATATATCTCCCTGGGCAAGGGAAACAAAAGAAAAAATAAATAAATGGGGCTACATCAAACCAAAGAGTCTTTGCACAGCAAAGGAAATCGTCAACAAAATAAAAAGACAACCCACAGAATGGGGGAACGTATTCGCCAATATATCTGATAAGGGGTTAATATCTAAAATTTATAAGTAACTTACAAAACTCAACACCAAACATCAAACAGCCCAATTAAAAAATGGGCAAAGCACCTGAATAGACACTTCTCCAAAGAGGACATACAGATGGCCAATTGACATATGAAAAGATGCTCAACATCACCAATCATCAGGGAAACGCAAATTAAAACCCCAATGAGAGCTCTCCTCATACCTGTCAGAGTGGCTATCATCAATAAATCAACAAACAACAAGTACTGGCAAGGAAGTGGAAAAAAAGGAATCCGTTTGCACTGCTGGTGGGAATGCAGATTGGTGCAGCCACTGTAAAAAGCAGTACAGAGATACCTCAAAAAATTAAAATTAGATCTGCCTTTTGACCCAGAGATCCCACTTCTGGGAATATATCTGAAGGAACCCAAAAGACTAATTCGAAAGAACATAAGCACCCCTATGTTCATTGCAGAGTTATTTACAATCGCCAAGATATGGAAGCAGTCCAAGTGTCCATCAGTAAGTGAGTGGATAAAACAACTATGGGACATTTATACAATGGAATACTACTTGGTCATAAAAAAGAAGGAAATTTTACCCTTTGTGACAGTATAGATGGACCTGGAGAACATTATGCTAAGTGAAATAAGCCAGTCAGAGAAAGACAAATACCATATAATTTCACTCATATATGGAATCTAATTAACAAACTGAACTAGCAAGAAAAATGTGGACAGATTCATAGTTGGAGACCAGGATGACAGCTATGGGTGGGAGGAGGTTAGCGAGTGGAGGGATTGAGCAAAAAGGAAAAAGGCTTCATGGACATGGAAAACAGTGCGGTGATTGCTGGGAGGTGGATGGTATAAGGGGATTAAATGGTAATGGGAAAAATACAATAAAGATGAAATTTATACACACACACACACACATCAATTTGAAGTTACAAGATTGGACTGCTGTTACTATTTTTTTAATCATGTGATTCTGGAAGCCAGCAAGGACTAGATTCATGCCTGATATACGGATCCATGCTGAGTGCCTCTAAACGGATTGAGACAGGGGAGTGAGAAGCTAGGAAAATTCCTGGGTGAGAGGAATGGGGGAACTGAGACAAGAACATTAAACAAGACCAAACAGTTTGAGCAATTTATAGCCAGAGGGTGAATGGCAAGGCCTTATCTCCACTAACCAAGGATGCTTGAGAGTAAATGGTTTATACCTCTCCTCCCTAATCACAGAATACAGCGCTTCTCTAGCTGTAAACCACAGGTGCCCTGGGGAGAGAGGTATTCTAATGCAAGCGGAAAGATAACCCCGGAGCCAAGGAGCCAGCTTGGGAAGGAGCTCGGACTCCCCTTTCAGCTCCTCCTCCCCTTACTCTCAAGAGAAACAAAAAATGTCTGCACTCCCCCTACGAATTTCCCCCTCCCAAATTCCCACGTTTACCCTATATAAACTTGCTTCTGAAAGTTCAAGATAAGGTGGATGTTAGGGTTTTTACCCACCACCTTCTCAGACTGCTGGCCTCTGATATTAATAAAAGTGCAATTATAATCCAACCGTCTCTGCTTTTTTTGCTGAGCTCTGACAGCACGAGCCCCGGACTTGGTTGCCCTCTGGTTTCAATTTCTAGCGAGTGCTGCTCAAATGGATTCAGTACTCTCAGGTCAGGGGGGAGTCCAGGGGAATGCCTGCACAGGGAAGCCCTAGGCCCCAGACAAGATCTTCAGCGGCTGCCTGGCGATTTTGCCAAGGAAGATCTTCGGTCCTGGGATCCCCGCACTTCCCTTTGCCTCAACTTTCAGTTAAGAGATTGGATTTGCATGCCTAAAGCGCATCTGGTTTATGGCCACCGGCCAGCTGGTGGTCCATGAAGCAAATCTGGGATATTAACGTAGCACTGGGCTTCCTGTAACAAATAATCTGGTAGCCAGTTTCTCGATAGACTCCAAACAACTGGGTAAGTCCCTGGTGTGCATGACGAGGAGCCCTTGTCCTGCCACTTGGGTTCTTTGAACCGTCTGGAATTCTGTAGGAATCAATAAGCACCGCTTGGTGGTAGGCATGGCTCAGTGACAAGGAAAGTCGCAGTTCCCCAGTGTGGGATTTGGTTGGAGCATTCTTCTGGTGTTGGTATACGGATTTTGTGTATTGTTTGCTTTTTGTGTGTGCGTACTGCTTTTTAATGTTAGTTTTGCTTCTCTGTTCCTCTGTAGGAGGAAGTCAGTTTCTGTTCGAGAGCTCTCCCCTGTTTCTCTTGTCTGTCTGTCTGAAATGCAAGGTGGTGTGAAATAAGATTCTAAGGCTAGTCCCAGTCCCTCCTTTAAGAGGAGTACTCATTTGTTTGAACTTTGTCTTTTGCTTTAGATTTTTTGTTTTGAAAAGGAGTCCCTCGGCCTCATTCCCATCTGAGTCCATTAGGTTGCATTTTAGCTGTCTGGTCAACTTATAGCTATAAGTCAATGACTAATTAGAATTGTTTTGCCAAAGCTCTGGTAAATAGAATAAGATCTTTTATGTGAAATCTTTCATGCTTTTACATCATAAGGATTCTACTCAGAAAAGATTTAAATAGATGGTTTAAAGAGAAGGAAAAGACCTCATACCCTCCCAGACTATGAAACTCAGAAAGAAGAAAAATGAGATGTCTTCTAAATCCTCCTGGAGGCCTGGGAGCCTCAGAAATCCTGGAAACAATAAGGCAATTAATGCCACCCTCCAAACTGTGGGTAGCAGAAGCTGCGGGGGCCAACTATCTCTCCTCAAGGTGGAGAAAGAAAAAAAATGGCACTTTTTGGCTCAAGCCACTGTCTGTCCAAGCCTGATATCTCCCCCACCTCTCCTCCAGCCTTCTTAAAGTTGTCAAGGACAAAAATAAGAACTATCTCAAATGATTTTCTTAGGCTCATGTGGTGTGAAAAATTATTTGATATTAAAGCTGGTTTAAGTTATTAACGTAAAATATGTATTTGTTTTCCCTGGGTTTGCAGGAATAAGTTCTTTATCCCTGTTACAATATTTGTCAATAAAATGACTTGAATAATAATTGACTTTAAAATCTCGTAAAGTTGTTAAAAACTAATAAATAGATATAATTAAAATGAAGAGTTTTTGATAAAACTTTTCAGTAATAATTACATATATGTATATATACAGGGTCTAGCACAAAAAAAACACCCGTTTTTTATTACAAAATCTTTTATTACAAAATCACAAGTATGTAATTCTGTAATATAACAATATCACACTCAAGCACACCATATAACATTTTAGGTGAAATGCTCAAATTAAAATTATAAATTACTACACCCATATTATTAACCTACCAATCACACTCAAGCAGGCCTTACTTCTGCCAGACTCTGTATATATACCTAAACATAATTTTCCAAAGTCTTTGGTGACTTGGTGCTAGGTTAAATGATTAAATATCTAGATATTTTGAAATAGCAAGATACTGTTATTACATACTGTTATTAATTGATCTGGGTTTACCTACTTTGGCTTCTTATTACAGAAAAGCCAGAAAAATGGATTTGGACCTGTTAATGAATATATCTTGTCTTTATTTGAGGTATGTTCCTTAAAAATGTGAGTGTGTTTATCAATGAAAGAACCTGTTTCTAGAAGTTATGTCATATGCTAATGAAGGCTTCTAATAATTAAGAACTCTAAGTTGGAGAAAAGTTGTATGGTTTGGTAATAGAAGGTATAAGGTATAAAAACATTTGTTGAAGTGGTGATTGCAGGGGGGAAGGGTATAAGAGGGTTAAATGGTAATGGAAAAAATACAAAAAAAAAAAAAACTTGTTGAAGAAAAAGGGGAAAAATAATTTGTCCTAAAGTTAGTTATTTCTGAATGAGTTAAGAAGCAGCAAAGGCTGTAAGTAGCTGGCCGTCTGTGTGAGTTGAAGAAGGTTTGTGAAGAGAGATCTTGAGAGAAAATTATATAGGTAAGCTGAATAATAAATTTAATTAGATAAATGAATCTAAGTATCAAAAGTAAGCTGATACAGAATTTGTTTGGTTCTTTTTCAGTCTGTTAAAATGGAAAAGGTTTTTCCTGTATCTGCCTACAAAGCAAAGATTCTGTATTTTTATAAAAATATAGTTATGTGTTATATTGTGTTAATCAGGTACTTGATTACTCAAACGCCCATATTCCTTATTGTAAGAACTAAAGTTTTGCTAGCCTGTATTTTTGTTTGACACTTTTATTGTCACTTTGGGTAAATAAATAATTTAACATTATTTCATAATGATATATAATCTTTTGGTCAAGTATATTTGACAAACTCCCCAGGGTTTAAAATTTAAGAGAATTTTCTTGACCTTAAATTGGCTTTCGGTCATTCCAATGGGTCCCTGTAATGCCTCAGGGATTTGTTCTTTCTCCTTAGTAAGAAGAAATTTTGAACTAATTAGGCTTATTTAATATTCTTAAAGTGCATGGGATGCTTTGTCAAATAAGGGAATAATAAGTATGTTCTCTTTGTATGCACATATTTTTATTATTAAAGTAGATGTTTTACAGATTACATAAAAGTCTCCAAGATTCTACAAAGTTTTGATATACTTTCATTTGTAATTTTACTTGTTATCTTACAATGTTGTTTCAGGAAAGGAAATTCCTTTGTCAATTACATTATAATCAAATTTGTAACCATGTCATTTAAGGGTTTTCATTTTTTTTTTTGTCATTTGAAGACAGCTATTGTTTTACTGTATTGCATTTGCAAAAATTTATTACATCTTTTGAAAGGTTCATGGCAAGGACTCTGACTTATTTTAAATTACATATTTCTGAGAATAAATTTTCAGATCATACCTTTGAACTGAATGAAGATTACTAGAGCTCTGTGAAATAACTGGACTTATAGAAATACTTGCAAATAATCAACATAAACAAAAATTAATTACGGGACATAATAAACTGAAGATAATTGTGGCTTTTATAACATTTTGTTGAAAAATATTGCCAATTTTTACTCATTTTTTTCAGACATAAGAAAACATTTTTTTTTCCTTAAAGCAATTTGATAAATTGTACTTTCATAAGCACAGGGGTCTACGCTACCCCTAAGAATCCTGTATTTCAGAGTTGTGACCTTCGGTACCTCTAAACCTATGTTATAATGTCCATTTTATAATTTTACAATCTAAATTGGAGAATTTAGACTCCTGGAAGAAATAAAAATATAGTCTTAATTACATGTGGGTTTTAACTCTTACCATGATTTCCTTTGATATCAAGCCACCTGGTTTTTTCCATGACCCTTGTCTTCTTCAGAATACCATGGTAAGTTTGCCATTCTACCTCATGCTGCCTGGATCCCCACAGGTGCTTTGTTCTGGCATCTGTCAAATCTCCTGTAAATTTACATAATAATTGACTCACAATGCAAAATAAACCCAATGAAGTTCAATTTCTTTTAATGCGCGCTGCAGGAACAGATACTTAAAGCACTCAACATGTGTAAGCATAGCCACTTATGAGTCCATTTGCATCCAAAACAAGCCATCTGAATTTTCTCAGAAAGGTCTTTATTTGTACCTTATAGGTTAGCGAGTGCCTATTTAACCTCCTATGATTTTAGAAATGGGTTGTGAAAAAATATATCTTTAAAGAGAGCATAGGACTCTAATGAAAACTCTAAGAAGTCCAAAAGTCAGGGCAGGTGCCTAATATCTATGGCAACCATTATAAACTGACCAAGTATTATTTTTATAGCAAGAAGCAATCTGGAAGATGTAGCTTGGACAGTGAAATCCCAAATTTCTAGAAAACTAGACAGACATTTGAAGTTTTCCACAAAATGAGGACTGCCACTCCATCCTATCAGTAAGGTGTTTCAGTAAGGTGGGGGAGATGAATCCCCTAGTAGACAAGGTTGATGCTCCTTTGGCTTCTTCTTCAACAGTTCAGGAGCAAATGGTTAGGGGTTTGAAGACTAGGGAATCCAAGTCATGGACATACCGAAGGACGAGGAAAAAGAATCATGTAATCCTCAAACAATTGGCAGTATAAGATTAACTAACTCTGTAAGAACATGGATCAGTTATTTTTAAAATAAAAGGTAACTTTTGATTTGTGGTTAAAGGGCTTTCCCTAATTCTCTCACAAATTCAGAACTGCAATAACAAAAACACGTACAAATACGGCAAACATTAAGATGACAACACTGAGTCCTGCTTCTACGGCTTTAACAAAACCTTGCCATGACAAATCCTTAAGCTTGGATCTTGACTCCGTTATCCATAGGCAAATGTAATTGTGTGTTACCTCCTCTGCAGGAGGAGGGCTTACCTGGGGCTGTGGCTATAATGTTCACAATATGTCCAAAGTGAAAAGCTACAGCCCTGGCTAGCATTCTTTTGTACCTTCCGGACTACAAAACTACACGACAGCACAGCAATCCTCCCTACCTGTTGCTAGGACGAGAGCTGGTTGAATGATGTCAACAGTTTCAGAACAAAACTTCTCTAAGTCTACAGCTCTGCCTGGATCCTGAAACCTGCTCAGGTGAATGTCGGATATCTGCCAAAAGCAGGTATTAAACAGAGATGTCTGAGTCAGGAAAAGGCAGCACGGACAGAGCTACCCAGAGGCTCTCTTCGGGGTTAGGATAAGTCAAAGATGCAGTGCATCAAAGAATCCCCCAGGCAAGGCCCGAAACCCACCCCACCTCCGACCCCACCCCCAGCCCGAAGTCTAGGGCTCAAACAGGCACGGGTCATGCCCCGCGGAAACTGCCTGCGTCTCGCCAAGTCGTGGCAGCTCTGCACCCAACCCCGCCAGGCTTCCCCTGCGTCACCTGCAGACCCCAAAAGATATTGGTAGTTCCAGGGCCCGGCGCAGGGTGCGGCCTCCGGGGGACGGGGGGCTGGGGCAGCGGTGAGGTCTGGCCCGCCAGGCCATAGTGCTCCAGGAGTACGGCTATGAGCGCTGCGGCTGCCAGGCCCGCGACCACCCTGAAGGCCAGCACTGCGGCCATACCGCGCCCGGGAGCGGACCGCGCCGGGGAGCGGACCTCGCGGGTCCCGGGCCGGACCGCGAGCGCACGCAGGAGCTGCTCTGGTCGCACTTCCGGACTCTAGGTCGCGGAGCCCACTGCGCCGCAATGCAACGTCGCTGCCAGCACCTGCGCCTTCCCGGGCACCTGCGCCTCCGGGCCGCCCGCAGCCCTGGGTTCGGTTTGCTAAAGCAATAAGGGTGAAGAAAAGCAAACCAAGATCCCCAACGCCAGTCACCGCTGCCGAGGGATGGCAGTGAAAGACCAGGTTCCGGGAGGCGGAGTCTACAATTCTGACCTTTGAAGGTCGGTTTCCTTACCAGTAAAACGGCGTTAATAATACCTCCCGGGCGTACTTCACAGGGCTGTTGTGAGAATCAAAGGACGCAAGAGGACGCCTTTTAAATTGCAATACAAATGTGACAGTTGGCTTTCACTAGTCCCCCTCTGGTTATTATCGATGTGCTTCCATAGGTTTTGCTTTTTGCTTTTTGTAGATATAATACGGGTGTTTTGTGAAAGTTATTTTTTTTCCTATACCCGATTACACTTGGTTACATAATATTCCAATGCCGTGTACACCATTCATTTAATAAGTTTTAAATACTTCCTATGGGCCAGGGACAGAAGAAGAATTAGATTTGGGCTGAGGAAAGGAGTGAAGAAATAAAACGGAGTCACTATTGTCAAGCTCATAATTATAAAAAATCAAGTAGACTAAGACAGAGGAAACAATTCTCTTCTTGTTTTAACTAGCCTGGGCACTGCCAACTTTTGGATTTTTCAGTTGTGCGGCAGTGCCTGGAAGTACCCAAATTTTATAGATAAACCCCTGAAGGACTTAAGAATGTTCACGTGCTGGAGATGTATATACCTCTTACAGTTAACCCCTTGTCATGCTTGAAAAAGAATGTTTCATTATTCAGACCACTGGATACCTGGAAGATTACCATCTTGAACCAATATATGGGCCAAGAATGCAGGACTCATTTTCTCAGACTTGTACTTTTTACTGTGAAAACTCTCAACTTTTCTTTCTCCATTGGACTATAAAAAATTTCTTCATGGGACATTAGACTAGCAAAAATTGTTTCAAACCAGATTGAGAAGGGCTTTGAATGCCATGCTTATGGGTTAAATTTTATCTTATAAAGTGGTCTAATACATTTAGGTAAGAGAGTCACATGACCAGATTTATGCTTAAGAATAATTCTGACAGGAGGATAGAGGATGAATATGAGCAAGAAAATGGAACTAGGGAAAGCAATAAAAAAATTTGCTCTTCCCTAATCTGAATGGGAATATCAAGGATTTGCACCAGGCAGGAGGAATCATGTAGTGTCACATAAGAATATATCCCCAAGAAAGAGCCCATTTGAAATGGAATCAGTCACTCGTTCTTAGCTCTTGATTATTCATTAGGATCCCCTGGGAGAGATTTTTTTCTTTTAAAAAAGGTATACTCAGGTCCTACCCCTTTCAAATTAAATCAGAACCACTAGAATGAGGCCTGGCATTGGAATTTTTATAAAGTTTTCAGACGACCCTAATGTGTACTCAGGGTGGAAAACCTCCAGCACAACCCATAAATGAGGAGTCGAAGGAAAACATAGTTCTGAGCATGGCTGTCCCAATGGAGTGTGTCATTCTGGGTGTCAAGAAAGACAGTTAATGTATATTAGTTGATAACACTTTAAATAGCAAATGGCACCTGCAAAGTGACCTTCTAGTGTATTTACTCACAAAAGTTACTGTGAGCTGATGCTAACTAAAAACAAGTATGTCTTGCACAAGAATCAAATTCATAATCCTGTTCTAAACTACGCTTACCCACACCTTGATCTAAATCATAAAAGAGCAATAATTTATAAATTTATATCTATCTTATTTGGTTCATGACCCGTAAAATATCTAACATAAAGGTACTAGGATGTTAAATGTATGCCAGATACCTGAGGAATATTTTTTAAACAACAGACATTTATACTACAACATACACAGTGGTAAAAAAATACAATATTTTTTTATAGTTAGTAGGAGAGTGAAGTGGTTAAAGTCACAAATTTGGAAGCCAGACAGACCTAGGTTTTGAATCTAGATTTTGTCACTTAGTAACTGCAGTTCTTTGAACAAGCATCTTCATTTGTTCAAGCTATAATTTCCTTTTCTGTACAATGATAATAGGAACTATATCATAGGATTGTTTTGAGAGTTACACCTTAAAATGCATCTAAAGTCCTTAACATAGTTGACATTTCTATGTATACATCTTGATTCTTGCACTCAAGGAACTAAGGCCACGACGAACTGCGATAAAAGATAGTATTATGTTATACAAGTTCTGTCCAGAAGGTATCCAGCCATAGACTATGAAAAATAGAGACATTTATTGAAGAAGATACAAGATACAAGAAACATTGTACATAAGACAATGATACCTTAGTCCCCTTCAAAGTACGCACCTTGGAACCTCACACAGTTCTCCCAATCACCATCAGCTGCCCTGTCATATTTTCCTGAATCTCATTGATGTTCTAAAATCTCTTCCCTTCCAAAGGTGATTTTAGTTTCGGGAAATGCCAGAAGTCACAGGGCACCAAACTGGGCTGAAGGGGGCTAAGTCACCTGGATGATTTGATGTTTTGCCAAAAAACTCTGGATGAGACCTGGTGCATGAGCGAGCATGTTGTCACAATGAAGCTGCCATCGCCAGTTGCTCATAGCTGAGGCCTTCTGACATTGGAATAGTTTCGGTTGAGTAATGTTCAAGCTTAACACAATCTGATGCAGATTTGTTGCTCTTCATACTTAGTCTTTTTGAATGTGATGGCCACAGAGTACACATGCTCACACAACAATGTCTACCACGCCAACTAACTAGTACAGTGAAGTCATCATTGTTCATGCATGTACATTCCTGTCCACTCTCATTGGCTACCAGGTTACATCGATGTTGTGTAAACCATTCTCATTATATTAACAATGGTTGGACTTTTTTCAGACAGACCTCGTAAATAATAACTTAATGCATCAACTAGGAATCTTTCAGTTTCAAAAAATAAAAACCTCCTCTAGCTATTTAAGAAAAAATGATATCTATTGAAAGGATATCAGGGACTCATAGATTCTGCAGGAGGCTGGGGACAGGCTTAGAAAGCAAGGCTTAGAAATCCAAGGAACTGCAGATGACCAAGAAGCCAGAAGCAAAACTGTTTTTTTAACAAAGAATAGGTTGAATGGACAATGCTGCCTGACAATACCAAGCAGGAATGAAATCTAACCACATGTTTTGGACACTGTCTATGGAAATAAGACTCCTCCAACAGAAAGACCACCTAACTTCCCCCACTTAGTTGAGAAACCATCACCAGATGCAGGACAGACAGAAAAAAAATTGTTCATCCTGAATATTAGCAGGCATTGTACTGAACAATGCCAGGCATTTAGGGCTTTAGGTGGTGTCTCATTAATCTTCACAACCATTCTATGAGGAAAATAGTCTTATTGCCACATCTGATTTCTAGATAAGGAAATTAAATCTCAGTGAAATTAATTCACCTAAGGTCACACAACCAACAAGTGGTAAAAAAGAAATTCAAATCCAGAAAGTTTGATTCCAGAGAGTAGGTATACAGCTAATAGTTCCTCTAAGAGAAGGGAAAGGTCATATCACATCTTGCTAGATAAGGGAAGACATTAACAAGAAGGCTTTTTGAACTGGGTAGATTGGGTAGGTGTCTATCTACCTAGGGGTGGGTATCTATCTTTAAAAATATGGGTAGATTAAAAAATGTTTTACATAAGAATAAATACTTATTGTAAGAAAAACTGGAAAGTACAGGCCCTAGCTGGGTAGCTCAGTTGGTTAGCTCATTTGGTTAGAGCATCATCCTGATACACAAGGTTGTGTGTTTGATCCCTGGTCAGGGCACATGCAAGAAGTAACCAGTGAATGCATAAGTAAATGGAACAACAAACTGATGTCTATCTCTCTCTCTCAAATAAATAAATAAATAAACAAAAATAAAAAAAACTAGAAAATAGTTAAGTAGAAAAAATTTTCTATGATTTTGCAATATCAGGGATAATTAAGAGTAATATTTTGGTAATTAATATTCTTGGACTAGTCTTTGGAATTTTACCCTTTGGTCTATCATGTATGTTGCAGACAGTTTCTGTTTACTTTTTAACTTTGCGTAGTTTATTTTTAAATAACTAGGTGAATTTTTGTCTTACAGAAATAGAACCATACTGTTTTAGTAACTTACTTTTTCCACCCAGCAATATATAGTGAGAATCTTCCCAGGTCTATAAGAATGCCTTTACAACAGTGTCTTTCAAGCTGTCTTAGGATACCTTTATACTCTTAAAAATTGTTGGGGACCTCAAAGATCTTTTGTTTATGTAGGTTATAGCCACTGATAGTTACTGTATTAGAAATTAAAACTGAGGAAAAAATTTAAGTCTATCAATTTGTTTAAAATAATAATAATCAGCTCAATAGATGTTAATATAAATAACATTTAAATAAAAAATATTTTCTAAAACAAAAAAATATTGAAAAGTGTGGCAATGTTTATATTTTTGCAAATCTCTTTAATGTCTGGCTTAATAGAAGACAGTTGGGTTCTCATACCTGCTTCTGCATTCAATCTATTATGTTGTTTCAGATGAAGCATATAAAGAAAATCTGGCCTCACAGAGATACATAATTTTCAGCTAATTATGGATATTCTTCTTTGAAACTATATCCAAACTGGGCAAATGGTAAAATCTTATAGATTAAGTCAATGTGGAAGCTGAAGCCATACCATGAACTTTTTGTACTCTGTAACTCCATAAATTTTTGTACTCCATCACTCCATAAATTCTACTCATCTATTTAGCAATCTGAATGGGTCTTTTACCCATGCTTGATTTTGTAACATCCTGCATTGGTCATTTGGAAAATATTGGTTTACTGAGTTATATAGTTTTTCCAAGTGTCAAAACATTTCATTATACAACATCCAAAAAAATTACCTGTCAACATCACAACTAATTTCAGTGGAACTTTGTCAAATTCACAATATGGCAGATACAAGTTCTCCACAAAACGTTCACTTGAAAGCTCAAATTCTACCACAGACAAGGAAAACTATTGTTTTTCTTTTAAGAGAAAAGCTTACTGTTCATATTTAAGAAAATGCCTGCCAAACCTGTCTGAATAACCTTTGGGTATCTCTCGGTTGTTCTTTTAAGTGAAAATGGTGTTCCATGAAAAAAGTGGCTAGTTCAGCTAGCGACTCAATCACAGAGGTGCTTCTCCTCAAGTCAAACATCACACAGCAGAGAAGCTTTATGTGTGCTTCCCATTTCATCACAAAGAATATTTAAAAGACTCGTGGGCTGAGATTTAATAAAATTAATAACTTTTACTGCTTCATCAAGGGCATTTTTAAGGGCAACTGGCTACCTCCCCCACTTCAGCCTCCTGTCTTTCTAACTTCATGAGCATGGTGGTGAAAAACTACTAGTTTTATTTTGGTGACTAGTTGGGTTGATGTCACTGCCTTGATTTTGTGCTAAGAAGCCAACAGTTTCACCCACCATGACTTCGGTACAATTAAGTATAAATATCAACATGGTTTTTTAAAAAGGCACATAACTACTTTGTATTATTATAAAAGCTTTTTACCTCACAGACTTCCTGAGTCTTAGGAACTCACAGAGGGCCTGAGAATCACTGTTATACCACATTTTTTTTTCCTACCGCATTTTAAATGGCTGCAGAGTATTACATTGTAGGAGTGGTCATAGTTTATTTGGCCAGCGATCTTTATTGTTGAACATTTAAGTTGTTTCTAATTTTTCTCCATAACCAACAATATAGTTTAAACTTCACTTGCATCCTAAATTGCTTCTCCAGGATACAGTCTTAAGAATGTAATTGCTAGGTCAAAGAGTATGCATTAAAAAAAAACAAACTCCTGAATATTGCCACATTGTCTTTCTGTAGGTTTATCATTTACACTTGTATTTTACATAACAATGAGTATCCCTCCAGCTTACCAATTTCATGTTTACTATCTTTAAGAAAAACTTACTAAATTTGCAGGCAATAAATGATACCCAATTTTTGTTTAATTTGCATCTCTGCTAATTTAAAGCTAATTAAGTTCTTTTTCATGTATTTATAAAAATTGGCGAGTTGCACATTTATGTATTTTTTCAATTTTTCTACTATTTCCCTATTCTATTTCCCTATTCTAGGGAAATTTTCTACTATTTCCCTATTCTAGGGAATAGTCTTCTTTGGGATTTTATCCTTTACGCTCTCATGCATGTTGTAGACATTTCTTCCCAATTTTTATTTAATTTCATCTTTGTGTAGTTTTTTAGTTATTATTAGTCCTTTAATATTTTCTGCCTTGCCTCTCATACTCTAAAAAGTCTTCTTTAACCTAATATCATGCAAATATTTATTTTACTTTCTTAACCCTTAAATTCATTAAGATTATTTTTACATATTAAGATGACTTAACTCTCATTATTTCCTGTTACGAATTTTTTTAAAATAATTTTTCCCTTTGTATTTTTTCCCAAAAATTCAATATAAATGTTTTGTAACTATTTAAAAAGATACAGATGAAGCTACAGTTGCTCTTTAACACCTTACTATTCTCCCTGTTCTTGGCGCTAACTACTATTTGTTCTCTTCCGTTTTAGTCTCCTTCACGTTTAAATGTTCGTAGGCCTAAATACATAGTTTGTGGAAACTTGATTGTACCCGCTAATCCCTCAATTTATCTGTTTCTTTCCACATAGGTCTATCTTGCTGTTTTTAAGAGCTGCATGGTGTTCCGTAATGCGGATTATCATGTTTGTCTCCCCTCTACCGGTGAACGACTAGGTTTCCAATTTTTCGCTATTTCTTCACTGCTTCTCCCCAAAAAGCTGGGGCCCGAGTTTCACAGAGCGCATGTAAGTGCCCCCAGGCTACATTCCTAAAGAGGTAGTTTTGAGTACTTCTCCCTTCTGTGGGCCATGGGGAGCCATGGCAGGGACGTTGAGAGAACACATCCAGAGCAACGACACGCTGGAACAGATTCTCACTTAGTGCCCAGTTTCTCTCCTTTCATTATGGACGGTGAATTTGTTTTTCACCTCGTAGATGCAACAGCTCCTAGCACCGAAACCAGATACGCGTCCGTCAGGCACCGAGCACTACGGCTAAGAAATTATGGAAGGAAAACCTTTGAGCTCTACCGACCATGACGCAGGCTTCCGGGAAGGGAACCGGAAATCGCTGATCTATTCTGCGTCAAATGCGACTTCAGGGGCCGTCGTAAAAGTGTCGTCCCTCGTCTCTTGGACAGGCCACAGGTCTCGTCTAGTCTCTGGCCGGGGGTCTGCCACTGCAAGCGTCAGTTTCCCTCAAGATGGCGGACGAGGAGGCCGGGGTAGCGGAGAGGATGGAAGTCAGCCCCGACTTGGTCCAGACCCCGCAGCGACTGGCATCTGTAAGTCCTTGTGGGCAAGTTCCTCCTGTCCCTCCAGTTCCTCCCTACCGCGCTCAGGAGAATGTGGGGCTTCTATGGCGGTTCTGGGGAGGGAGAGTCGTATGGATTGGTCTGGAAGGAAGCAACCACGTAAGAAAGTTAGTCATCACCCGCGTTCCTGCTGTCCAAGTCTACAGCATATAATGACTCTGTCATTTCTTAGTGGTGATGAGCTCAAGCATGGCTCTATCCTGAAGTAGAAAGGACTGATGGTATTGGAGGGTGGTCTCGTGTCGGGGCTGAGGCGGGCTTGGAGGAAAAGCCATTTTCCCATAGAGGCAGCGTTAACCCCTCTTGACTGCAGGAATCCAGGATGCAGCACCTCGTGCTGTATTGCAAAGCTGGCCGGGTGGGGTCTGATAGTGTCCGGGTATGCTGCCACTGTCAACTCATGTCAAGATATGGGGCACAGCGATTGCAGTTCTTCATTCCAGTATCTTGAGAACTCCAGACCTAAACCTCAGTGGAGGATCCTCTCTTCTGTCGCTGCTTTTTGAAGGTGAAAAAGAGACTTCCAGACATCTCAAGTCAGAGCAATACCATTAATTAATATCGGAATCTATATGTTGAAAGAAGAAGGCAGAGGTAGTGAGCAGATACGAGTCAGTTGCCTGTCTATAGAAACAGCTGACTGAGAAGGATAGGAGTTGGGGGGTGACGCTAGGCAATGTTCTGGTTGTAGGGAGATAGATAGGAAATACTCAAATATTGATCACTGCCTCGTCTTGAGTTGTATCAGTTTGCCTTGTGGGATGTACACCTCTTTCTGAAGTTTCTTTGGTTTGTAGTTTTAGTGAAATCATTATTGAAGTATTTTAACACTGCAGACACTTGAACATTGTTTTATGAGAGAACAGAGTGAGCTCCAGAAATAGGAGTCCACCCCAGGGACTGCTGAGTCTGTCTGGGAGATAGAAACCAGATAAGAAGGGAGCTGGAATAAGGCTTTGGCCACCAACTATGGCAGTGCCTGCAGCTGTCCTCTACCCCAGACAGGAATTAAACGTCACTTTGCTGCTGGTATCGAAGGAGGAAACATGTATTTGAGATGAGAAGAAATTCGAAGATAGGGAAAGTTTAGAAGCAATGGAAACATTGGGATTTAATGGTAACATGTGCTACCATTACATCTTACAAGTACTTAGAAGTAGTGGAAGAACTGTGTGCTGTGGGCAGAAGTGTTACTGTAATTTTGTATTGTGAAACATGACTAGTGTTTATTTAAAGCTTTGATATATGAATTCCTTCCAGGTGGTACAGTGAAGCCTCATCAACCTGGACTTATTTGGGATTGGTGATAATGGTACAGGAATTGAGCTAGAATGATACTGCAGACTCTACTTTAAGAAATATTAGATTTGACTGGGCAAGGCTTTGGATTTTCAAAGTAGGAGATGGATGCCAAGAGAAGTATAATAGCTTCAGGGAATTCACAGTCCAGTGACACAAAAGACAAGTGTTCGAATACTTTAATACAAGACAGGGTGATGTTGGTGGATGAAGACCTGTGATTGTTAAGCTTCATGATCGCTTTTTTGGTTTGGATTTTTCTGTCTACTTGAGGACCCTAGAGAGCACCCTACTTTCCTTTTCTTTTTAAAGTTACCATCTTCAGTTTTATCCTGGCAATGGAGTAAGATTCTGGCTTTCCAGATTACTTCTTTGCTATTAAGCAAAATAAGTCAGAGATTTTTTTGACATTTGAGTGATTTGTACTATAAATCACCATTGCGGGGTAGGAAAAACAAAAATAATAAATATAGGACAGTTACAGAGGTTTAAGAACTCTTATCAACTCCATTAAAATCTTATCCATTCTTATAGTTTCTGCTATCTTTTCTTTTTTTAAAGATTTTATTTATTTATTTTCAGGGAGGGAAAGGGAGAGAGAAAGAAAGGGAGAGAAACATTAATATGTGGTTGCCTCTTGCATGCCCCCTACTGGGGGCCTGGCCGGCAACCCAGGCATGCGCCCTAGACGGGGAATGGAATCAGCAACCCTTTGGTTCGCAGGGAGGCACTCAATCCATTGAACCACACCAGCCAGGGCGGTTTCTGTTATCCTTAAATCAAATTTCCTTCTTAGTCCCTAGGTTATTTTTCTGTCCTATTGCTATCAACAAGTATGAAGGCTCTCAAATTATCATCACCTAACACAGTTAGAGTGAAATAATAGGTATGAGTTTTTGGGCATTTATACAAGCCACTTCTTAAGAATGATTAGGGGAATCGATTCCATAGGTCTGAGGTGGAATCCAAGAATTTGCATTGTCACGGGATGCCCTGCTGATTCTGAAGTTCTGGTTTTGTGAGCCACACTTTGAGTAAGACTTAGTTAGACATTGGGAAGTTCTTAGTACAGAGTTGACAGACAGTTGACATTGTGTGAATAGATAAGAACATTGAGGAGGAAAGTGTGTGTGTGTATGTGGTCTGTCCAAAAGGATCCAGTTGTATAATAATGAAAACTAGAGACATTTATTGAAGAAAATACAAGATACAAGAAACATTGTAAATAAGACAATGACGCCCCAGTTCCCTTTAAAGTAGGCACCTTGGGACCTCACACAGTTCTCCCAATCACCATCAGCTGCCCTGTCGTATTTTCCTGAATCTCACCAATGGTCTGAAATCTCTTCCCTTTCAAAGGTGATTTTAGTTTTGGGGAAAGCCAGAAGCCACAGAGTGCCACACGTGGACTGTAGAGGGGCTGAGTCACCTGGGTGACTTGATATTTCATCAAAAAACTCTGCACAAGACGTGATGCATGAGCGGGTGCCTTGTCGTGGTGAAGCTGCCAATCACCAATTGCCCATAGCTGTGGACTTCTGAATCATCCGAATAGTTTCCATGGAGGAATGTTCAAGTTTTACGCAAAATTTGATGCAGATTCATTGCTCTCCTTACTCAGTCATTTTGAATGTCACGGCCACACAGTACACATGCTCACTCAGCTGTTGTCTACTGCCCCCACTGACTAATATAGCGAAGTCATCACTGTTCACACATGTGTAGTCCAGTCCACTCTCCTTGGCTTCCAGGTTACATTGACGTTGTTCAAACCATTCTCATTATATTAACAGTGGTTGGACTTTTTCTGGATAGGTCTGGTATATACCTGAGAGAGAGAGAGACAGAGAGAGATACAGACAGACAGACAGACAGACATGAAGTAAGAGAGGGAGAAGAGGGGAGAGCGAGAGAGGAGGTGGAATAGCAATGACTGAATTTCAGGAGCAGAAGATGGAGAAAAAACCAGGGAAGGACTTAGGAAGAGAGTAGCCAAGCAGGTGTGTATGAGGTGAAGCAGTGTAGTATATAGGGTGTAGTTGCTAGGAGAGTGATTTATTGGGTCTAGGAAGATGAGGACTGACAAAAATTGGGAATTCAAGAGAGTATACGGGGTGGTCTGACAGAATTTTTGCTTCTTGTTTTGTTTGACTGGATTTTCTTATGTCTGTTTCAGAAGATTTTTCCTGGTATAGTACTAAGCTCTTTTTTTTTCCTGTCTAAACTTTCTGCATATGTAATTCCATTCAGTTCTGTGGTTTTAAATACCATCTATATATGTGCAGTTCCCAAATTTAGGTCATCTCACTTCTGACCTCCAGAATCAAAAATCCAGCTGCTTACTTGACATATCCACTTGGATATCTGTCTGTTAAGTGTTTCAAATAGGGGGAACAATTAGGAAGCTGCTCAAGCTATAGTTGATGGTGGCTAGTACTAGAGAGATCACTGGAACTGAAGAGAAGAGGATGGATTTGTGAGAGATTTTGGAAATATGGTAGAAACAAAAAGATTTGCTTCTGGATTAGCCATGTGGGAAAAGGGAAGAGACAAATGACATGTGGATCCCCAGATTTTGGCTTAAGCATTCATGACTGTGGTTGTATCATATACTGAGAGGAAGGGCCAGATTTTGGGACAGGGAAGAGGGAGGCAGATCAAGAATTTTGTTTTTCCTGTCTCAGTAGATGTCACTTCCATAATAGCTCTTGAACACAAACAACTCTCTCTCCATTCCACCTCTCTAGTTCTAGTCCCCATCTGTTGCCTAGGAAACTGCAGTGGCCTCTTAACGGGTCTGTTTGCTTCCATTTTTGCCTTCTTCTAGCCCATTCTCCTCATAGCAACCAGAGTAAATCTTTTTAAAGACTAAGTCATATTCATGACAATTTCCTGCCTAAATACTTCAGTGGTTTCTCATTGTACTTGGAATAAAACCTAAACTCTGTACAAGTCATTCAAGATCCCTCATGATCTGACCTCTACATGTCCCCTATCAACTTATTTCTTTCTCCTCATTCGGTTTTAGCCATCATGGTCTATTCGTTCCTAAAACAGGCTCTTGCTGTAACTTGCTTGGGGTCCTGTGCCTTTGCTTGCAGTTATCTTTTTTTCTCTCCCTAGAGTGTTTTTCTTTTGCTCTTTTCTTGATACCTTGTCTAAAAGGTGGGTTTCTCTTATTCTTTGTTAAAGTACTCGGTTTATTTCTTCCACTGCACTTATTGCATTCTGTAATTACTATATTGTCTTTACTTATTTTAATATCTGTCTCTCCTACCAGAATGTAACCTCCCTGAAGGCAAGGATTATGTCTTAGTTGTTCACTGATATATCCCAGTATATGCTTGTTATAGTAGACATTTACATACTCTTAATAAGTAAGTGGGGATTAACATTAGTGATTTATTTTAGCAAGATTGTTAGAGCTTGTAGGTGAAGGGAGGAAGGGAGGAAGGAAGGAGAGAGTGAGGGGGCATATTAGGGTAGTAGGTAGTCTTGGAGTCCAGACTGAACAGGGAACTAAGAAAAGCCAGGACAGTTGGTGGGATTTAAGGTATTAGAGTTATGATGTTAAGTGGAAGGACTGAATGTTATGGTCAGAAAGGGGAATTTCGGAGCTTCAGAACATGGAGGTACATCAGGAGTTTATGATGGTGGAGCCAGGTTAGATGTGCCTCTGTGTTCCTGTAGCTCCTTTTTCATACTCTTGTTGTATATGGCATATCTCAGGCTATATTCAGCATTGCCTGTTTACTGTCTGTCTTTCCTTCTAGACAGTAAATTCCTTGATGGTATGAACTGTTTCCTGTTCACATCTAGCTAGGTATCTTCACTACCTAGCATAATGCTTCAAATTTTTATTGAATGCATGCATGCATCAATGAATGAATGAGGAGACATTAGCTGAAGTGAGTGGAGGTGGTGGTAATAGGAGTTGGGGAGGTTAAGAGATAATAAAGCTAGAAAGTTTAAAATTGAATAGGGAAGATTTAAAAAAATCAGTATTACTGAGATGTAATTTATGTATAATAAAAGCATATTTTTAAAGTATTTGGTTAATTAGTTTTGACAGACTATACACCCCTGTAACTGCCACCAAATCAGGATTTAAAACATTTCCATTACTCCCAAAAAAGTTATCTTGTACTCAAATGGGGGGGATTTTAGTTTTTTAAAAAAGTTTAATATTGTTATGTTTGTGTAAAATTATGAAAATCAAGCAAAAAATTACCTCGTCTGTATGGGATGTTTAAAAGATAACATAATCTTTTGATAGTTGACTTTGAAATATTGAGATAAAGAGAAAGGAGTGAGAAGTTACATGCTATTTTCAGTGGAGGTGATTTGCCTTAGAAATTTGACTCTATGTAATTTTAGGCCAGAGCACAGCTTTCTGTAGTAAGGACACACTTAGAGTGAGAAAACTAGGATGAAAACTAGAATGAAAACTAAGGTGAGTCTTAACAAAAGTGCTTTGTCACCAGATCATAGCAAGGCCTAGTGTCTGTTGTTTTTTCCTTATCATCACCCAATTTCTTTTGTGAATAGCTAGGGAAAATTCTGACTTTCAGTACACTATGCTCTGTGAAATGAACAACTTTCTTGAAGCTTTTATTCCATTGCCTCAGATGGCTTAAGACAAAATATTAAGACTTCTTTAGTACCGAGTGGTTTACTATGAACTCCTTTGTGTTCTTCTAAGGTATTCTGAGTTAACGTGCCTCTTACTGAAGAAACAATACTTATTCGATGAGTAGGGTTTTTTAAAGCATTTGGTAAAGCCTTTTAAAAAAAATGTTATATTGTTAAATGTTAAGTTACACCCCTGTAATAAGTTAAGTGCTTATGGAAATATGCTGCACTAAATAAAAGTTACTGAAAGATTCCAGAAGAGTTATTATACTTACCAAGGTGCCTACTTGCTGCCTGGGAATAATATAGACCTCCTCCAGGTGGAGTTTACTTTCATCACAATTAAGTTTCACTTTATTAGTTTCAATGCAATATCAGCCGAAGGAGAATTTTTTTTATCACTGCCAGCCTGGTATTTTTCAATATGATAAGAAAATTTACTATGTCTTCATTGCGTTGATAAAATAGGCTGGGTCGAATACAGAGTCATGTGATAAACAAGGCCCCCCTTTTTTTCTTTCCTGTTAAAATAAATAAACATGCTGTCAGTGTTTGGCTTTCAGAACATATTGTCCCTCTTAAACCATTTTCCTTTTTCTCCTCTGACCGTAGGTTCATGCTCCAATTTTCTAAGCTTTCCTTGGAGTCTTTGTATGAATGAAATCTGCTTTCCTAACCTCTGGGGTACATATCTCATATTCTCTTCCTACTGGTTTAATATACATTTGCAAACCTACTAAAATCCTTTCTTAGCTTACAAGGCAGAGTATAGAAACAAATGGATAGATTAATAGATTTTTCCTTCTGTGGCTAAAGTTATTTCTAGCTTACCCACGAATACCAAAAGTTCAAAGGCACTTTAAAAGGTAGTCCTTAAAGACACATTAAGTGGTTATAGCCCCACTCTTCCAAACAAGTCAAATAGACTTTGTTCTGAAGAATGACCTTAAGTAAACTATTATAAGGTGAATTACTTTAATTAGTTAAAGTTAATTAGTTAATTAGTTAAAGTAAAGTAAAGGTTAATTACTTTAGTTTAATTCCATTTTTCATCACACGTATAGGACTAGGTCTCTTATAAGTGATTGATCTAAGGCATTTAGTTTTAGTTGTCTGCAAAGTCACTAAGTCATAATGTGATACAGCTGCCAGAAAAAGAACATGATCTTTTAAAGTAGTTTAGTGTTCTGGATAAGGAAGGTAATAAATAGTTCTACTCCTCTGCATGGAGGCATATTGTGCATGTTCCATAAAAGAGTAATCAAATTATCCAGTGGTCTGGATACCATGTCATTAGGGATGGCCAAATTTCTTTACTTCTATGTTCCCAGTTTAGTCCCAGGATGAAGAGACTAATGAGAAACATAGTAGATATCTTAATTTATTTGAAAGGCTGTCGGGCAAAATGACAGAGTAAATTGTATTGGATTATTTTAGGCATTATGGGCTAAAAGTTACAGGAAGGTAGATTTTGGTTTACTTGTGAGCTGTAAGAATGGAAGTTGGAGGAGAGGAAGTGTTTTGACAGGCTTAAAGATAGGGTTTCCCTAAGGGATAAGTAGTTGAACTGGGGTTGTTTTCTTAATTTTTAAACTTTATGAACCTGCCAAATGGTGTTACAGGAAAACTTTGTATAACCAAGATTCCTTGGTGCCTAGAGATGTTCCAGTTACTAATCCAGTACTTGCCACATGACTACTCCAGGTTTTGTTACCACTTCAAAACAGAAGACTTAGAGAAAGAATTGTACACTATGCTTAAAGTAAGTTTCTTTTTCAGAATGATGTTCTCAAACAGGCATCCAAGACCCTGGGGATGAGGGAAATATTTGGAATGTTTGGGAATTTAAATGTTGTGAGAACTTGTTTTCAGTGAACAGTTAGGAAAGCCTTTTCTTAACTCCAAATGCTGAAAAAACATATTTCGTTTTTTTGGACATTGAAATTAAAAAAATGTTAATTTTATTCTTGTCTTAAATTGGGACAATTACTAAAAGCACCCACAAAGAAACAATCCTACTCCAATCAGCAGTAATTCTTAACATGTCACCCAGTAAAATACATGCTGTGTGGTTTTTTCTTAGCTGGAAAAAAAAGACAAATTTTAATTGAAAACATTTTTTCATAGTTGTGGCAATCATTTAGGAAAAATTTTAATGAAAGAGTATAATTTTATTTTTTATGAGAATTCTATAAACAGAGTTTTAGAAGGCTTAATATTGTCAAACATTTGTCTTGTTTTGTCTAGCCAGAAGTCTATAACATTCAGCACTGAGTGAGAATTTTTGTTATGTACTTGTGGTAGGCCTGTGGCATACAGAGATTTAGAGGGCTGAGTTCCTCTCCTCAGGGAGCTGACAATTTGGTTGACGTGGCTAGACGTACACATTCAAAGGTAACGGATGTTATCTGGCAGAAGTATAGGTACTTAATGAGTACCTCCCTCATAACTGCTATATTGGAGTTACAGGGGAGAGAAATTTTCTTAGGCTGATCAGTGAAGTACTCAGGAGGTGAGCCTTGAGCTAAGTGGGCCTTGAGAAATAGCTAACTAAGGCGGGACTGGGGTGGAAGGATAGAGAGCCAGTGGTAAGGTCAGTGGAGAGGGCAATTAAGGTATCAACACCCAGATAGTCTGCCCAAATTAACCAACAGTATAAAGATAACATTTCAAAATGTTAGTTCTTCACACTAAAACATGCAGTGACAAAGATATACAATGTTTAGCAGTAACCAGGGATGTTAGGCAATTGTTAAGCTAAGAGCCCTCATTTGGAGGAAAAATTTACAAGAAGACAAAGCTCTGTTTTTTGTTTTGTTTTATTGGTAAAGTGAAACTGAGCAAATCTTAAGGGTAAATTTAAAAGAAATTTTTATTTATGTTTGGTTAAGGAGAATGAGTCCTGAACTCTAGGAGTTAGGATAACTAAGTTCTGTTCCTGACTGATACTAATTGCTTACTTGATCTTGGTCAAGCCAATTTACTTCTTTCCTGTGACTCTGTTTTCCTATCTGTACAATGAGGGACTTGACTCAGAAAATCCCTTAGGTTTTTGCCTCCCTTCAGTTTAGACTCTCAAGTTTCTCATGTTCTTGAAAATATTCTTGAAAAACTTAAACTAGTTCTATGCCTTCCATAATTAGGTGGGACAAAAGTTTTTTGTTTTGTGTATAGCACTAAATATACAGAATTTTTTTCCATTTAGTACTGTTTGAAGAAAAGAACTAGTTACAGTAATTGCTAGACACATGGAGAAAACAGGTTGTTGGTTGGTCTGTGAGTGCCCTGGAGAACGTGGAGGTAGAATACTGGAAGGTGTGTTTTTTTAAAAAAGGTTTTAGTAAAATATTTTAAATTTTATAATAAAAATTTTATCCCCTTAATATGAAATCACTATAAGGATATTATTCATATTAGGTAAGCAAACATGCAAACAGACCCATGAAAATATGCTAAAATCCCACTACCCACCACTGTTAACATTTTGGTACATATTCCTTCTGTTTTTCCCCCTTCTAAATATATGTAATAGTTAAACAAAATGAGACTTGATATATATTGTTTTGTAACTACTTTCCTGAATTATATTTTATTAATGCCTTTCCAGATTAGTAAATAAACATCTTCAGTGTCAGTTTTTTTTCTCACTTTTTATTTTGAACTTACTTTAGACTTACCGAAAACTTGGAAAAATAGCACAAACAGTTCTTTTGTATCTCTCATGTCTATATCCACTAATGTTAACATTATATATAACCCTATACAATGATTAGGGACAGGAAATTAATATTGATAAAACTAAACTGTAGACCTTATTTGAATTTTGCCGGTTTTCCCACTAATGTCCTTTTTCTGTTCCAGGATCTTATTTGGATCCCACATTGCTTTTAGTTACTTTTCCTTTGTCTCTTCCAGTCTGTAATTGTCTCAGTTTCTTCATAGTCTCTTTTAGTTTGTAACAGTATCTTGATTTTTCCTTGTTTTTCATGACCATGACACTTTTGAATAGTATTAGCAGTATTTTGTACAATGTTCTGTAATTTGAGTTTGATGTTTTTTCATGATTGGAATGATACTATATATTTTGGGGAAAATACCATAAAAATGGTACTGTGTTTTGCTCAGTGCATCATATTAAGGGATTCTTCATATCAATATTTCTTACTACAAGTGATATTTATCTTAATCATTTGGTTAACTTGGTATTTGCAGGGTCTTTCTACTTTATACTTACTATCTTTTCCCTTTCTATTAAGTTAAGTACCATCAGGGAGATACTTTGAAACTATTTGGCATCATTTTAAATGGGCATATTATATCTTAGAGATTTTTAGAGTTATTTTTCTTAATTGCAAAAGTATTGATAATTGTTATATTGTCAAAGTCAAGAAATATGACATTGTTTAAAATAAAATAGGAAAATTCCTAGACTCTCCTCCAGTTTCTTTTCTCCATGTAACCACTGTTAACAGTTTGATGTTTCGCCTTCTAGATCTTTATTCTGTGTTTAGGAAAGCATATGTGTAGATGTACATGTACATATGTTGAAAACTCAAATTTGTAGAAAATTTGTAAGTATAATATAGATTTCTTTTTAATAAAAATGAAATTGTTATTTCAAACTTGCCTTGTTCAATCTATAGTATTTTATGACATTCTGACTGCATGGAATGGTATGGATTTTTCATGGTTACAAGTGGCATTACAGTGAACATACTAGAATATATATCTTTGCACAATTGGGCAAATATAATAAATGATAGATTCTACAGTTTTTAAAACTATTCCTCTATTGATGGACATTCTGGCTTTTAGTTTTTTGCTGTTTTGAATAACTTTGTACTTGAAATGTGTAGATGAAAAACTTTAAAATGATTTTCAATAGATTCCATATCTATTTGTGATATAGGTAGATTTTAACATATTTTACATAAAGTTTTATCTATACATATATGTATCGATAGATATAGACAGATATAGTAAAAAAGGATATGCAGTGAAAAATAAATCCTTTCCAGGGCTCTTCACTGTTAACATTTTACTTTTAATCCTTTCAGAGATTTTTCTCTTCAAATGTAATTATATACAGATGTATCTCCTCTCTTCTCCTCCCTCCTCCCTTTATAAATGGTAGCATACTATACTCACTGTTCTGTGCCTTTTCTTTACTATTTAACAATATAACCTTAAGAATGTTCCATATCAGTACTCGTAGGTCTGTGCCCTCCCCTTTTTATAATGGCCGCATTAAATTTATGTACCATGATTTAGTCAACTCTTGTGTAACATTTAGGTTGTTTCCAGTCATTTACTATTATAGATAATGCAGCAAATAAAATACTTGTCTGTATTTCTTTTTATACATTTGATGTTATCTGATGAATAAATCCTAGAAGTGGAAATTCCTGGGTCAAGGGATATATAAATATAAATTGTTAATAACTATGTCAAAATTGCCTTTCAGAAAAGATGGTTTAACTTAATTACTACAATGCCTAATTTTAACATAATATTTTACATAAAGTTGAACTTATTTATGGAGGTATATTGAACTTCAAGAGAGCAAACTCAGAAAGCTTTGTATATAAACAAGTATCTGTAACTTTCCTTAGTTATCTGTTATGGAACCTTATAAAAATTCTTTTTATTTCCTCCAGAGTTGCTCCTCTCCATGGAAATCTTTAGTAAAAGGCAAAAGATTTAAACAGTCCGAAGAGAAGTCAGAGTATCTTATGTAAATTCTTAATTCTAATTATATGTCACCTTATAAAACTCCTTGGAAGAATTTTATGAGTTTATCACAGCTAAATAGAATTCAATTCCTTTTCTTTGCCCTGAAAATTGTTTTTAACACTTCAAGGGGCACCGGCTAATTTCCTTTAAGACAGTGAACAAGTATCTGTTTATCTTATTAAAACTCTTTATAATTTTATAAACTTTTAAAAATTTTATAAATATTATCTAGACATTGTTTTTACAGACTGAAGAGTTCTAATTTTTCATACCCAGTGCTTCCATCTCTTGATAATTTTTTACCTAGGCAGTACTTCCCGATAGTCTGAACAGTGTTACAGCTTGGCACAAAGGTGTACCTGTGCCAAAAGGGCCAGTGCCTGAGCTACAAGATAGCTTGTGTGTTGGTGCCCTGTGTCCTCTTGGCAAGTTGGGTTAGTATATGATTAAGCATACTCCTCAGTTGCCTTCTATTTCTATGTAAATTCATAGAAAGGTGTGTAGCTAGATAGATTCAAAAAGCAGAGACATGTTCATCTGAAAGTGTATCTATTCCAAAAATTCATCTTTATTATATGGTTATGTGAAAAATTTGAAAAGTGCATAAGGAGTAACATGAACAACATCAGAAGGTTTTAATTTTGATTAAGTTCAATTACCCATTTTTTTTTCATCCCTAGTGCTTTTTGTGTTCTGTCCAAGAAAACTTGGCCTGCTCCAAGGATGTCAAGAGTTTTCTCCTGAGTTTTCATCAAGAAGTGTCATAGTTTTAGCTTTTATATTTAGGTCTATGACCTATTTCTACTTAATTTTTGTGTATGGTGTGAAATATGAGTTAAAGTTCATTTTTTCCCCCATAAGGATACCTAATTGTTCCTCCATCATTTTTTGAAAATACTGTCTTTTCATTTTTGGTTTGTGTTGTCTCCTTTTTAAAAATCAATTGACTATGTATAGGGGGAACCCCTCAAAAAACAGAATTATCTTCTGGAGTGCGAGCCCTTGTAGTATAGGCTTTCACCACTAGGTGAGTGTTCTAGGAACCTATCTGTATCAGAGCGCCAGCTGGTGTTGTGAGAGGCTATGTTCAGCTTCAGTGAATTTTTTTGAAGACTTTTTCAGCATATTTGCCCATTTCATGATGGGTGATTTACAAGTGCATGCACCCAACACCATGCTGATTGTTCAGCAGTTTTTGACCGAAAATGGCATGACCCCCATGCCCTACCCTCCCTATTCACCCGATCTTGCCCCGAAGCACTTTTTTTTGTTTCCCTGGGTGAAAAATGTCTGCAAATGGAAATGTTTTGCCCATGTGGAAGAGGTAAAACAAAAAATAGCAGAAGTACTAAAAGGCATCAAAATTGACAAGTTCAAAAACTGTTTTTGAGCAGTGGAAAAAACGTCTTGATAGGTGAATTGTATAAAATGGAGAGTACTTTGTAGGTGATTGAAGTTTAAATATGTAAGAATAAATACATAATTTTTTATAAATAAACTCTGGGATTCTTTGGGGTTCCCCCTCATATCTGTGGATTAATTTTTGGACTCTTCTGTTTCATTGATAAATATGTTTATCATAATGCTAACACCACACTGTCTCAATTAGTATAGCTTTATAGAAAGTCCTGAAATCAGGTAGTGTAAGTCTCTTCTAAGTCCTTTATATTTCCATATTCATTTTAGGATTAGCTTTTCAATTTCTATAAAAATCTTGTTAGGATTGTATGGAATCTGTAGATTACTTGAGGAAGAATAGACATCTTAATAATATTGAATCTTACAATCAGTGAATATGATATATAGCTCTTCATTTATTTGGATGTTTTAGAAATTTCATGTTTTGTAGTATTCAGTGTAGCAGTCTTACACATCTTTTATTAAATTAATGCCCAAATATTTTGTTTGTTTATGCTGTTGTAAATGCTGTTTTTTAAATATTATTTTCCAATTTTTCATTGCTGGTATATAGAAATACAGTAACTTTTTATATATTGATCCTATATCTAGTGAGCTTACTCAATTCACGTACGACTCTTTTTTTTGAATTTTTAGAGAGAGAGAAAAAGAAACATCAATTTGTTATTCCATTTATTTATGCATTCATTTATGTGCCCTGACTGGAGGTCGAACCTACAACCTTAGCATATCAGGTTGGTGCGCTAACCAACTGAGCTACCTGGCCAGGGCTCACTTACAGTTTTTATGTATTTTAAAAAGATTAATTCTTTGAGCCCTGGTTGGTGTGGCTCAGTGTACTGAGAGCCAGCCGGCAAACCTAAGGGTAACCAGTTCTATTCCCAGTCAGGGTACATGCCTGGGTTGTAGGCCAGGTCCCCAGTAGGGGGCACGCCAGAGGCAACCACACATTGATGCTTCTCTCCCTCTTTTTCTCCCTCTCTTCCCCCTCTCTAAAAATAAAATAATTAATTAAAAATACTTAAAAAATTAATTCCTTGAGATTTTTTTGAAGATAATCATGTCATTTGTGAATAGAGACAGTTTTACTTCTTCCTTTCCAATTGTCATGCCTTTTATTATTTTTTTCTTGCCTTATTACACTAGCTAAGATCTATATTACAATGTTGAATTGTAGAGGATAGACATCCTTGCCTTGTTCCTCTCTTTGGGGGAAAGTATTCAGACTATTATTGCAAGTATTTCCTCTCAGTCTGTGGCTCTCCTTTTCATCTTTTAAACAATGTCCTTTTTTATTTACTTAAGAAATTTACTTAGAGTGCCCTGGCCCAGTGGCTTAGTTGGTTGGAGTGTCCTCCCGTACACCAAAAATGTGGGTTTGATTTCTTGTCTGGGCACATCCCTGAGTTGCTGGTTTGATCCCTGGTTGGGTGTGTGTGGGAAGCATCTGATCAATGTTTCTCTCTCACATCGATGTCTCTCTCTCTCTCTCTGTTTCCCCCCACCGCTCCATCTCCCCCTTCATCTCTCTCAAAAATCAGTAATAAAAAATATATATCCTTGCGTGAGGATTTAAAAAATTTACATAAAGTAAATAACTTTTTATTATATAGTTCTGTGAGTTTTGACAGTTGCCAACAGTTATGTAAACATCATAGTGCAGATACAGAACAGTTTCATTGCCCTCAAAAACTCCATCACTGCCTTTTTGTAATCAACCTCTGGAAACCACTCTGTTGTCCTCCATCTCTATAGTAATTTTTCCTTTTCCAGAATGTCATGTAAGTAGAATCATATAGTACATAGCTTTTGAAAATCTTTTTTAAATTTAGAATATAATTTAAATGTGTAAAAATATAAAACTAGGTATAAATGTCTTATAGTTTTTATATAACTATAAAACAAACATGAAATACTAATAAAACCAGAAAACCAACCTGTTTCAAATAAACTATATTAATTTAATTGCAATGAATTGTAACTAAATTGCCAATGTTGGGTAATAAAGAGTTATGTTCTCAACCCTCTTCCGTTTCCCTGCTTCAGTTCACTTAAGCCTGCTGTTACTGAATGGCATTAAAATTGTTGGGCTGGTTGGATGGTTTGGGGGATTAGATCTCATGTTTATGCCCAAATTGCCAGTGAGTAGTCCCCGAATGTCCTTTTTAATGTGGGATTTCTTGATATTTGGAGAGCTGTTTTGTTTGATTAAAGATAAGGGTGGAATGGTGATGTTACTGAAATCTGCAGATGGTATCAGCTAGACCCACTTATTATGGAATCAGCTATTTGGCACAGAAGATGGGCTTTATTAAATTCACATAGATGCTTTCAACATGAACTTCATCCCAGCTGCTAAGAGGCAGTATGTAGCCTTTTGAGTTTGATTTCTTTTGATGCGTTTTTGATACTGCATGGATTGCATGCAATTTAATATTGCATTTATTCCTTTTACTGCTGAGTAGTATTCCTTGGTTTGGATGTATTATAGTTTATAATTCATCATTTCCAGTTTAGTTTTTGGTAGATACCCAGGAGTTTGACTGCTGGGTCATATAGTAAGTATACGTTTTACTTTATAAGAAACTGCTAAATGCTTTATGAAGTGGCTGTACCATTTTGAATTCCTACTACACTTTCCTTTTCCAGTTTTCTGTATTCTTGTTGATATTTAGTATTGCCAGTTTTTATATTATTTTATTTTATTTTTTGCCTACATTCTAATAGGTTGTATGGGGTAATCTTATTGTCATTTTAAGTTGCATTTTCTTAATGACTAATAATGTTGAGCATGTTTTCATGTGCAAGTAATCATGGCACATAAACCATCTGTAACAGTTTCTTTTAAAGAGCAGAAGGTTTTACTTTTTTTTCTTTTTTTCCTTTATGGTTAGTGCTTTTTGTGTTCTAAAAACTCTTTGGCGCTCATTCATTTTGCCCTCACTAAATTCATAGTTCCTTAAAACAAACTAAAAGTATGGGAAATGCTTTGTCTGTACAGCCTCTAACTGATAATAGGATCACCTTTACACACCACAAGTTGGCCATTCCAGAAGGGAAGGATAATTCTCACCTACTATAGCTACTGTTCTTTATTCTAGATATCTATAATATATGTGGGCCATCACTTATTTCCAAGGCTTTTTAAAAAATATATATATATTTATTTATTTTTAGAGAGAGGTGAAGGGAAGGAGAAGGAGAAGGAGAGAAACATTGATGTGCAAGAGATACATCAATAGGTTTCCTCTCTCACCCCCCCAACTTGGGTCCTGGCTTGAAACCCAGGCACATGCCCTGACCTGGAATTGAACCGGTGACCATTCGGTTCACAGGCCAGCAGTCAGTCTGCTGAGCCACACCGGCCGGGGATCAAGGCTTTTTTTAAAATCACCTACTTCTGTTTGTATTACAAAGGATAAAATAAGAATATGTTATAAACCACTTTCTCTGAAATTACAGAACTGTGCCATTACTGGTGCCCCAGATTTTTAAGAAGGAACTTATAACAAAGTGTACTGTTTCCTTCTCTTTCAGTGGTGGGATCAGCAGGTTGACTTTGATGCTGCTTTCTTGCACCATTTGGCCCAACTGGTGCCTGAAATTTATTTGGCTGAAATGGACCCAGACTTGGAAAAACAGGAAGAAAGTATACAAACGTCAATACTCACTCCTCTGGAATGGTATTTATTTGGAGAAGATCCAGATATTTGTTTAGAGAAATTAAAACATAGTGGAGCATTTCAACTCTGTGGTAAGGTTTTCAAAAGTGGAGAGACAACATATTCTTGTAGGTAAGAATTAGAAATTTACAGGATTAAATTACAATCTTGGTATTTTTTACCTGTTTGACGATGTATTACCTTTCTTGGTTTATTACATGTTTAATCCTACTTAACTAACTTTCTTTTATTATGCACTTATAAGTCTGTTTTTGCTAGTATAGTTTGTTTTTGAGTATGAAATAATGAAACAGTTCTCTTATTTTTTTTCTTCATGTTCTCCAAAAATGTGTGTGATAGATTTCTGCCTTGTAGTCCACATACTGTTATTTGAAACCCTTGGGGCCAGGTGTATTTCGGAATTCTGAATACTTCTGTAGCAGAGTCATGACAGGATCTTATAACCAAACGCAGCATTTCTGTAAGAAATGTATGAATATTCACAGCAAGTGGTATAAATGAAGTCTGTAGTCTCCTGTCATTTCAAGTCATTTTTTACCACCAAGTGAGATTTGGTGCCAAAAGATTGTGGACCTGTAGGGACAGCTAGAATTTTGTTGGGTAAAGGAAGCCAGTGATACGGAAACTGGGAGCAGCTTTAGGCTTTTTGCGCTTTCTGAGGGCAGTTGACTTAAACACCAAGGTAGCACAGAGAACTTTTTTACTCACTACTTCTGCCTGAAATTTTCAACGCTTAGACCTTAGCAGCACTTTTAGTTTTTTTCCCCTTTATTAGAGGTAGTTTAGGTTAGGGATGTAACTTTTTAGACTTTATAAATACAGATAATTGTTTTTTGCTTCACTATAATTCCAGGTTTACTGGTTTATGTATAGTTACTAGCTGTTTAGAACATACTGTCTTATAATCCGGTTCTTTTCTTAGAAAAAAGGCAATTAATATATTTGTGTACTATTTTGCTGTATAGCATGGTAAGGTTCATTTATCTTACGTATTTTTAGCTGAAGCCCAATCAGTTTCAACTAAAGCATATTAGACATTTGTAGACCTCATTTCTCCAAAAATGTCATGGGGACATTTTTAATTGTCACAACTGTGGATATGGTACTATTGGGTAGAGGCCAGGATTGCTGCTTAAACATGCTACAATGGACAGGACAGTCTTCTCTCTGCCTGAAAAATAACTAACTGGTTCAAAATGTCATTACTGCTAAGGTTTAGAAACCCTGCTCTAAATAAGTCAGTGTATCATATATATTTTAGAGAATATTATTGGGCAATCTTTATTTCCTATTAGTCTTTTAAGATTCATTTTTAAAACTTCCCAGTTCCATCTCCTCAGCTCTTCTCAATATTGTATTAATTTTTCATTTTACACTACTTTACAGCAGGTCCTCAAATAATGTTTTGCTCAGCGTTGTTTGTTATAATGTTGATGAGATGCCATAGGAATTTAACTCTTGATCAGTTAGCCTGTCGTAAAATTGGTTTCATTATATGTTGTTTCACTTAAAGGCAAAGAACCTATAGATGATGTTAAGTGAGGACTTACTGTATATTGTTCTTAATGTTTCCCTGAAAATATTAAATGAACTAGTACATTTTAAAAGTTGTTATTAGGGAAGAGATCAAGAGAGTTTGAATTGCATTCATTCAATAAGTATTAGTTGAATACCTACCATGTACCAGGTACTGTTCTAGGTGCTTGGGACATATCAATATATAAAATAAATAGAAATCCCTGCCCTTGCGACACTTACATTCTAAAGAATTTTGTCTTTATCCAAGCTTCATTTACAGCGAACAATCAGTGGTTGTTAAGTATATTTAGAAATATAATAGGGTAAGATGATTGCAAATAATCTATAAAGTTGATCATTTTTCACAAAACTAATTTTGAGTAGCTTAACAGTTTGAAACCAATTGCAGGCTCAAAGTAATGAGGATGATTTAAGAAACAAAATCAAATATCCAAACTTGGATAAATATGGCTAAAATGAGGCCAAAATTATTTGGAATTTTGTTTTTGAAACATTTTCATATTCAGTTTGTGGACAATATGGAAGACTGATTCACATTACATTGTAGTCATACCTTAAGCATCAGTGGGGGTAATCTAAATTTTGGAATCTGATTTTTAATCTTTTTCAGAGATTGTGCCATTGATCCAACATGTGTACTCTGTATGGACTGCTTCCAGAATAGTGTTCATAAAAATCATCGTTACAAGGTATGAAAATAGAGCCATAAAATATCTAGATTAGCAGGAATCTCTTGGCCATCTAGTTCATATTCCTGACCAATTCTTGAATTCCTGCCATTACAGTTCTGACATGTGAACCTTTAGTTCTGATGAAACATATCATGTGATGGGACATCTGTCTTAAGAGGTAGCTCCATACAGTTTTTATCTGAGTATATCAAATTTACATAAGAGATTGTGTAATATATATGAACAGCTCAAAGAATATAAAGCAAACACTCTTGTAACCACTACTTAGGTCAAGCAGTAAGACATTGACAGCTCTCAGAGGCCTCCCATTTGTCCTTCCGAGATCAGAGTCTTTCACCCCTTGTAATAACCTCTTCTGTGTTTTGTGATAATGGTTTCCTTAATTTTCCTTTTAGCTTATCACTCAAATGATATTGGAAAGTTTTATCTGTGTTCGGGCTTTATATAGGTGAAATCATACTGTATCTTTTTCTTGTTCAGTAACTTCTTTCACTCAGCATTATGTATGTAACTGTAGTTTATACAGTGGCCTTATAATGCACAGTAATTCATTTTGTCTTTCTTTATTGTGCTGTATGTGAATAATATAGATTGCTTCCAGTTGGGGTTCTTGTGAACAATTTTGCTATGAACATTCTTATTTGTGTGTGTTTTGGGACACGTGTACAGGAGTTTTTCTGGGCTATATATCTGAAATAGAATTGCTGAGTTCTAGAGTATATAAATCTTTGGTAATAGTAGATAATATCAGACTGTTTTCCAAAGTGGATATACCAATTTATAGGCTCCAGCAGTATTTGAGAGTTCCCAGTGCTCCACATTTTTGCAAGATTTGGTGTCTTTTTCATTTTAGCCAGTCTGGTGGTTATTTAATAGTATCACATTGTGATCTTGATAATTTTCTTAATTACTAATGAAGTTGAGGGTTTTTTCTTTCCCGTTACATTTTTAGACAATCTTGTTATTTAGAGCTGAAATGTTTCTCAGATAATAGTATTGATTTTGTACTCTGAGCTTAGCCAGACTTAATAACCAGTGTTTCTTTTTGTATATATAACATGCCTAAAGTTTTATGTAAATATAAATACTATCTTTGAGTTATGTAGACTGTGTCTTCGATAACTTCCAAAGCTGAGAGTGTGCTTTATGTTTTGTTTTTAAATTGATTTTAGAGAGAGTGAGGTAAGGAGAAAGAGAAACATTGACATGTTGTTCCACTTCTTTATGTACCCATTTGTCAATTCTTGTATGTGTCCTAACTGGGGATCAAACTTGCAACCTTCGGGTACGGGGACAACACTCCAACCAACTGAGCTACCTGGACAGCACATGCTCTTTACGTTTTTAGACTGGCCTCAAAATTATTGCTTTTAGCTGTGGGAGTGACGGGCTATAAATACAAGTTATAGTTATTATTATTGTGCACAAGGAAAAACAGATTGAGAAACCTATGATACAGTGTGGTTAAAATGTTTTCCCAAGATTACTAAGCTAATCACTGATGGAGTTTACATATTTGATCATTAGTTATATTCCTCAATTGTAACAAATGTACCACACTAATGCAAGATCTTTTTTTTTTTTTTTTTTTAGGTTTTTTTTTTCCTAGAGAGGGGAAGGGAGGCAGAAAGAGAGGGAAAGAAACATCGGTGTGTGTTTACCTCTTACATGTACCCTTGGGACCTGGCCTGCAACCCAGGCATGTGCCCTGACTGGGAATCAAACCGGAGACCCTGTTGTTTGCAGGCTAGCACTCAGTCCACTGAGCCACACCGGTCAGGGCAAGATCTTAATTATATGGGAAACTGTAGGGTCTGGGAAATATATGAACTCTGTATTTTCTGCTCAGTTTTTCTTTAAACAAACTGCTCTAAAAAATTAAAGTCTATTATTTTTTTTAATGAACATTGAAAAGTTCTTAATACATTTTGCCAAATTGCTTTAGGAAAGAATTACACCAAATGTAGTGCAAGTAACAGTGCAGAAACCTGTGGAACCTTTTTAAGGATTATATTTATTTCTCTTTTAGAGAGCGGGGAAGGGAGGGAGAAAAAGACGAGAGAAACATCAATGTGTGAGAGAAACATTGATTGGTTGCCTCTCACATACCCCCAACCAGCGACCTTGCCTGCAACCCAGGTATGTGTCCTGACTGGGAATCAAACCGGCGACCTTTGAGTTTAGGACGATGCCCCGCCAGTCAGGGCATGCAGAAACTTTTTAACAGTAACTTTTTAACTGAACCAGACTTTTAAAATAATTTTACCATCACTATTAAAATGAAATTTTTAATTGTTTGTAATGTTTCTCTTTTCTTATTTTAGAATGGTGAATATGGAATAATGGAATACCCTTGCATTGGTACTTAACTTTGTTATCTTCCTGGATAATAGGAACAGGGTCTCTGGTAGTTCATTTTGCAGTCATTCTTGCTAACAGGACAAAGATTTTTTTTTTGCAGGGGAAAGATTTCATGTCCTGGTTGAGTGGCTCAGCTGGTTGGAGTGTTGTCCTGTGCACCCAAAGGTCATGTGTTTGATCCTGGGTTGGGGCATATGCGGGAGGCAACTGATCGATGTTTCTCTCTTACATCTATGTTTCTCTCTCTCTTCCTCTCTCTCTAAAAATCAATGAACATAGCCTCTGGTGAGGGGGAAAAAAACGATTTATGCCCAGCCATATATATATATATATAATCTATTGAATTGAGAGAGAGAGAGGAGAGATTTCTATTTGTTGTTCCACATACTGATGTATTCATTGGTTGCTTCTTGTATGTGCCCTGACTGGATATTGAACTCACAACCTTGACATATCAAGATGATGCTCCAGCCAACTGAGACACCCAGCCAGGGCCATGTATATATTTTTATTGTAAAATATTTCATTCATTAGAAGAAAATTTAGAGAAAAATACCACAAATGGCCACCCACTGAAACATCATAAAATACCATGGTGAGAGCTGGGGACATGCATGGGTTCCTCCTCACAGCATCTTCCTCCCTCCCCATGGGCATTCAGTGCCATCTGCCTATTTCTGAAGGTCCCTTGTCCAGTACATGCTGCAGCCTCTGTCACACTTGATGGAATATATTGAAGTCACCACTTCCCAGATGCCAACTGATGTCTCCTGAGAGCCCCCAGTGTAGGACAGGTTACTCCTGACTTGCACTGTCTCTAGGGCCTTCTTGGTCAGTGGCTGGGTGGCCATCCTTCCAGTGCCCATTGTGACTGGGGGATGGGCATGCTAGGCTGCTGGTTTCTGCCCCCGAACCCAGTCCTGGTGTTCGTGGGTGGCAATTGATGAGTCTTTCTCTCTGCCTCTCTCTCAGCTAGTATGTTCACCAGCTGGGCAAAAAAGAGGACCAAGGTTTTCGATTCTGAAGAATAGATTAAATTCTAAGAAGTCAAGATCAGAATAATATAACTTTGATCACGTAGAACCAAAATAGTAGCTGAGTTCACCTAACTAGGGTCTTCTTATATCTTGGAAGCTGATACTGAAAACCAAGCTGGCTTGTAACCTTGGTACTCTGTTTTGGAACACATCATAGAGTCAGAATAACTCTGGAGAAGAAAACAAAATTCACTAACAGTGTTCTTTTTCTCTGTTCCATTCCTTTGCATGTCTCTATCTTTATTTACGATATGGCAATGATATATTTATATTTGTGTTTTTCATCCCTACCTGACTATAAGCTTTCTCCAGGACAAGGCTCAAGGTCTCAAATACTTTATGCTTCCTGTTGTCTGTCATAGTACCTGGGACATAGAGGCTTTCAACATTTGTTGAAATAAAGTGTTAGGCTCAAAAGCATTAAATCATAGGCAGAGCGGATATCTAAGATTTAATTATAAAAGTAACTTATCAGTGTCTATTTTAACATCAGCCTGTTGTAATCTTACATGATGAGAATTTATATACATATATTGTCTTTGAACTAATAAAAGCATTAACAAATGTTTATTTGTCCTGGCCAGATGGCTCAGTTAATTTGGAGTGTCTTCCTGTGCACCAAAGGTTTGCAGGTTTGATTCTCTATCAGGGCACATGCCTCGGTTGTGAGTTGGATCCCCAGTTGGGGTGCATTTGGGAGGCAACCAGTCAATGTCCCTCTATTTCTTTCTCCCCTCTTTCTCTAAAATCATAAACATATCCTTGGGCGAGGATTAAAAAAATAAAAAATGTTTATTCAAACAATACAATAAAACTTACCTTTTAAAAATTCAAATAATACCTGAAAGCCCTGGCCCGTGTATCTCACTTGGTTGGAGCGTGGTCCCATAACCTAAAAGATCGTGGGTTTGATTGCTGGTCAGGGCACATGCCTGGGTTGCAAGGGTCCCCAGTTGGGGCTTGTGCAAGAAGGCAGCCAATCGATGGTTCTCTCACATCGATGTATCTCCGCTCTCTCTCCCTCCCTTCCCCTGTCTCTGAAATCAATAACCATGCCCTTGAGGTGAGGATTAAAATAATAACAGTACAGAAAATTATAAGTAAAAATTATAATTGCCTTTCTGGCCCATTATACTTTGTTAAACTAAGCACACTTTAACATATACTCTTACAGATCTTTTTTCTTATGTATTTACAAATATGCACACAGACATACATATATTTATATATTTAGGAGGGCTGTTGTGTGTGTATATAAATGGGATCCTACTATATATTCCTTTTTTGCAACTTGTTTTTATCTTAACAGCATAGCATGAGGATAATTCTATGTTGATACATATAGTAACTCTCTAGCCTTATTTAATTGCTGCATGTATTCATTTGTGGGACCATATATTTAACCTATCCCCTTTTTCTAGACCATTATATTGTTTCTAGTTTTTCACAGATCAACAAATATTGGAATGTACATCTATCTTCGTTTCCATATAATTCAGTTTATATATTCAAGAATACCTAAGGCTAGATTCTTAGAAGTAGATATTCTGGATTGAACAGTATGTGCATTTAAAATTTATGTAGAGTTTTGCCAAGTGTGGTTCTTGAATTGTGCCAACTTATATTCCCATGAAAAGGATATGAGAATGTTCTTTCTCCGTGCTTCACAAACCATTTAATCAGTGTTTTTTCTTTTTATCAATCTGTTAGTGAAATAGGTTTTAAATTACTGAAATAATGTCATTATTTTAATTTACACCTCTGTTGTTACTAGTAATTAACACCTTTTCATATCTTAATACTAGGTTTAATTTCTTCTGTGTATTGCCTATTTCTGTTTTTTAGTTATTTTTCTATTGGCTTTTCCTTACTGCTATGTTAGATACTTTACAAATATTCTTAGTGTGTTTGTCTTTCAAAATTTTTTATTTTTAAGTTATATTTATTGAGATATAACTTATGTAGCATAAAGCCTACCCTCAAATATACAATTATCCCCACAAGTTCTCTAATTCTCCACTCATTTACATTATCTCCACAAGTTCTCTAATTCTCCTTTCCAGTTCCTTTTCATCCTGATCCCCAGCTTCTGGCAGTCACTAATCTATGTTCTGTCTATATAGTTTTGCATTTTCAGGATGTCATGTAAATGAAATCATATAGTATATAGTAAGTTTTTTTTCCACTTAGCATAATGCCTTTGAGACCCTCTCATGTATCAGCGGCTTGTTCCTTTTTAATCCATATGCCATTTTATGGATGTGCCGCAATTTATTATCTATTCATCAGTTGATGAACATTTGGGTTGTTTCTAGCTTTTAAATAAAGCTGCTGTAAGCATTCAAATGCAGTTTTTTGTGTGGGCATGTTTCATTTCTCTTGAGTAACCTAGGAGTGGGATAGCTGAATTATAAGTTAAGTGTATGTTTGGCTTTGTAAGATTTGTTTTCTGCCTTTTTAACTTGATTTATGCTATCATTTGTCTTACTGACATTCTAAATTTGTATATTGTTAAATTTAACACTTAAAAAAATGTTTCTGAATTTTGTGCCTCACTTCTATGGCATTCCTGTAGATTAAGATAATGTTTTACTTTCTTTAGATACAGCTTTATTTTTAGTAACTATGGATGGATGAGTCTCGCATTTTTCAATTTACTACATTTATGAAGGAAGAAATATTGATTTGCATATTCTAATTTGTTTTGGTACTTTTGTTCTAATGGTTAATGCTGTATAGTAATTTTTATACTGCCCTTAGTTCCTTTTTATCTTTTTTCTTACTTTTTATTATCTAACCTGTCAATTTTAATGGTATCTTTGACTCCCTTCTATTACCTGTATCGTAGTGGATGATGTTATATTACTTTCTCTTTTCCTTCTCTCATTTCTTAGTTGTAGTCTTTCTGTTTGTGAGATCATATGTTTATACTTTTCTGTCCATGTCCTCAACTTTGATTTGTTCTTAGCCTTACAATTAAATATATAAAATATTCATCATCTTATCTATTTTCTGAAGTTTCCCTAGTCACCTCTTTGTCCTGTAGGGGTCAATAAATTGCATTCAAACCTGGCTCACTACCTGTTTTTGTATGGCCTGCAGACTAAGCATGGATTTTACATATTCAGATGGTTGGGATAAAGGATAGAAAAACCGTATCTTATGATACATTAAAATTATATGAAAATAAAATTTTAGTGCCCATAAATAAAAGTTTTATTGGAACCTAGCCACCGCTACTTCTGTACTACAACAGAATTGAGTAATTCAGTAGAGATTTATGACCTGTAATACCTAAAATATTTACTCTCTGTTTCTTTATATAGAAAGTTTGCTGATCTCTGCTCAATTAGATTCTTCAGGAAGGGCACACATATAATGTTTTCCCTAAGTTCCAACATGTTCATAATTGTATTTTTATAGCTTGGTTGGAGATAGTAAGTTTGGCTTACATTTTCTGTCTTGGAAAACACTGCTCTCCTGTTGTCTTGTTTTATATGTTATTGAGAGTCTGATGTCAGTCTAATTTTCTTACTGTTATGTTATTTCATCTTTTCGTCAGAAGGCCTCAGGGCTTTTATCTTTAAAGTCTAATTGTTTTCATATATTTCAGAGTTGATTATACTGGGTGAGGTTTTCTCAGTTGCTCATGGGCTCTTTCAGTATGTATTTAGCTCTTTTATTTCCTCAGGAAGCTTTATTAGATTGCAGTTTTAAATATGTACTCTGTTCCATCATTTTGATTTTCTTTTTGGAGTCTCCAGAACATTGGTTTTCTTAAGCCTATATTTTATTTCAACCACTTTTTCTCTGACCCTTTATTTCCTTACTTCATTGTATTTTTAGTCTCTTGTTTTTCTGTTCTTTTTCAGTGCTATTTATTAACTTTCATTGAGTCTATTATTGTGGTCACCTTGTAATTTAGAATTGATTTCTGATACAATTTTCTTTCTGATTTTTTTCCCTGAGTTTCATCAAGTCTCATTTTATTTAGCCTTTTTTCTTTTGGCGGGGTATGCACTCTGTTGTTAGTTTTTGTATTTCTGATTAAAGGCGTTTCAGTCTAAGGATTTTCATATCCCCAAATGCTTGTTTAAGACTATGTAATTTAGTTTGAAGAATTATGGTACAGTTTTCTTTCACTTCATGATTAGATTTTGGCTCTTACTTGCATTTTTTGACACCCTCCCCCCCCACTTTTTTTGGTAATAATTTTGTCTGGATATGGTTTACTTTTTTTTTTACCTCATGGACAGGATTCACAAATGCTGTCCTCTGTTATTTTGCCCTCTTCTGTGAACTTTTCTTTTATAGACAATGGTGGTAGTAGTGAGGGGAGGAGAGGATTGGGTATGTGTTGTTTCTCTCACTTCTGTAGGATCCTTAATTTTCCCTTTTTATTTCTATTTCATTTACTACCACATCATTAAGGGCCTACCACCTTTTTAAAATGTATTTGGTTTTCTTCCAAAAGCAGTGTTTCCCTGAGGTTGCCACTTCTGGTCCTACTGCTTACTTGCATTCTCTTTCTCTGTGAATCACCAAGTCCCAACCTGTGTTCAGTATTTGTTCCTTAGCATTGGGCGTTCTCTTTTGGGGTATGATTTTGTCTGTGCTTTATCTAAGTTATCTGTACCCCCCTGCTCTCTTTCATGGAGTCTGTTAAGCTCACCTCTCTTGTCTGCATCCACAGGCTTGAAGTGATAGGCAGTGGGAACTCTGATAGAATGTCATTTGAAAGTTGTGATATTTATCTTTTGTTTCCTTGTTTTATTGCTCTCCTTGCTCATTGTTTGTTTTGGAGGGGGAAATTCTGGGGAAGATTCAAAATCAGGGCATTGTCATCATTCTCTATCTGGCTTAGTATATTTTAGATAATTTTCTTTTGCAAGAACCCTCACAGGAAAAATGTAAATAATGTTAGTTGCTGTGGGACACCACATAGATGAAAATACTTTATTCATTTCTTTAGTACAATATAGGTATCATTATAATGATTTTTAAATGTCTTTAATTAGAAAATCTCATTTCAAGCATTCTGGGTATTATATAGATTATTTTTTGCACACTTCACAATCTGTTCTCCATTAGTATAAAATTTAAAAAACTGTTATTTAGGCTCTCTCCTTCCTTCCTCTCTCTAAAATCAATAAATTTTTAAAAATGTTATTTAAAAATTAGAGTATGTTTCAAAATTTTATCAATTTTGGAGGTCCATTTCTGTTGTGGTTAGTATTTGGGTTTTTGATATATCTAGTTTCCATTACATTAAACACAATTAAGGTTGAAGTGTTAGGGAACATTTATTATTTGAGTCATCTGTATTGTTCTTCCTTACTTTGTAATATATTTTGAAATCAAAACAAACTCATTTTTCATTTATTAGATGCATACTTCTACTGGAGGAGGATTTTGTGACTGTGGAGACACAGAGGCCTGGAAAACTGGCCCTTTTTGTGTAAGTCATGAACCTGGAACAGCAGGTACTACAAAAGAGGTAAGAATATTAGTATTTAAAAAAAAAAACACTAAGTACTTAAAGCATGATTAGATTAGCTAGAATTAATGTTATGTGTGTGGGTTAAACTGAATTCCATTAAGAATCCTGATAATGAATCCATATGAAAAGGTAACTCAGAATATTTTTTGTTAAGCAGTCAGTTTGATAAGAGTAAATAATACACATTTAAGCCTAAAAGAGCAAACAGAAGTAATTATTGATAGAAGCCAAATGTAATAAATTAGAAAACAGTAGAACTGACATATAAATTTAATAATTACTTTTCTTTAAAAAGGTCAACAAATTGATTATCCACTGTACATCCTATTCAAGGAAAAACAATTAAACCAGCTCAGATATAAATAATTAGAAAGGAGGATGAGGAAATAAGCATAGAACCACAGAAGATATTAAAAGGATTATGAAAGACTCTTTATATGACTATAAATACATTTGAAAGTGGATTATTCTATTAAACAATATACGGTGCCATAGTTTATTCAAACACAGAACACTTGAACAATTTATAACCATGGAAGAAATTCAGAAAATTGTCATGAGATAATACTTTCTAAAAAATGCCATGTTTGTATAGTTTCACAGAGGAATTCTTTTCAAAATTTGAAAAATAAAGAGTTTTCATACCCTTTAAACTGTTCAACATGTAGCAGTGACCATCTGGGGTTCACTGCTAGAACCCTAGAACCAGACTAGGGTTCAAATTTTGATCTTTTTAAGTATTGTTCCCCGCTAAATGAAGTCAGGGATCGCTGTGAAAATACTAGATTCCAGACCTTATTCAGGGAATAGGTAAGCTTGTAAGAATGGGTTTGTGTCAAAAGCACCTAGAACCCAGCTTGATAGGTCTCCCATTGACCCAAGTTGGACAATTGAAGCTTTAAAAAAATAATAACAAATAATCACTGTAATTGATCGACTCATACTGAATATATAAAAATCCATGAGTTCCACCTTGTCTAGGTGGCTCTGCTGGTTGGAACATTGTCCTGTACACCAAAAGGTCGTGGGTTTGATTCCTAGTCCGGGTGCATACGGAAGGCAACTGATCGATGTTTCTCACATCGGTGTTTCTCTTCCCTCCCCTTCCTCTCTGTCTAAAAATTAATAAATATGTCCTTGAGTAGGATTAAAAAAAAATGAATTCCTAATGATGCTTGTATGAAAGCTAAAATAGATAGAAGTTTGTCTCCATGATAGTGGTTATTATTATCAATTCTTTACTCTAAAAATTGGTAGGAATTGTGTTTCATGGTAAATGAGTATTTCCAGTTAATAAGGTAAAGCTCTTTCATTCTAGGTTAACACTAGCTAATGCAAAAGGGATAATAGAATAAGAAAAATTAACATTTGGCAAGTCATAGGGAAATATACGATAGATAAGGATCATTAATGGATTTGAAAACCATTAAGACTTGAATTTATGAGGAACAGTATTCACATGGTTCTAAATTGTCATCTCATAGTTTACTTGCTAGCCATAAGAGGAAAAAAAAGAAATTTCACAGTGGAGGTATCCAGTGATGAATATCAGCATTGTTACTAATAGTGGGGTTATGTGGCATAATGAACATCATCGGATGTAAAATGCAGTACATAGTTTAATGTCTGAAAATCAGAAATGTAATAAACCATATAAATAGAATAAAAACCAAAGCCACACGATCATCACAATAGACGCAACAAAAACGTTTGACTAAATCCAATACACTTGCATGATAAAAAGACTTAACAAACTTAATAGAAGGGAACTTCCTCAACCTGCTCAAGTGCATCTATGAAAACCTCACCCCTGTAATTATACTGCATACTGTCTCCCTAACATCAGACACAAGACAGATTCGCTCTTGCCACATTTATTCATTACTGTACTGGAGGCGCTAGCCAGGGCAATTAGTCAAGAAAAAGAAATAAAAGGCATCCGTATTGGAAGGGCAGAAGTAAAACTAGCTCTTTTTACAGATGACTTAGTTTTATTTATGGATTTATCCTAAGGAGTCTGCTAAAAAATTATTAGAACTAATAAATAAGTTCTTATATAGAATACAAGATAATTATACAAAAATTACTTGTATTTCTATACATTATAATGAATAATCTGAAGATGAAATTAATGAAAAATTCAATTTACTGTAGTATCAAAGAGAATAATACTTCCTAATATTATTCTAAAATGTTCCTAAAAATATTTAGCAATAAAATTAAGAAAAGACATAAAATTTATATTCTGAAAATGATAAAACATTGTTGAAAGAAATTTTTAAAAGATCTAAATAAATGGAAAAGATCTCATATTTCTGGATCAGAAGAGTTACTGTTTGTTAATATAACAGTTCTTTGTGTTTTTTTCAATACTGCCAAGTACTTAACTGAGTTCTTTAACACTGACCAGGTATCTCACAAATTTATATGGATTTTTTTTTTTTGTCTTAACGAGCAACCGTGTTTTTTTCCCTATTTAGCCCTTTGTTTAAATTGGTTATTGTGATATAACTTGCACACCACATAAGAAAATTCACCCATTTAAAGTGCATAGTGTTTTCTAATATATTCACAGAGTTGAACAACCTCATCGCAATTAATTATAGAACATTTTCATCACTCTCAAAGAAACCCCATACTCATTAGCAGTCACTCTTTATTTCTTTCAAATTCCCCAGACTTAGACACCTAATTTGTCTCTATAGATTTTCCTGGTCTGGACATTTTATGTAAATGGGATCATGGAATGTATGTTCTTTTATGATCGGTTTCTTTCACCTAGCATGTTTTCAAGTTTCATCTATGTTGTAGCGTGTATTTCATGCCTCTTTATGACCAAGTAATACTCCAATGTATAGATATATACTACATTATACTTACCCATTTATCAGTTGGTGGATTTTTGGGTGTTTCCACATTTTGGCTATTATGAATAATGCTGCCATGAACATTTGTGTGTAAGTTTTTGTGCAGGCATATGTTTTCATTTTTCTTGGATAGATAGGAGTGGAATGGCTGGATCATATGGTAATTATGCTTAACATTTTGAGTACCTGTTAGACTGTTTTCCAAATTGGCTACATCATTTTACATTTCTACCAACAGTGTATAAGGGTTCGAATTTTTCCACATCCTGGCCAACACTTGTTATTTTCTGCCTCTTTGATTATAGTCACCCAAACAGCTGTGAAGTAGTAGTTCATTGTGGTTTTCATTTACATTTTCGTAATGGCTTATGATACAAAGCATTTAAATACATTTTTTTAGCTGATTGGTTTGAACAAGACTTAATATTATTAAGGAGGTAATGTTCTATAATGAAAAGAACTGTTTTTTGTAGGACTCAAAAGACCCAGGTTTTAGTCTTTCTTCTACTGTTTATAGGCTCTTTGACCTTGAATGGATTTCTTACCCTTTAAATTAATTCTCTGCCTTTCTTACAGAGTGGCAATAAGGATTATGACAAAGTCTTTTGTAAGCTATAAAGCATAGCCAATAGTTCTCTGATATTATCATAATGATGCTACTAAGAAAGGCAGAGCATCTCTAAAAGGTGAGGGGGCATGGTTCTGTCTCCTTTCCTTTCTGTTATGTGTAGCACCAAGTTGGCCACATTAAGCTAAACTGATATGAATAACAACCCTCTTGAGGTCAATTTGGTTTCTTTCCTGGAGGATTGTATAATGAACTCATTAAAATAATTATTATAAATTATTAGCAGTATCTTCCTCACTCATTTATTTATGTACAATGTTGGTAGTGTGTTTTTCTCTACTTCCTTACAGAACTTACGTTGTCCATTGAATGAAGAGGTAATTGCCCAAGCCAGGAAAGTATTCCCTTCAGTTATAAAATACATTGTAGAAATGACTATATGGGAAGAGGAAAAAGAACTGCCTTCTGAACTTCAAATAAGGTGGGGAAATTTTTCAAAAGGTAGAAGTTTTAGCGATTGTTATTTCCATTGCAAAATAAGTGTTGGAAAAATGTTTTTGTTATTTATTGCTTAATTTATTATCATTATGAAAATTTTATAGAGAATTATCTCTTGGGAATATTTTCAAAATGTCCATTTATATGAGATGCTGTAGTAGGCACTAACAGAAATTGAGCCAAAAAGAAGAACCTAGGCAGGAGCTTCTGATTTTAAGAAAAAAATATTCCGGGAGTCTTGTTCTAAATGATTTCTAAGTCCCTAGCAGATACTATTTCAGTAGGCAAGTACTAAATTGCCTAGTTTGATATTGGCCTGAATCAACCTCCAGGCTTCTCAGAGGTTTGCGAACAAAGGTAGGGACTTCAGCACGGTGTGTCTTCCTTTAGCCCAGGCCTTTATGATCAAAAAAAGTTTGATGACAGGAATGAGGAGATGGCCCTTTGCCCCATGCTTTGGTATTTAGGATTATTTCAGTTGTAGGTATTTAACATTTTTAAGCTCAAATCCAGCAATTCCTGACAGCCATAAATAAGTCTTTCAGTGACAGTAATATCTGCTTTTGTTTGTTTGTTTATTTATTTATTTATTTAGTTAGAGGCATAGATTTGTTCCACTTATGTATCCATTAGTTGCTTCTTGTATGCGCATTGACCAGGGATCAGAACGATGCTCAAACCAACTGAGCTACCTGGCCAGGACTAATAATATTTTCTCTTAACAAGTGCAAAAGGGAATTTCAGACCTGATATGAAGACATAATTTGGACCTTGTGAGAATTTTTTTATCTGTGTAATCTTAGCAAGCTCACAAAATTAAATCACAGATCTAATTACCATTTCTTCTTTGAGTTGACTAGGTTTTTTAGTTGTTTCATTTTAGGAGAGAGAATTAAGAACTTCAGTTTATAAAGACAATAAAGATACTGTTTTGACTCTTGTTGGGCCATAAACTGCTAGGGGAAATAAAGGTCATTAGAGATTGTGTCCACAAAGGTTTTAATTTCAAATATGTGATAACATCAGTTAAACCTTTTAAGAAATCGCATTGGCCTACATAATACTCGTTAGCAAACTGCCTGCCTGAAAACAGAGAGTTGCTTGAGTGTGGTTGTGTATGTAGGCAGTATCAGACTTCACATTCACAGATCTGAGTTCTAGTCCTTCTCACTGCTTATTGGCATTGTGACCATGAAGAAGTCCTTTTGAGCTTCTGTATCCTAAGCAGTAAGAGGCCCAAGAAAATCTGCCTCTTAGAGTTATGAGAATCAATAATTGAGTATATTGTAAAAGCTTATTGTAAACTGTTTAAAACTGATAACATCTAATTTTATGTAGCCCATAGTAGGTGTTTTCACATATTTTATAAGATCCTCACACCACTCTCAAATGTAGATGTCATATTCTCCTTAGAATTGGAAGAGGCATTGTCATCTCAACAAGATTAAAAAGCTTAAGCTATCTACCTATGTAAGTCCCTCGCTCAAATGGTAGTGCTGACATTTTAAATCTATATAATTTTAAAAAAAGTAATAAAACACTTAAATGTTCCCTGGCCAGGTGACTCAGTTGGTTGGAGTGTCATCCTGTACACCAAAAGGTTGCGAGTTCGATCCCTGGTCAGGGGTCAGGGGCACACACAGGAGGCAACTGATCAATATTTCTCTCTCTTTTTCTCCTCCTTCCCCTCCCCCCAAATCAATAAACATCCTCGAGTAAGGATTAATAAATAAACAAATAAATAAATAATTTAAATGTACTATAAAACCTGAAATGTAAGGTAAAACAAAAGTTCAATAAAAACTAAATGTTAATAATATCGTACTATTATTGCCTGCTTTAAGGTTCTGAGTCCGAGGCCTGTCTCCCTTTGTCAGGATGGGAGATGAGCAAGAGTTAAGAGTGGTATTAAAACCATACTGCCACTAAACTGAGAGTAATAATTTATGGTATATCTGGAAGTGGTAAAAAAAAAAAATTGGGGAAAAAACATGGAAAAGGCAAAACTTTTATTAGGGTTTTAAAAATTCCATGGTACTATTCCACTTAAAATAATTTCCTATATCTGTATTACACAGTGGTACTTCCTCATGTAAAAAGTTACATGGTGCTACTTCAGTACAGATGTCATATATTATTATTTTAGCCTGTTTTTCACATTTTCCTGTGTTTATTTGTTGCAGTATCTCAATGTATATATCTTTTTTTATAAAGGGAGAAAAATGAAAGGTACTATTGTGTCCTTTTTAATGACGAACACCATTCATATGACCATGTCATATATAGTCTACAAAGAGCTCTTGACTGTGAGCTTGCGGAGGCCCAGTTGCACACCACTGCCATAGACAAAGAGGTTTGTGAGCTTCATTTGAGTTGTTGTGCTGTCCTACATCAGCTTCCTGGAAGTAAGGTGTTGACTGAGCCCTTGCCAAGTGCCTTAGTATTGTGTTAGGTACAACCCCTCTCTTCACTCATTTCTTATGTCTGACATAAACTGGTTAAAATTTGATTCTTCTGTATGTGTATCACAGTTGTAGATAACTATTTTTATCTTTCCTCTTTTAGTCTAAATAATTAGAAAACTGCTGAACGTATTTGGCAGAGAACAGTTAAGCATGTCAGCTCACCTTTAGTCTGTTTCTGTAATTATTTATTGAATAAATGAATAAATGCATGAATTTTGAAAAGTTTATCATTTCTGAAGTTTTAACATTTTTTTAAACTACCTTTAGAATAATATTGATTTATGGCTCAGCTTTTATTTAATATCGATCGAAAGCAAAATGTATTCCTCAGGTATATAGAATATTTAATATAATCCTGCCATTGAGAGGAGTGTAATATAGTAGAAGAAGCAGTGTAGCATTAGCTATTAGTAATTAGTGTAGTGATTCTGGGGCTTGGGAAAACAATATCCAGGCCACACCTCTAACCCACTAGTGGCCCTTCAATGTATTACGGAACACATGCCGAGGAATTTTAGGTTCATTCATGAGAAGTATTTAAAAGATATAGCAGGAGGTTAGTAAACCTTATTTTTATCAGATAGAAATAGGGTATACCATAAAAAGGAAAAAGCTGACTTTCTTGCTAAGCAGGAAATCCAAAATCCTAAAGTACAGAAATTCTCTAATGGTATTAAAAGTTCTGAAGCTACGTAAAGGTGTTACACATTTATATTTATCTTCCAGGATTTGCCCATCTTTTGACTTTTAGACAGTCAACAAATGATTACTAATTAAGCTCTCATTAGGCCTTTAGGCTTAATATTACTTACTGATTGGGATCGTCATTCTGTTGCGTAATTCTCATGTTTGTTTATAATTAGGGTCGTCGGGCTGTTAAAGCAGGTACTTTTGCTGCTTGCCAGGAAGCAAAAGAAGATATAAAGGTAATTTTCTGAATTAGGGACAAACAGAATTTAAGAGGAATACACATTATAAGAATCCAAGTAAAAGAACTGTATTTTTCAAGTGTTTTGGCTTACTCTAAGTGAAATAGGATTGGGGCATTTAGACCCAGAGATTTGAAACTGCAAGGGTTATATAATTTCTCCTTTTAAAGAATAGATTACTGAGTTAAAATAAAAAATTTAAAACTAGGGGGTTTTTTTGTTTGTTTAATATTCCTTTTATTTGTAGAGTCATTCAGAAAATGTCTCTCAACATCCACTTCATGTAGAAGTATTACACTCTGAGGTTATGGCTCATCAGAAATTTGCTTTACGTCTTGGCTCCTGGATGAACAAAATTATGAGCTATTCAAGTAAGCATATAGTTTAATTCTGGGTTTTTTTTAATAGCTACAAATTTTTAAATATCATTTAGTATAAAACAAAATATCCTTTTAAAGTGCATTTTAGCCCTGGCTGATGTGGCTCAGTGGATTGAGCGCCAACCTGAAAACCAAGAGGTCTCATGTTCAATTCCCATTCAAGGCACATGCCTGGGTGGGTGGTACGCCAGGTCCCTGGCTGGGGGCGTGCAAGAGGCAACTGTTCTCTTGCACATTGATGTTTCTCTGCATCTCATTCTCCCTCCCTTCCCCTCTCTCTAAAAATAAGTAAAATTTTTTTAAAAAGAAAAAATGCATTTTAATTAATTTTCAGGAATGCATATTAAGTACTGTAAATATTATTTTATTGGCTCTTGATTCTTTGATGTTGACAGTTATTCTTTATATCAAGTATGGGAAGATTAATGTTAATTTTTTCACATTATAGGAAGCATAGTTTTGGGAGAAATGGTATAAGAGTAAAAATTATGTGACCGTTTTATTTTTTTGTAGGTGATTTTAGACAGATCTTTTGCCAAGCATGCCTTAGAGAGGAACCTGGCTCTGAGAATCCTTGTCTCATAAGCAGGTTAATGCTTTGGGATGCAAAGCTTTATAAAGGTAGGTGGATCTTTGCTTATGCTGCTTGCCATGAGGCAAAGGAAGATTATGGCCTTAAACTGGAACTATGATCTCTTTTGTTTATTAATATCAGTGATCTTGGTTTATAAGATATTGTACATTAAGGTAAGGTTAACCAATCAATACATATTCTTCTGTGTTAAAACCCAGGGATACTGCTTTTTAATTATAATGCCTTTTCATTTAGTCAGGGCCAGCAAAAGGTGTATGAATATATATTCATCTAGTAGTACCATTAATAAGCTATGCTAATATTTCATTTTTAAAATCTAAATGAACAAAAAAGGTGGGAGAGAAAGGCTAAAGGGGATGGAAAAGGGAAGAATATGGAATAAGTTGTTTTGAGTGAAAAGAAATGAAAAGGATTGGAGAAAGTTTGGGAGAGGTAGAATGAAGCTAAGATAAAGTAGTGAAAAGAGTACAGAAAAAGAGGGAAAAGACCGTATAGGTATGTATTCTAACGTCTATCTATTAAATATTAATATAATAAATGCTATTCATAGTTGAGTCCTTGAAGTCTATTAGCATGTGAAATGTTTTATAGTATTCTGCCACTTCTAATAGCTGGAATTTTTTTTTTGCCTTGGTGATACTTTCCCACTTTTCCCCAAAACAATCTATAGGTGCCCGTAAGATCCTTCATGAATTGATCTTCAGCAGTTTTTTTATGGAGATGGAATACAAAAAATTCTTTGCTATGGAATTTGTAAAGGTAATTGCTCTTTATAAATAGATATCAGTAAATAGAAATTAACCATTTTTATAAATGAAGTAATAGAAACAAAGGGGATAATTATGAATCAAGAATTTAATTTTACGATTCCTTTCTTTGTCAGACTTTTTTATTTTCACATTTGGTAGTATGGAAAGAGTAGTCTTGGAGAACAGAAAGGTGAAAAATGACCTATTATTTGCCTAGATAGAACAATAAGAACACTTTCATTCATCCTTCCTAGTCATTTGCCTGTTAGTAAAATTATAATAAGAGTAGAAGTGTCTAGTTGAAAGGCATACCTGGGAAAAGGAACATGTATGAATGCTAAAGGGAGGCAAAAATTAGATGCGGCAAGAGTTATACTTAACTGTTTGAACCTAAAAATATAAAGATTAAACTTATAGCTTTTTAATATTGTTTTACTGATCTATTATATATCCCCTTCTTTGTTATATATATTTTTTGTCTATCCCTAAAGTTAGATTGCAAGGTGATACAGAGCAGGGACTTCTTTAAATCTTCTTTGCCTTATACAAGATATCCAATAAATACTTGTTGCTTTCCTTTGATTTTGAGTTGCAGGCAGTTCTACAGACAGGACAGAGGTAGGACCCAGGATAGAATTGGAAGCAGAGAGAGAAATAATGATTGTCAAAGGCAAATGATACTGTAGGGTAAGATCTCTCACTCCCTGGATTTTTGAAGTAGAGTGTTTAAAGTAACTAAGACATTTGGTTTGTTGAAAGGTGATGACAACTCAGGTTGTCAACTCTATTCTTCTAAAATTCTTTAGAGATACAATATTGGATCATACGTGTGATCTGAAATGAAATTTTTTCTTATACAAAATCAGTTCTCCTTACTAAGACGATATTTTTTGTATGCAATGGTTACCAAGAGAGCTTTGTGGGAATTCTAGTGGTTAAGATTAAATAAGTAGATAAAAAAATCTAACATTGTGCTTAATTTATGACTGAATGTATTACTATTTTTGTTCTCCCAATATATCGGGATTTATTTTCAGCTGCTATGCTACAGTATGGATAAGAAGTTATGTACAGCCCTCATCCATTCTGTTTAAGGCTGGATTGAATCTGATTGTTTAATTTTCTGGGTCATATCAGTTTATAAATATTTGGAATGTAGCTCATGCCCTTGGGATAGAATTTGCTAATGATTGCCCCAGATTCTGTTTGGAGAAAGGGTGTATTGCACCGTTGCAGCCCTCTGTGATTTTTTTTTACCTGTGTTTGTGTGTTTGTGCATTTTTTTTTTAATAGTTCTCACTTCCAACTCTGCCAGATTGGGCAGCTGAATTCATGTTTTGCCTTTTGTTTGTTATTCTCTTTATATTTTTGTTTACCTATTATCTCCCCTTAAGAAAGAGGAATTATAATACTTGGCATCTTATACATAGAAACAAATTTGCAGCAGCTGTTAAAATTGGATTTTAGGTTTTCAGTAGTCATTTTTAATTGATTCTCCACTTATTTATTATATCTTTCAGTATTATAAGCAGCTGCAGAAAGAATATATCAGCGATGATCATGACAGAAGTATCTCTATAACTGCACTGTCAGTTCAGATGTTTACTGTTCCTACTCTGGTATGTATTAATAATTTGTTTGCAGTATTTCTAAGTAAAACTTGTTTTTTAAGACTTTTGCATAGTGTTAAAGCAAAACAATGTCAAAAGCACTATGTTGGGCTAATTTCATTTTGAAAAATTAAATAATACATAAGCGGTATCTGCATGTGACTAATACATGAATAAATAATAAAGACTAGGTAACTTGTGGAGTGGGAATGATAGCACTACCTCTGTCCTAAAGTCCTGATATCTGCAGGTGAAGTCCAGAGCTGTTTCTCAATTTCAAGAGTGAATTAGAAGCAGTGCCTTTTCAATACCAAACAGGTTTTTTTCTGTGTGTTTTTTGGGGGTCGGGTGGTGCTGGATAGATTAAGATAGAGCAAGAGTGTGACTCCAGCATTGCATGAGATACAGTGCTGCATAGACCTGGGAGGAGAGTGGATGATTCTGCTTCTTTTTTTGTACTACTTTTTCAATTTCTTTTGGACGGTTTGGCTAACTGTTTCTACTTTCCCATTTCAAAATCCAGAGATGGAGAAGAGACATTAGATTGGGAGTTAGGGGGAGTTGCCACAATAAATAATAATGTGATAGAGAATAATGTTATAAAGAATATCTATGATTGTTGTACTTTTACTCACTGTGTGATTACCGATGGTAAACATTATGTAGATAATCTGAGTAATGGGCTTGGCAGGTCCAGACAGGTGTTTTCCGGTTATTGAGGAGTAGGGAATTTTTACTTTTAGAAAATAACTTCTCAGAAATTGCTGTTCTGTGAGACTAAGGACTGTGTTTGATGCTTGGTAAACATATTAAAAATTACTTATTGACAAACCAAGTGAGTTAATACTAAAGACAATATTCTTGAAATATTCTGCAGGCTCGACATCTTATTGAAGAGCAGAATGTTATTTCTGTCATTACTGAAACTCTGCTAGAAGTTTTGCCTGAGTACTTGGATAGGAACAACAAATTTAACTTCCAGGGTTATAGCCAGGACAAACTGGGAAGAGTATATGCTGTAATATGTGATCTAAAGTAAGTTATTTGTCAGAAGGTGAGGCTACTTAATAAACTCAGTGTGCTTATTTGTTCTGTCTTATTAAAAAACCTCCGATGCTTTTGGTTATCTAAGATTCGTTTTATAAGGATGAAAAGTATAAAGAACTGTTACTGTCTCATGTCAATAAATGTTTTCAGTGAAGGCATCTTACAGCATTAAACCCAGATTAATAAAGAAGATACTGAGGAGGGGCCAGCCTAGGAACGTAGGGTCACTGAATGAATCTTCATAGTAGTTCCTGTGCCTTCCACTTTCCCTCATGCACTTGGGTTCTACCCGTCTAGTATAGTCTCTTTGGTCATAGTTTCAGATGATCTGGTTGATGCAAATTTCTTTTTAACTCCCTTTTTCATACATATAACCAAGTTATTGATATTCATCAGTGGTTTCTTAAGTTTTTCTCCCTGATGAGAATGGAGAGTTTCCTTTTAAAGTAAAGTGGGGATCACATGACAGATCCTAGGATTGTTGAACCTAAAGGGAAATTTATTTTATAAATAAATTTATAAGGTTTATAAGGTTTATGATATCAACTATTCAGTAAATCATAAACTTCAAAAAATTCTTTCTGTTTAATAATATATTAACAAAATATATTTCATTTAGTTTGCTTTTTTTGTTTTTAATTTTATTTTTTATTAGAGATTTTTTAAAAGACTTTATTTTTAGAGAGAGGGGAAGGGAGGGAGAAAAAGAGGGAGAGAAACATCAGCATGTGGTTGCCTCTTGTATGCCCCCTATTGGGGACCTGACCCGCAACCCCGGCATGTGCCCTGACTGGAGATCTAACCAGCGACCCTGTGGTTTGCTGGCTGGCACTCAATCCACTGAGTCACACCAGCCAGGGCAGTTTGCTATTTAAAATGAAGGGCTCCAAGGTATAATTATTTCTAGTCCCTAGAGTAGAAAAATCAAATTTTGTTCACTTCTTCTAGTGACTATGTAGGGTATAGAGAGGTGGAAACCAATAGGCTTCCAAACCAACCCAGAAATATTTTAATCTGTTTAAAACATACACTTGAGCCCTGGCTGGTGTGGCTCAGTGTATTGAGCACTGGCCTGAGAACCAAAGGGTCGCTGGTTCGATTCCCAGTCAGGGCACATGCCTGGGTTACAGGCCAGGACCCCACTTGGGGGCAAATGAGAATCAATCACACATTGATGTTTCTTTCCCTCTCTTTCTCCCTCCCTTCTCCTCTGTCTTAAAAAAATAAATAAATAAAATCTTTAAAAAAAAAATACATTTGATAGATTTCTGGAAGTATGCATTGGATCCTTGATATTACTGAGGAAAATACTTCCAGACCTTTTCAGATTCCTCAATTTCTAAATACTATTATGACATAGAGATCTTTCTTTAAAGTTCAGTATATTATTATGTTATAACTTGTTTAGTACAGGTAGAGATGGTGGAAGAATTCAGTAGTGAATCACCATTTAGCCATTGTGATTCACAAATTATGTATAAATTATGTATTATGCAAAACAAACAAAAAATACACAAACACTCCAATGGCAGTGCTTAAAGTTATCAATGTTAAATCAGTGTATTCATCATTTTTTGGTCTACTCTACAGGAAAAAAATCTCTTTCCTGTGGTTCTCATTATTATGAAGTCCTCTCTTGACTGAGATATTTTTATATCCAGAGAGGTGATGCATAATCACATCATTGTTTTATCATAGTTTTTGGATCTCTGACTATGGTGAATAATTTAGAGTCAGCACATCCCTAGATACTTACCCATACGGTAAAACTTTAGAGATCCTGTCTGGAGGGTAACTTTAAAGTTTTCCTACTCTACTGATGTGTACAACTTCTCTCCAACGCGCTTACCTAAAAAGAACTATCCCTGATGACAAGAAGGAAAAGTGAACATATTTTGAGTATCTGTTCAATAGACTCTGTGTGAGGTTTCTCATGTGATTGATGCTCATGAGGATCCTGTAACTGTTATGTGTTAAGGAGCTTAACTTATTTTACCATATTTTATTCTTGCAATGTTTTCGTAAGGTAGGTGATATAATCTTTTTTTGTAGATTGTAATTATTTGCCTAAGGTTACAAAGCTAGAACTTGGATTTGAGCCTAGCACTGTTTATCTGTAAAACCTGAGTTCTTTACAGGATATTATATACCCTCACAAAATAAACATCAACAAAACCCTGAAACCTAGCCTAAAACACCCATCAAATATACCTTTCATTTAACAAATAATTATTGAGCCTCATTTTCTCAGTCACTTATGATAGAAATTTTGCAGTTATATCTTATTTTTACTCTTTCCCCATATACTTATTTATTCACCACTTCTTCCTGAAACCTACCTTTTAAATCACTTAGAAATAACCACAAATATTTAATGTCTTTTAATTTTTTTATTTTTTATTAATGTCTTTTAATTTTTTTATTTTTTTTATTTATTCACCACTTCTTCCTGAAACCTACCTTTTAAATCACTTAGAAATAACCACAAATATTTAATGTCTTTTAATTTTTTCCAGAATAAAGTCTGACTTCTTCCAGAATTTGTAGCTCTCCATAGTCTCACCTTATGTGTGGATTTTCCTGACTGTAACTCAGCATTTAATAAGTTTGTTGGTCCTATGAGAAGCTCTGTTCCTTCTGCCTCAGGAAATTTTCATCCTCTCAAACCAGTGCAGTCCAACCTTTGAGTAGCCCTGTCCAACTGTTAAAAGTTTATTTTATATTGAACTCTGTCTTTTTGTAGCTTTCATTTTATAGTTGTTTCCTTTTGTCCATTCAGAACAACTTTAGTTCTCACTTAAGTTGAAAACAGCAGGCATAGCTGCCAAATCTCTGCTAGGTTAAGTTGTACTAGTTTCTTTACCCACACTCATTTCATATTTAAAATTTCTTCTAAATCATTGTCTTTCTCTACTGAACCTGTTTTAGTTGAATGTATACCACGTAAGGTAGATGTCAAGAAATGAACACAGTACTCTGAGGTCTGCCTAGTAGAAGGAACGGATTATTATGTTACAATAATTTAAAATAATAAACCTCTATTAATTTAGTTTCATTTGTCACTTACCCTACGGAATGTGTCTGTTGGAATACTTTGTTTCTCAGTTGCTAAATCACTGTGGAAATTAAACACAAAAGAGATGCAATTGAACTTTCGTTCTGTTAAGTGAATATTATCCTTTTACTCTAACCTGTTCCTACCTATTTCTGAAAAGGATAGCAGACTCTCAAACCAAATTGCCCCCTTACTCTCCCATTCTGTCCTTGTTTTTTTCTTTTCCTTCCACTGCTTTTGCCATGTATTTTTATCTACAGACCCCTTTTTCTTTCCTTCATTATTCTTAAAAAAAAATTTTTTTTTGTTACTGTTGTTCAATTACAGCAGTCCTCATTTTCCCACCATTACTCTCCCCTGTCCTACCCACTTCCCTCCCCTCTGGTTACTGTCAGTTTGTTCTTTATTTCCATGTCTCTGGTTCTCTTTTGCTCATTTGCTTGTTTTGTTGATTAGGTTCCACTTGTAGGTGAGATCATATGGTATTTGTTTTTCACTACCTGGCTTATTTCACGTAGCAAAATATTTTCCAGTTCCATCCATGCTGTGGCAAATGGTAGGAGCTCCTTCTTTCTTTCTGCTTAATAGTATTCCTTTGTGTAAGTGTACCACAGTTTTTTGATCCACTCATTTACTAATGGGCACTTAGGCTGTTTCCAGATCTTGGCTACTGTCGATAATGCTTCAGTGAACATGGGAGCACATGGGTCCTTTCGAATTGGTGATTCAGGATTCTTAGGGTATAATCTCAGCAGTGGAATTGCCGGGTCAAAAGGCAGGTCCATCTTTAGTTTTTTGAGGAAATTCCATACTGTTTTCCACAGTGGCTGCACCAGCCTGCATTCCCACCAACAGTGTACTAGGGTTTCCTTTTCTCCACAACCTGACCAGCACTTGTTGATTTGTTAATGATGGCCATTCTGACTGATGTGAGGTGGTATCTCATTGTGGTTTTAATTTGCATCTCTCTGATGGCTAGTGATGCTGAGCATCCTTTTATATGTCTCAGGACCCTGTGTATATCCCCCTTAGAGAAGTGTCTGTTCAGATGCTTTGCCCATTTTTATATTGGGTTGTTTGTCTTCCTGGAGTGGAGTTCTGTGAGTTCTTTATATATTTTGGAGATGAAACCCTTGTCTAAGGTATTATTGGCAAATATATTTTCCCATGTGGTTGGTCCCCTTTTCATTTTGCTGATGTTTTCTTTAGCCATGCAGAAGCTTTTTAATTTGATGTAGTCCCATTTCTTTATTCTTTCCTTTGTATCCATTGCTCTAGGGGATATGTCGGTGAAAATATTGCAGTGTGGAATGTATGAAAATTTCCTGCCTATGTTCTTTTTTCTATCTTATCCCTCACATATTCTCTGCTAGCTAGGTCTGCTGCAGTGGTCAGGCGTAAACTATGTGAGGTTACTTAAAACTAGACATATATATTCTCTGGGATAGTGCTTCTCAAATTTTACTTTGAATGCAAATAACTTGAGGAGGCTGTCAAAATGCAGATTATTGTTCAGTAGGTCTGAGGAGATGCTCATGCTTCTTGTTTATGTACCAAACTTTGAGTAGCAGTGCCCTAGAAAACAAGCACGCTTTAATACCATTCGTTCATTGGGACAGATTTTAAACTTCAGTCTTTTTTTACTTTTACTTTAAAAGAAAGAGAAAGGTAATTAGTGTATTTCAAAGTTATTTCTTTGATGAAGTCCTGATAGATTATATTTTTAATGTACTTTTAACATTAATGGATATCTGAAGAAAGGGAAAATTAAACTACAATTCTTACTGTCTTTATACAAATAAAAACATTTTTTTCTGTCTTTGTTGCTTTGTCTTTTATGTTCCTACATTACTTCCACTGTATTGTATTTTGTTTTGCTTTATTCTTTATTAGTGCTTAACATTGGGTTGCAGTGTCCAGTATACATATCTATTTTCCCCACTGCCTTTAAGACCTCAAGGACAGGGTGTCTTCGTTCATGTTTATGTTCTCAATGCCTGCTGTTTCACAGGGATTGATTTAGATTGACTGAGTGCAAAATAATTTGTAATAATTGTTAGATTTCTTCCTGAGAAGTCATTTCTTGATAAACATTGTTCTCATTGAATATGAAACCACTTCCAAATCTCCTGATCTCTTCCCCCTCCCCAGTAGTATTATAGTTACTGTGCTGAAGTCAGGGGGCAGGAATGAATGCCCTGGAGAACCAGTGTAGATGTTCACAAATCTCTAGTCATTACACACTGAGCAGGAACAACAAAGTTGTCAAATCCTCTTAGACCAAACTACTACATTTGCTGCATATTTTCTGTAATTCTCATGACTGCATGTCTTTGGGGGGTGGGAATGTGTAATTTTAGTGCACAGTGAGTATTTTATAGTTTACAAAATATTTTGAAATAGTTTGCACAAACAACATACATCTTACACATGAAGTTTTGACATGTATTTTGAGGATGAAGTTAATTTCTTTATTTAAAAAAAAATTTATTTTATCTTTTCCATTACCATTTAGCCCCTTTGTACCCTATTCCCCTCCCCAACCTGGAATCACCACACTGTTATCCATGTCCATGAGTCCTTTTTCCTTTTTGCTGAATGCCTCTACCCCCCACCCACTGCCCCCCAGCTGTCAGCCTCCTCTCTATCTATGAGTTTGTCTCTATTTTGCCTATTAGTTCAGTTTGTTCATTAGATTCCACATATGAGTGAAATCATATGGTATTTATCTTTCTCTGACTGGCTTATTTCACTTAGCATAATGTTCTCCAGGTTTATCCATGCTGTCACAAAAGGTAAAATTTTCTTCTTTTTTTATGGCTGAGTAGTATTCCATTGTATAAATGTCCCATAGTTTTTTTATCCAATCACCTACTGATAGACACTTGGACTGCTTCCATATCTTGGTGGCTGTAAATAATGCTGCAGTGAACATAGGAGTGCTTATGTTCTTTCAGATTTGGCAGGGGGATTCCTTCTGATATATTCCCAGAAGTGGGATCTCTGGGTCAAAAGGCCGAACCATTTTTAATTTTTTGAGGTATCTCCATATTGCTTTCTACTGTGGCTGCACCAATCTGCATTCCCACCAACAGTGCAAAAGGGTTCCCCTTCCTCCACATCCTTGCCAGCACTTCTCATTGTGGTTTTACTTTGCATTTCTCTGATGATTAGTGATGTTGAGCATCCTTTCATATGTCTAGTGGCCATCTGTATGTCCTCTTTTGAGAAGTGTCTATTCAGATGTTTTGCCCATTTTTTAATTGGGCTGTTTTGCTTTTGATATTGAATTTTGTAAGTTCTTTATAAATTTTGGTTATTAACCCCTTATCAGATGTATTGGCATATATATACTCCCATTATGTGGGTTCTCTTTTTATTGTATTGATGGTTTCCTTTGCTCTGCAAAAACCTTTTAGTTTGATGTAGTCCCATTTGTTTATTTTTTCTGATAATACGATTTTCTGATAAAAGGCGATTTCAACTGGCCTTTGGGTGAAGGGTATAAACAGTCCTAGAAGATCTGTACTGTGGTTATGCAACTGTGATAGGCTGAGTTGCTTCTGGGTTCTTTAGTCAGAACTAACTTCTTTTTTTTTTTTAAGATTTTATTATTTTTTGTTATTTAGGGACGGGAAGGGAGGGACAGCAACATCAATATGGGAGAGAAACGTCAATCAGCTGCATCCCCCAACTGGGGACCTGCCCCCATCTGCCCTGACTGGGAACCAAATCAGCGACCTTTTGGTTTGCAGGCTGGCACTCAATCTACTGGGCCACACGAGCCAGGGCAGAACTAATTTCTAAGTGGAGAACTTGTGCTTAGCTTTGACATCTGCCTCTTGTGAACATTCACATTTTGCCGGTATAATTCTAGGTCTGCCCAGAGCTTCTAATTATAAGAAATTAGAATACATAATTTTGATGCATCAGCATTGTTTATAGCCCTGAGTACCTTAAAGTATATCAAAATAGGGAAGTCACATATTTCTTTGTCTTTTAAAATTATAGGTATATCCTAATCAGCAAGCCCACAATATGGACAGAAAGATTAAGAATGCAGTTCCTTAAAGGTTTTAGATCTTTTTTGAAGATTCTTACCTGTATGCAGGTATGGTATAGCTCTATACGTCAGAGGGGAGGAGGGGAGGGAATAACAGGGGAAAAGGAGGGGAAGGGTCATCAAGGAACATGCATAAAAGACCCATCACAAAGCCAAATGGGAGAAGGATTAAGGGTGGGAGTTGGTGTTGGGTGGGGCCAGGGAAAGTGGTGGTGGGAAAATGTTGTCATGGGGATGATGGGGTGGCGTGCAGGACAGAGGGGATAAAGGGGAGGAAAAAATGAGAAAACTCTAATAGCATAATCAATAAAATATACAAAAAAATATGAAATACGGGGAAAATATAAAGACAGTAATAATAGGCTGTGTTAACTATTTCAGTGAAAAAGGATAGGAATAGTTTTAACAAATATATCAGAAAAAGTAATACACCCTTGCAAATAATAATATTCAGTAAGGTATATGAACATAAAATAATTTTCAATTGTTGATTGTTAGGCTTTCAGCTCCATATTATATTAAGCCAAGAAGAGAAAACATCTGAAAAAGTAGGGAGATTATACCAAAAAAAAAAAGATCAATCCCAGTCATTAATATTTTTTTGGCAAATTTTGGGTTTTATTTGAGGAAGAATATGCATAACAAAGTAGAAATAAAATATAGACATTACCTCAACGATCTTGCTTTAATAGATCTTTCCATATACCTTAGTTAACTACTGATATGCTATTAATGTTATTGAATGCTTACCATGTGATACAGTAAAAGTACTTAACATGCATTATCTCTTTTGAGCCTCATAGCAATTTTATAAGGTGGTTATCCCCTTATTTATGTGTAAGAGAATTGAAGCTTAGAAATAATTCGATAAGGGTCACACAACTAGAAAGTGATGGAGCTGGGATTTGAACTCATGTATTCTGACCTAGTATAACAGCCTTGTTAAAAAGCTATGCATATATGAATATGAATCCTGATAATTTTATATTTTACTAGTAGAGGAGTGAAAAAGAGGCCCCGGGGTGTGTGTGTGTGTGTGTGTGTGTGTGTGTGTGTGTTAACTACTCTTTTCTTTCAGGGAATGGAAGAAATCAGAAGACAGGTTGGACAACACATAGAAGTGGATCCTGACTGGGAGGCTGCCATTGCTATACAGATGCAATTGAAGAATATTTTACTCATGTTCCAAGAGTGGTGTGCTTGTGATGTAAGTAAAATTGTTAGTAGGATCAGTGCCTTTTTAAATACTCTAACGGCTATTAATAGTATAGTTTTATGCTGCAACTTACTTGATGTAAAGTTTTATTATTTAAGTAGTTTCTTCTGTATTTAAATTTGTCTTTTTACATTTAGGAGGAAAATTCAGTTTTTCACATTTAATTAGAAAATGTTCTTCTCCATGATAGTTTCATTTTCCTTAGGAATAGTGGGGTTTAAAAAATACAACAACACACATTTGTTTATTTATGTATTTATTTATTTCCTTGGACATGAATATAAATTATGGAAATTGGGCACATAACAGAATTTTTTTAAGGTTTTAAAAATAATTTTTTTAATTTCCTGATTTTTTTTTTTTAAAGTGAGGTGGGAGAGAGAGAGAAACATTGATTTGTTGTTCCACTTATTTATGCATTTATTGGTTGATTCTTATGTGTGCCTGGACTGGGAATCAAACCAGCCACATTTTGCTTTGCGGGACAATGCCCGACCAACTGAGCCATGATGGTCAGGGCAATGTGTTCATTTCTAAGAGGGATAGTCCCAACATTTATTTGATCATGATACTTGTTTTTCAAGATAGAATCAGTATGAGAAACACTGTCTTTAAAAAGTGACTTTTGACTTCTCTCTCCCTGCCATACTCACCCAGATTTGAATCGTCTTTATCCTTAATTTATTTTACAATCCTAACTTACTTCTTATGGGTTCATTTTTTTGTCCTAACTTCCCCCACTCTAGTTGGGACCCTTATCACCTTACACTTGTACTTTGCAGTAATCTTCCTGTTGGTTTCCTTGATTCCTAACATTACTGTCTCTACTCTGCTGACACACGTTAATTCTTGAAGCAATGAGTTGATTGTATTATACTTCAGATAACATCAGTGTATTTATATGCTGATGTCAAGGCATGTTTTCACTTTAATTGCTCATTAATTTTACCCATAAACCCTTTGATTTATCTAGTTTCTATTTCTTACTGCCTGAACAGGACATGTACTTCCCCTTATTTCTCTTTGTTTATTCTTTTTTTTCTTTTGTATATTTTATTCTCTTTATTCTGCATCTCTGCTTATAATGCCACCATTTTCTCGTCTTTTCCCTATACTTAAATTCTGTATATTCTTAAGACCCTACTCACAAGCTCCTTTCACAATGTATCTTCCCAATTGTTTCTGATTCTCTTTTTTACCCTCTTAGTGTAGTTAGTTTTTATCACTTACATGGTGCTTATAATTTTTTACTTTGATTGTAAGTATATGCATGTACATGTGTGTGTGTTTCTGTCTTATATTTCCTCCTGGTTTACTGATCCTGGTTTGTGGAGGTAGCCCTAGTAATATGTAGGACAATTTTGTGCTTGTATTTAATAAATGTTTATTGAATAATGTGGTGAATTAGATAATTTGTCAATTTATTTGCATTTTTCTTTCAGGAAGAACTCTTACTAGTGGCTTATAAAGAATGTCACAAAGCTGTGATGAGGTGTAGTACAAGTTTTATGTCTAGTAGCAAGACAGTAGTACAATTGTGTGGTCACACTTTGGAAACTAAGTCCTACAGAGTATCTGAAGATCTTATCAGCATACATCTTCCACTCTCTAGGACTCTTGCTGGTGAGTGGTTTGTTTTTTGTTGTTTTTTTTTGTTTTGTTTTTTTGCATGTTTCTATTAGCTTTATTTCCTAGATATTCAGAGTAGTAAAATTATTTCTATTTTTGTTCTGTGCTCAGTATATATAGACATACTCAGATACTGCAGTTAATATCTGTCACTGTCACTGTCACTGCCTTTCAAAGAGCCGTCACCAAACATCTAAGGATGCTTGTCTTCGTAGGCCTTTTATAATCTTGGTCCTATAGTGTACACTTAAGGACTAACTTGATAACTCATCTCCCACCCAGATTTCAATATAGTAAAAAAGTGTTGCCGGTTTTTAACCTCTTTTCTGCCAAAGTGCAGAAGTGTATTGTTGGTGTTACTGTTTCTTTCACCACCAAAAGAAAAAGATCACAGATTTTCTTTATTCATTTGTTGATTTGCATTTCCATGTAAACTGGCCCTGTCAGGTTTTTTTTTTAAGCAACTTTATAGAAGTGTTTATATTTTAATTGTGATAAAGTATTCATAACAGAAAATTTACCATATTAACCAATTTAAGTGTTCAGTTTTGTGGCATTAAGTACATTGTTTTATGTAGCATCACCAGCATCCATCTCCAGAATTTGTTTATCTCCCCAAACTCAAATTCTGTACCCATTCAGCATAACGCCTCATTCCCACTTGCTGCAGTCCCTGGCAAACAGCATTTAACTTTCTGTCTCTATGACATGACTACTCTAGGTACCTCATGTGAGTGAAATCATACATGTATCTTTTTATAACTGACTTACTTCACTTAGCATAATATTCTCAAAGTTTATCTATCTGGTAGCATGTATCAGAATTTTCGTCCTTTCTAAAGCTGAGTAATTTTCTATAGTGTGTATATATCACATTTTGTTTATCCATTTTTTGTTTATCAATATACAATCCTGTTGTTTTCCACCGTTGGCTATTGTGAATAATGTTAGTATGAACATGAGTATACAGATATTTGTTTGAGTCCTATTTTCAGTTCTTTGGGGTATTTACAGGGCCCAGCAGAAGTAATGCCTGCTTTAGTGTGGTTGGTAGGGTATGTGAATGTCTCACATGAGATGGACAGCAATTTGAACATTTCACCTAAAATGTCATATGATGTGCTTGGGTGTGATATTGTTATGTTACAGAATTACATACTTATGATTTTGTAATAAAAAGGGGGCATTATTTGTGCCAGACCCCGTACCTGTAAGTGGAATTGCCGAATTCTAAGGTAATTCTCCTTATTAATTTTTTGAAGAACTGCCATACTGTTTTTCATGGCAGCTGCACCATTTTACATTCCTGTCAACAATGCACAAGGATTCCTGTTTCTCCACATCATCATCAATGCTTATTTTGTTTTTTGTTTTTTTTAATAGCCATCCTAATGAGTGTGAAATGATATCTCATTGTGGTTTTGATTTGCGTTTCTCTAGTGATTTGTGATACTGAGCATCCGTTCCTGTGTTTATTGACCATGTGTGTATCTTCTTTGGAGAAATGTCTATTCAAGTTCTTGGTCTGTTTTTTAATCAGATTCTTTTGTTGTTATTAAGTTGTCGGAGTTCTTTTTATATTCTGGATGTTAACTGCTTATTGGATACATGATTTGCAAATATTTTCTCCCATTCTTTGGGTTGGCTTTTCATTCTGTTGATAGTATCCTTTGATGCACAAAAGGTTTTAATTTTGATAGTCTAATTTATTTTTCCTTCGGCCACCTGTGCTTTTGGTGTCATATCCAAGAAATTATTGCCAAATCCAATGTCATGAAGCTTTTCCCTATGTTTTCTTCTAAGACTTTTATAATTTTAGCTTCTAAGTTTAGGTCTTTGATTCATTTTTTAGTTGATTTTTATATATTGTATAATGAACATGTCATTTTATGTCACTACTATTTTTATAAAAAGAAATGCATAAATTTTTGTTTCTTTTGATGCTTTGTTAAGAGCAAAATAAGCATGTCTTGAGAGGCAGCATATTACTTTTATATAATATATAAGCATACCATGTACAGTGTAGGATCTTAAATGTATCAATAACACTTTCAAAATAAGAAATCAAAAGTTTACATTCTGTGGTGTCATTTCTAAATTCAGTAAATGTATATTTAAATCTCACAAGTTTCAAAACTTGATGAGTTAACTAAGAAACAATTTTAATTGGGTTTATTGCTTTCTCATCTCCTTCCTATTTTTAACCTTTAGGTCTTCACGTGCGTTTAAGCAGGCTTGGTGCTGTTGCAAGACTGCATGAATTTGTGCCTTTTGTAAGTGACTATATTAAGTGTTGATTTGTTTTTATCCTATTTTAAACACGTCTTGGTTAATGAGTGGGAAAAAAAATAATACTTCGGAACCCTCTTGAATAATTCCCACTTAGTAGTTTTACATCTATATATAGTACATTGAAATCTGAATCACAGGGATTTAGAGTCACCTAGTTCAAGCCCTTCCTTTTTACAGATGAAAATGCTGAGAAATATATACTGCCATAACTTTGAGATACTTCCAAGCCTTCTGAGAAATAATCAACTTGACCTCAATCTGTTTTAGGAGGACTTCCAAGTGGAGGTTCTAGTGGAATATCCTTTGCGTTGTCTGGTATTGGTTGCCCAGGTTGTGGCTGAGATGTGGCGAAGAAATGGGCTCTCTCTCATTAGCCAGGTATGGCAAAGCCAATTGTTTACATTTATGAATGCATTCATTTTCTAATTTTTAAAAAACACATAATTTTACCTTGCATCCCTGGATTTTGCCAAGTATTTGCTTTCTGTTTTCTCGTATAAACTAGGAGGTGAAAGTTCTAATGACCATGTAAACATTTCTCCTTTCATCCTATTGAGTGGATAGATTAGGTGAAAGCCAGTAGTACCACCAGAAGCCTGCCCATTAACACAGGTCTTTTCTAAAGATTAACTTACTTGGGAACCTATAGTCTTCCTGCCGCCTTTCTTAATTGAGAGCCACCTTATAATTTGTCCTTCTGTTTTAGAGCAAATAAAGAGAAGTGCATTTCCCCAAAACATGGGAAAGTAGAAACTGTAAATATACCACTTGGGAGACAAATGGTGTTATGACTGATTGTAGAAATTGGTTTACTTTTATTTAGATGGGTATTTTAAACATAGGGGAGCCCTGGCTGGTACGGTTCAGTGGATTGAGGGCCCCAGTCAGGGCTCATGCCTTGGGTTATGGACCAGGTCCCCAGTAGGGGGCTCACCAGTGCAACTGCACATTGATGATTCTCTCCCTCTCTTTTTTGCCCCTCTTCCTCTCTGTCTAAAAATAAATAAATAAAACCTTAAAAAAAAAACGAGGGAAATAAATATTTTTGCTATTCATGTTGAGAGTAGTTACTAATATAGAGCATTTTTAATTGTGAAATATTTTCATGCATCATTTTCTTTTTTTAAATATATTTTATTGATTATGCTATTACAGTTGTCCCATTTTCCTCTCCCCTTTATTCCCCTCTGCCCTGCACACCCCCTCCCACCATCATTCCCTTACTTAGTTCATGTCCATGGGTTGTACATACAAGTTCTTTGGCTTCTCCCTTTCCTATTCTATTCTTAACCTCCTCCTGTCTATTTTGTACCTACCACTTATGCTTCTTATTCCCTGACCTTTAACCCCATTCTCCAGCCTCCCCCTCCCCACTAATAACTCTTCATGTGATCTCCATTTCTGTGATTCTGTTCCTGCTCTAGCAGCTTGCTTAGTTTGTTTTTGTTTTTGTTTTTTTTAGGTTCAGTGTTGATAGTTGTTTGTTGTCATTTTACTGTTCATAGTTTTGATTATCTTTTTCTTAGACTAGTCCCCTTAATATTTCATTTAGTAAGGGCTTGGTGATGATGAACTTCTTTAACTTTACTTTGTCTGGGAAGCACTTTATCTGCCCTTCCATTCTAAATGACAGCTTTGCCAGATAGAGTATTCTCGTAGGTCCTTATCTTTCATGACTTTGAATACTTCTTTCCAGCCCCTTCTTGCCTGTAAGGTTTCTTTTGAGAAATCATCTAGTAGCCTTATGGGAACTCCTTTGTAGGTAACTGTCACCTTTTCTCTTGCTGCTTTTAAGATTCCCTTCTTATCTTTAATCTTGGGTAATGTAATTATGATGTACCGTGGCATGTGCTTCCTTGGGTCCAACTTCTTTGCGACTCTCTGAGCTTCCTGGATTCCCTGGAAGGCTATTTCCTTTGCCAGATTGGGGAAGTTCTCCTTCATTATTTTTTTCAAATAAGTTTTCAATTTCTTGCTCTTCCTCTTCTCCTTCCGGCACCTCTATGATGCAGATGTTGAAGCATTTAAAGTTGTCCTGGAGGTTCCTCAGCCTCTCCTCATGTTTTTGAATTCTTGTTTCTTCACTCTGTTCTGGTTGAATGTTTCTTTCTTCTTTCTGCTCCATATCATTGATTTGAGTCCTGGTTTTCTTCTCTTCACTGTTGGTTCCCTGTGTATTTTTATTTATTTCACTTGGCATAGCTTTCACTTTTTCCTCTATTTTGCGACCACACTCAACCATTTCTGTGAACGTCCAGATTACCAGTGTTCTGAACTGTGCATCTGATAGGTTGGCTCTCTCTTCATCACTTAGTTCTATTTTCAGAGCTATGATGTGCTCTTTTGTTTGGGCCATTTTTTGTGTGTTACATTGTAAGGGGTGGAGCCTTAGGAATTCGCCAGGGTGGGGTAATCCGCGTCAGTGCCTTGTGGTACTGTATGTGGGAAAGGGGTCAGAGAGGGAACAGTGCCACTGCTTGGCTCTTGACCAGTTTTCTGTCACTTCCCCTGCTATCTACAAGTAAATTGGGCCCTTCTGGTGCTGGTTCCTGGGCAGGTGTGTTTGTGTACATTCTAGGACCCTGTGGGTCTCTCAAATGAGCTCTCCTGTGAGGCTGGCTGTTTCTCCCACTGCTGCAACCCACACAGGTTTTTACTCGTAGAGGTTTTGAGGCTTTCTTTCAGCACTGGAACCCTGGGTTGCGTGGTCTCTCTCACTCCCCAGTTGTTCCTCCTGACTTATCCGCCCGCAAATATGGGACCACCCGGTCCGCCAGCCACTGCCTTGCCCACCATGGTCTGCCAACTGCTGCCTTGCCGCGTCCTCTCCACCCTGGCTACCTGTCTCCACCCCTTCTGCAAGTTTGGATGAATGTTTCTTCTTTAGCTCCTTGATTGTCAGACTTCCATACAGTTCGATTTTCTGGCAGTTCTGGTTATTTCTTGTTTTTAAATTTCTTGTCGTGCTTTTGGTTGTGCGAGGAGACAAAGTGTATCTACCTATGCCTCCATCTTGGCCAGAAGTCTCACGCCACATTTTCTCACTTTATCCTCAGAAACCCTTTGAAAGGATTTGTAGATTTATACCTTTATTTTCTTTTTTTTGCCACTAAGGAGTTTTTGGAGTTTCCAGTGTAGAGGAAGTTTTAAGAATAGTTTTTGTTGAGAATTATGTTTGAAATAAAATTATTATTGTAGCTTCTAATCTACCTTTTATTTTATAGGTATTTTATTACCAAGATGTTAAGTGCAGAGAAGAAATGTATGATAAAGATATAATCATGCTTCAGGTACCTATTTAAATTGCTTGTGCTATTTATGTCTTAACATTTCTTCTTAGGTTCCTTGTAATAAGAGAAGATATTATAATTATTTTAATTTATTTACTTAAGTTTTCCTCACTGGTAAAATATGGTTATTATGAAAATGGAAGAGTCTACTACATTACCTTCTGTAGACTCACTTTATAATTTTTCTGACAATACTACTGGAGACAAAAATGTTTTCCATTTAATACATAAGAACTGTGTTGCTCTGTGTCTTTCACAGATTGGTGCTTCTTTAATGGATCCCAACAAGTTCTTATTACTGGTACTTCAGAGGTATGAACTTGCTGATGCTTTTAACAAGAACATATCTACAAAAGACCAGGTAAGCAACAGAAACTTAGAAGTGATTTAGTTCCAAATAATGTGTTATTGTTAACAGTTTTAATCATATTTTTGTAAAAGATTTTTATTCTTTACATATATATGCAAAAATCACATACATTTAACATGCATATATATCTGCATATACATACATATACTTTTATATATACATACATATATTCTTTTTACTCTATGAAAATTAGAATATATAAAGAAAGGAAGAAAAATCACATGAAACACTGCCTCCTAGAAATTATCACTTTTAAAGTTTTGGTGTCTTGTTTGTTCTTAAAGCAAAAATTGGACCTTTTTCATGTGCTATTTTGTAACCTGCTTCATATACTTAGTAAAATATTGTGATAGGTTTTTTTTGTCACTAAATAGATATGCAACTACATCAGTTTTTTAATCATCATTTTTAATGGCTGTATACCATTGCACTTAATGAATGCATTATTCTTTAGTCTCTTACTGCTGAAGAGGTTTTTTTGAATTTTTGGTCTTATAAACATCTCTGTAAATCATGGTTTAAACACTTGCATAATTATTTTGTTAAGATAAATTCTTTGAAATGGATTTGCTGGAGGAAACAGGGTGCTTTTTCTCAAGACTCTTAATACAGGGTTCAGCACAGATAACGCCCCTTTTTTGTTACAAACTCTTTTTTTACAAAATCATAAGCATGTAATTCTGAAACATAACAGTATCACACTCATGCCCACCATATGACATTTTAGGTGAAATGTTCAAGCTGCTGTCCATCTCATGCTAGACATTCATGTACGCTACCAACCATACTCAAGCAGGCGTTACTTCTGTTGGGCCCTATATATGTTGTCAAATTGCTCTCAGAAAAGTTACTTCAATTTAAGCTTTCTCTAGGAGCATATACATCTGTAATGGCACTGGTTTTCTTTTTCTTTTCTTTTTTTTTTTTTGCCTTCCTAGATTGTGTTTATTGAAGCATTTATTTATTTTTTTACTTTTTAAATTCAATTTATTGGAGTGATATTGGTTAATAAAATTATAGGTTTCAGGTATACAAATCTATAATACATCATCTGTATATTGTTCTGTGTGTTCACTACCCTGAGTTGAGTCTCTTTGCATCACCATTTATCCCCCTAACCTTCTTCTACAACTCCCCCATTCCCTCTTTCATCTGGTAATCACCATACTGTTCTCTATGAGTTTTGTTTTCTTTTTCTTTTTTCCTTAATCCCATCAACTTTTTTACTCCCAACACCCCTCCTTTCTGACAACTGTCAGTCTGTTCTCTATCTAGGTGTCTATTACTATTTTGTTTTTTAGTTTATTTTGTTTATTAGATTCCACAAATGAATCAAATCATATGGAGCAACCTATAGATTCAGCCTATAGGTTGCTTGTCTTCCTCTGACTGGCTTATTTCACTTAGCATAAGATACATGATGCTGTCACAAAGGATAAGATTTCCCCCTTTTTTACATCTGAGTAGTATTCCACTGTGTAAATGTACTACAGAGACAGAGCGAGAGAGAGAGAGAGAGAGCGCGCAAGCACTGTTTCACTTATTTATGCATTCATCGGTTGCTTCCTGTTTGTGCTTTGACCAGGGATTGAACCCGAAACCTAGACATATCAGGATGACACTCTAACCAACTGAGCAGCCTGGCTGGGCTTTACCATAGCATTTTTATCCACTCATCTACTGATGGACTCTTGGACTGCTTCCAGTTCTTGGCTATTGTAAATAAAGTGGCAATGAACATAGTGGTGCATATATTTTTTATGAATTAATGTTTCATGTTTCTTTGTATATATTCCATAAGTGGAATTGCTGGCTCATAAGGCAGAGGCAGTTCCATTTCTAATTTTTTGAGGTAACTCCATACTGCTTTCCACAGTGGCTACACCAATCTGCATTCAGTGTACTAGGGTTCCCTCTTCTCTACATCTTCACCAGTACTTGTTGTTTGTTGATTTATTGATGATAGCCATTCTGACAGGTGTGAGGTGATATCTCATTGTTTTAATTTGTATTTCTCTGATGATTACTGACGTTGAGTATTGGCCTCTTTTTGGAAAAGCATCTCTTTAAGTTTTTTGCCCATTTTTTAAATTAGACTGTTTGGGTTTGAGGGGGGGCGTTTAATTTTTATTTATTTATTTTTTTGGCATTGAGTTTGATAAATTCCTTATAAATTTTTAATATTGACCCCTTATCAGATGTATTATTAGCGAATACATTCTTCCATTCAGTTGGTGTCTTTTTATTTTGTTGATAGTTTCCTTTGCTGTGCAAAAACTGTTTAGTTTGATGTAGTCCCATTTGTTCACGTTTTGTTTACTTTTTCTTTTGTTTCCCTTGCCGAAGGTAATATATCAGAAAAAAATATTGCCATGTCCAGGAGTTTACTGCCTATGTTTTTTTCTTGGATTTTTATGTTTTTGAACCTAACATTTAAGTTTTTTTATCCATTTGAGTTTATTCTTTTGTATGGTGTAAGAAGGTAACCTGGTTTTACTTATTTATTTTTTGCATATGTCCAATTTTCCCAACACTATTTATTGAGTAGATTGTTTTTCCTGCATTGTATGTTTTTGCCTCCCTTGTCAGATATTAATTGACCATAAAGGCATGGGTTTATTCATAGGCTCTCTATTCTCTTCCATTGATTTATGTGCTTGTTTCTATGCCGGTACCATGCTGTTTTGTGGTCTTGTAGTATAGTTTGATATCAGGTAGCATGATTCCTCCAATTTTGTCTTTTCTTCTCAAGATTGCTGTGGCTATTCAGGGTGTTTTGTGGTTTCATATAAATTTTTGGAATATTCTAGTACTGTGAAATACTTCATTGGTATCTTAATAGGAATTGCATTGAATCTATAGGTTGCTTTGGGTAGTATGGATGTTTTCATGATGCTAGTTATTTCTATTCATGAACACAGTATATGCTTTCACTTATTGTGTCTTTTTCAGTTTGTTTCTTTAGTGTCTTATAATTTTCCGTGTAGGTCTTTTACATCCTTAATCAAATTTATTCCTGGGTATTTTTTTTAAGCAATTGTGAATGGGATTCTTTTCTTAATTTCCCTTTCTGATAGTTCATCATTGGTGTATAAAAATGCAGCTGATTTCTGGATATTTTGTATTTTACTACTTTACTGAATTCATTTATGAGTTTTAGTAGTTTTTTGGTAGAATCTTTAGGGTTCTCTATATATAGTGTCATATCATATGCAAATAATGACAGTTTTACTTCTTTCTAGTTGAATGTCTTTCATTTGTTCTTGTCTGATTGATGAGGCTAGGACTTTTAATACTATGTTGAATAAGAGTGGTGAAAGTGGACATCTCTGTCTTGTTCCCAATCTTACAGGAAACACTTGTAGTTTTTGCCATTGAGTATGATGTTGCCAGTGGGTTTGTCATATATGGCCTTTGTTCCATTGAGGTATGTTCCCACTCTTCCCACTTTGCTGGGAGTTTTTACCATAAATGGGTACTGGATTTTATCAAGTGCGTTTTCTGTATCTATTAATATGATTGTGTGCTTTTTATCCTTCCTTTTGTTTATGTGATGTATCATGTTTATTGATTTGCATATACTGTATCAACCTTGCATCCCTGGAATAAATACCACTTGATCATGGCATGTGATCATTTTAATGTATTGCTCTATCCAGTTTGCTAATATTTTGTTGAAGATTTTAACAACTATGTGTATCAGGGATATTGACCTATAATTTTTTCTTTCATAGTGTCCTTATCTGGTTTTGGAATTAGGATAATGCTGGCCTCGTAAAATGAGCATGGGAGTCTTCCCTTCTCTTGGATTTTTTCTAATAGCTTGAGAAGGATAAATTTTAGTTCTTCTTTGAATGTTTGGTAAAATTAACTGTGAAGCCATCTGGCCCAGGGCTTTTGTTTGTTGGGAGTTTTTTGATTACCACTTCAATTTTACTAGTTGTAATCTGTGTGTCCAGGTTGTCTTGATTCTTCCTTATTCAGTTTTGGAAGATTGTATGTTTCTAGGAATTTATCCATTTTGTCCAGATTGTCCAATTTATTGGCATATAGTTGTTCATATTTTCTTATAGTCCTTTTTATTTCTTTGGTGTTGGTTGTTACTTCTCTTTCATTTCTGATTTTATTTATTTGGGTCCTCTCTCTTTTTTTTCTTTATGAGTCTGGTTAAAAGGTCTGTCAAACTTCCCTGGCCAGTGTAGCTCAGTTGCTTCAGTGTTGTCTTGCATACTGAAGGGTTACTGGTTTAATTCCCAGTCGGGGCACATGCCTGGGTTGCTGGTTTGGTCCCAAGTTTTAGGAGGCATGCGGAAGGCAACCGATTGATGTTTCTCTCTCACATCATCTTTCTCTCCCTGTCTTTCTCCTTCCCTTGTATCTCTCTAAAAAATAAAATTAAAAAATGAAATAAAGGTTTGTCGATTTTGTTTCTTTTTAAAAGAAACAACTCTTGGTTTCATTGATCTTTCATATTTTTTTAGACTCTATTTCATTTATTTATTTCTGGTCTTTATTATTTCCTTTTTTTAACTCACTTTGGACTTTGTTTTTGCACTTTTCTAGTTCTTTTAAGTGTAAAGTTAGATTGTATATTTGAGATTTTTTTTGTTTCTTGAGGTTGTCCTGTAATACTATGAATTTTCCTCTTAGGACTGCTTTCACTGTGTCCCATAGATTTTGAGTTGTTATGTTCTCATTTTCATTTGTTTCAAGTATCTTTTGATTTCTTTCCTGATCTCATTGTTAACCCATTCATTGTTTAGCAACATGTTCTTTAGCCTCCATGCCTTTATGTGTTTTTCACTTTTTTTCTTGTGATTGATTTCTAGTTTCATGCCATTGTGGTTGGAGAAGATGGTTGATATGATTTCAGTCTTCTTAAATTTATTGAGACTGGTTTTATGTTCTAACTTGTGGTCTATTCTAGAAAATATTTCATGAGCACTTGAACATAATGTATATTCTGCTGCTTTGGGGTGAAATGCTCTGAATATATCAATTAAATCCATCTGATCTAGTGTATCATTTACAGCTGCTATTTCCTTGTTGATTTTCTGCCTGGAAGATCTATCCCCTCATATCTATGGGGTATTAAAATCTCCTACTATGACTATATTATTGTCAAGTTCTCCCTTTATGTCCATCAAGATTTGCTTTACATATTAAGGTGCTCCTATGTTGGATGTGAAGCATATATTTAGATGACATGAATTATCTTTTAACACCACACTGCACATAATTTGACACCCACCAAAAACAAGCTGCCTACCAGCCTAAAAATGTAGGTTTACTTTGAAAATGAAAAACAATAATAACAATCAAAAAAGAGAAAACTTTTGTGTAGTGAATAAAGAATTTTAAAAATGATGCCACAAAATAGCATACTTAAGTTACATAGAAAGTTAGAATTAGTGAAGCATAATTGATCCCTTTTTAACCATAAAACCAATTGACCTTCATGGGCTAAGCAGCTAAATTGAGTATAAGTAGTAGGTACTTGTATTGCAAATAGTAAATAAAACTCCACAATTTTTATTAATGAAATTAAAAATATAATAATAATAATTGAGTTTAAGTGTTTGTAATACAAGTCCACTAATGAAGTAATAATTGTTTTTGTTGTTGTAAACATGTTACTTAATTGAGGCTCAACACTAGTGTTCCCTGTCATACAATTGATGGCATAAGTTTTTCTGTAAAAATCATTCCTAGCTACTGCAGCCATACAGAACAGACTTTTGACTGGATTTTGCCCACTGACTGTTTAAATTGCAGTTATCTGTGAGATTGACCATATTGTCATGATTTTTGGCCTTTCTTCCCCTCTTTTTACTAGTGAATTTTCTGTTCCTGTCTTTTGCCCTTTTCTGTTTTTCTAAATGTTTCTTATTTAATAAAGAAATTCTTCATTTGTTGTATTTGTTACACTTTTCACCATTTATAATTTGTCTCATGGAGTTTTGTCACATCTTCATTGTTTTAATATTTGATACCAGCTTATAAAGTAGCTCTTGGCTACTTTGAATTTATGAATTATGTTCTTTCAAATAAAAAGTCACTTGTAAACAGCTAAAGAATAGGATATAAAATACAAAGTTAATTTTTTATTCATGTTTTATACTTAGTGAAAATAATATCTAACATACAATAGTGGTTAATGAGAGGTCTGTTAGGGAAGGGCACTCTCACCATATATGTTTGGTATCTGTTCGAAGTCACTACTTCACCAACCCAGGTAAGAAGGAAGCCAGGAATAGAGGAAAAGTTAAAGATTAGAAGTACTTTGTTGTGCTAAAACTGTATGGGGAATAATTAACACAATAATAGTATTTAACAGTTGTCATTAAGTTCTTTTACATGCCAGATATACAAGCCTTGTTTTAATTTTGATGCCCAAAGGGAATTATTCCCCTTGTAATTCTCTGTTGCTGTGATCTGAAAGAAAATATTGGACTGGAGGGACCATGAGTCTGATCCAGAAATGTTATGTTGTATGGAGGTTTTTGGTTCTTATGCAACTAATTTATTGTTTATCGATTCTATAGGATTTGATTAAACAATATAATACATTAATAGAAGAAATGCTTCAAGTCCTCATCTATATTGTGGGTAAGGTTAAAACATGTTTTGAAATAGAACATGGGTTACTTTTTAGAAAGGACATTAATAAGAGTTATAATTTATCATTTTACTCTTCTCCAAGTATAGCATAGAATTTTTATTAATGTGATTAATGTGATAAATATGTTTAGAAACCCATCTTTTAAAAAAAAGCACAGCTATTACATCTTTGCTTTTCAAAATCTGATATGTAATTGTTTGGACTTATTTATAGAGATCTGAGTTGGAATTATAGAAATGTACATGAAAGATACTTATACATTGAGTGCTAAAATTTTTTATATATATGAAATTTCAATGTAACATAGGTCTAAGTAAAATATATTTTGTTGTGTCACTCTGTTAAATTACTTTGTGCAAACATTGGCCACACTTTTACTTTTTTATGTCCCATATTATAGTCCCTGTTGATTTTACCAACTAAGTGAAAGTCCTTGACTTCTCATTCTGATTCTTATTTCTTTACTGCAGCAGACTCTACTTTATATTAATAGTTCCTAGTGAGGATTCTAGCCATTAGCTAAATCTGAAAACATGGGCTCATTTTACTTCTTTGTCATAATTACTTGATGGACTAGCTCCTTATCTCAGCAAGAAGTGTGGTAAGCCTCATTGCTAAGTGAGACGTAATTCTTCCAGGCTCTGACTCTTCCTGTCCAGAATATTCCATAAGGAAGTGATGATAAAAAAGGACAAATTAAAATGTTTAAAAGATTTTTAAAAGTTGGTAATATACTTTATAAAGTTATAAAAACTTGAGGGGAATTTTTCTATTCTTGGAATGCTTAATGAAAAAAATTTCTAATACTATATTATATTTTTGCTGTTTTATATTTTTACTATTTTACTCTATTATTTTGCTTTTTATTGTGTTTACTCATACTTATTGGAATTTTTTCTCCTATGTGCTTTGAGTTTTAGTTAATACTTGCTATATACCTAAATTCATTAATATCAGGAGTCAACATTTAAAAAAATTTTTATATATATATGTATATAAATAAAACCTCTGGTTTTATAATGGAGAAAACATTAAAAAGTAGAAAAAATTTTAGATTAGGAATCAGAAGATGTAGTCTTGGCCTTACTATATAGCAAGTTAATACTTGCTATATGCCTAAATTCATTAATGTCAGGAGTCAACATTTAAAAAACTTTTAATATATATTTATATATATATAAATAAAATCTCTGATTTTATAATTAGAGAAAACATTCAGATTAGGAGTGTTTTCCTAACATTCCTCAGATTAGAAAAAGTTTCAGATTAGAAATCAAAAGATATAGTCTTGGCCTTACTATGAACTATCAAGAGCATGCCATTTACATCCTTTGGGTCTCAAATTCCTGATTTGTAAAATGTGAAGGTAATCTATGTTATATCTATGGTTCCTTCTCACAGTATACTTCTAAGGGATTTTGTTCTGGTAAAAAAAAAAATCATAGGAAGAAAATTATAAAGTGTTTTACAAATATAAAGAGAAATGAGTCTGTTGGAAATAAATTTATTTAACAGAAAGTCATTCTCTGGCTAATATATAGAATTCATCAAGTGTGTTAGGCAAAGGATTACTGTCTTTTAACAAACATATATCATAGGACTTTGTACACATGTTATAGTATTGAAAAATATAGTGGTGTTATAAGGCCAGGTATTCTAAGCCTTGAGGCAATGGGACTTAGATGCTATTAAGATCAATGAAGTTCTCGTTAATTTAGCTATTTTCTCTCTCCATTTGGTTGTTTATTGAGATGGAAAATGGAAGTCTGATCATGTGGACATTTTAGCAACACCAGTGATTCCTGATACATGTTACTCTTGTCATTTAACTCATAAAGACATTTTTAAGTGTTTTGTTTTTCAGTTTTCACTTTGTTCTTTCTTAAGTAACAAGTTAAGACAAATTGAGGAAGATCTTGAAAGAAAAGCTATTATTCAATGATAGCCACTGCTCATTCAATGCCATCTGCCTTGTTTTCTGGATTAGAAACACATACTAATTTAATTGAGGGGCCTTGTTTATAATGTGTGAGTATGTGTATGTATACATATGTGTGTATGTAAAAGAGAAGGTCTGGGTTTTTTAGAGCTCTTCATTTTTCTTCTTCCTTTCTGCAAGTAGACATTTGTTGTTCAGTTTTAGGAACATGTCCAATAATTTTTAGTCCCTCTTTCATAGACTAAATTTAATGCAATGTTCTGTGTATAAATGCTCCTAGTGGGAGGAGATTTAAATAGAAAGCAAATAATTGTTTGTGTTTTTTTATTGTTTGTATTAGGAGAGCGTTATTTACCTGGAGTGGGAAATGTGACCAAAGAAGAGGTCACAATGAGAGAAATTATTCACTTGCTTTGTATTGAACCCATGCCACACAGTGCCATTGCCAAAAATTTACCCGAGAATGTAAGACCAGCTTTGTTTTTTACTCCATTCACCTCAAGATGGAATAGTTTTTTTTTCTTGTAGGAAAAAAACAAGTTGTAGGAAAATTTGTTTAGCAAATTATGCAGTAAAACTATCACCATTCATTCTGTAGTGGTATAAACTTTAACTCTGGACTTTTGGACATTAGGAAACACATTTTAGAGACATTTTGGCTATTTAGGAGACATTTTAGAGCAAAAACAACTAATCAATTTCAGATAGCAGTGGCTATCTAAAGTATTGAGATTATTTGGGTCTTATGAGAAGCAAATGTCAAGACAAAGCATTTAAGATTTTATTTGGAACAATGCTTAGGAGAAGAAGTGGTGAGGAAGCTGGCAAAGATCAGGGCGAGGAACCATTAGACTGTGGTTCCAATCTGATTCCAGGTGAAGAAAAGAGGTAAGGAAGGTTAGGTAGATGCATCCTAGACTGCTGGGTAACCTAAAGAAGGGTTGTGTTTTTTTTAAATTATATTTTATTGATTATGCTATTGTGGTTGTCTCTACCCACAGCCCCCCACTCCCTTAGGCAATCCCCACAACTTTGTCCATGTCCACGTTTCATGCGTATAAAGTTCTTTGGCTACTCCTATATAGCATTTCCTATACTATACATCCCCACAGCTATTCTGTAACTACCTTCTTAATTCCCTGCCCTCTTCACCCATTCCCCTACACCCCACACTCATCTTTTTGATATTCTTCTTTTTCTTAAATAAGTCATATAATAATGATTTGGTGATGATGAACTCCTTTAGTTTTTTTCTTATCTGGGAAGCTCTTTAGATGCCTTCCCACATCTCCCAGAGTGGACCTGTGTTAGTATCTCTATTTCCTCTAACTGGAGATCTGTAGGGTACATTTTCATGACTGCCACGATGATATTTATATTTTTGAATATACTGGTATTTAAATAATAGTTCTAAAGATTATGAGTCTCATTTTTTCCGTTGAGATTTAATTATGGATTAGAACAGTGATTCGTAAAAGGGAATTAAACTTGTTTGTACTATCAGTACTTTCCAGAGAAGTAGAATAGAGATAAGCTTTGACTGTTGGTCATTTTCCCCCAAATTGTTTATATCTTTTTCCAACTTCATTTAAAAAAAAAATTTCTTTCGGTGACTGGTGACCTACAATATTGTATTAGTTTCAGGTGTGCAACATAGTGATTAAGACATTTATATACCTTACAAAGTGATCACCGTGATAAGTCTAGTTGTAGTTTCACTGTTAACTAATTCTTAAACTGTACCCATTTGGCGTATCGCTTGTATAATTATTACATATCCATTCACCAATTTTATAATTATGATTACATTTTAAAATCAATTTACCGTATTTTGCCATATATAATGCACTCCCGTGTATAATGTGCACCCACTGTTTTTGGCCTAAACTTTTAGGGAAAAAAACCTTCATTTTTATTTTTTAATTCAATTTATTTATTTATTTATATTTAGAAACAAATTCAATTAGCATATTCCAGGGTATTATTTTGTATATGGATATCATTATAGCTTTCTAGAGTTACACTTTTAACACATAAGCATAAATGAATTAAAAACATTTATACAGATACAGAATTAGTATTACCCATGTATAATGCACATCCTTATTTTTCCCTCAAAAATTTAAGCAAAAAAGTGCACATTACACATGGCAAAATATGGTACTTGCATTTTCCTTAGCATCTTTCTAAGCAATAATAGTGAAATAGTAGGCTTGACGTTCTGGATTTTTTTTTAATACATATTGAAATAAGTGAATATTCACAATTTCAAAAATATATAACTGTGTGCCACCTAAAATAATTTCATATATTGCTAGTAATATAGATACCATACTTTGTAAAAAAAATGTAAAATAAAGCATTAAGGCATACCTAACTTTTCACTGCTTACCCAAAGTATAGTTTTAAAGGAGTCTTTCTTTTTTTTTTTTAATCCTCACTTGAGGATATGTTTGTTGATTTTAGAGAGAGAGGAGGCGAGGGAAAGTGGGATGGTGGGAAAGAGAGAAACATCGATGTGAGAGAAAAACATCTATCTGTTGCCTCCCATATGCAGCCTGACCAGGGATCGAACCTGTAACCTTTTGATATACAGGATGATGCCACCCAGCCAGGGCTAAAGGAGCCTTCCTTAATTTTTGAAAGACTATAGGAATCTATAATCTTCATTTAGTCTTGACTAGGTACTTATCCTAATTTTAAATTACTTCATTAAAAAGTCCTTGTTCAAAGAAAAGTTCAGGCCAATTAGAAAAAATATAAATAATAAAATTGCAGAAGCCAGAATACATTCGGCCATCTACATAAGTGTTTTGCTATAGATTCCATTTATTTTGTTACCTTGATTTCAGGAATTAGTATATCAAAGGCATGTACTTAAATGGTGTGTGTGATGAACATACTACATAAAGAAAAGCTCTTGTCTTTGAACTATTGATTGTGTGTGTGTACGTACATGCATATGAAGGCAAACTTAGATAACATTTCTTAAGCAGCTTATACATAGGTCTTACCTCTGTTAAGAAATCGTTTCCTCCAAACAAAGCTAATTTGGTTAGAACTAATTTTTTATATTGGAAGTTGATCTTTTATTTGTTGTGTATAAAGTATGTCAGGAATGTTGTTAAAAATGTATTTTAGTTCACAGTAAGAAAAGAAAAAGCCATTACATGAAGGTAAAAATGACAAAAATATTGTTTCAACAGGAAAATAATGAAACTGGCTTAGAGAATGTCATAAACAAAGTGGCCACATTTAAGTAAGTACTTCACGGTTATACTTACTCAGAGAGTAGAGGATCTTTGTTCTTGTACTTCACATACTTTGTAGAAGTTTTGAAGTTCCTACCTGAACTCCCAAGAACAGGAATAGGTTACAGATTAGAAGGAGAACAAGGAACACACAGTACCCACTTAGCGTATGTTTGTTGAAGAAGTGAGTATTTTGGGCAGGTGAATAAGAAATACCTGTATGTGTGATATTAAGTGACTTAGTACATAATAAAGAAACCCGTTCCACAGTCTCTCCCGTCAACTAAGTCATGACTTACTTATTCTATAAATGTTTTATTTCCTTTTTTAAAAATCCTCACTGGAGGATATTTTTTTATTGATTTTTTTTTTTTTTTTAGAGAGAGGAAGGGAGATATAAAGAGAGAGAAACATCAATGTGAGAGAGAAACATTGATCAGTTACCTCCCATACTTACCCTGACTGGGGGATCAAACTGCAACCTAGGCATGTGCCCTGACCAGGAATTGAACCCGCAACCTTTTGGTATATGAAACAATGCTCCAACCAACTGAGGCACCCGGCCAGGGCATGACTTATTTATTCTATAAATTGTATTCTGTTAAGTTTATTTTATAAATTTTCATTTTAAGTATTAATTTCAGACTTTAGTAGATTTTTTGTTTTGTTTGTTTTTAAAAAGAATTCTTAGTGAACCTGGAGCAGATTCGATACATAACCAATTTTAAATTTACATATTTTAGTTCAATTTGGAAGTGTTTCCTGATATACACACACAAAAAAATTAACATGCAGCACTTGTCCTAAGGCAGCAGTTTTCAACTGATGTATCACAGAAATTTTTTTTTTAATTTTATTTATTCATTAAAAGAGTGAGAGGAAGGGAGAGAGAAAAACATCAATTTGTTGTTTCATTTATTTATGCATTCATTGATTGACTCTTGTATTCTTGTATGTGTCCCGACTGAGGATCCAACCCACAACTTTGGCATGTAAGGATGATGCTCTAACCAACTGAACTACCCCAGCCAGGTCCATCAAGAGTTTTTAAAACCTGCAGTACCTGACTATTTAGGGGCATTGGCCTTTTTCCTTAGATCGTCAAATAAAAAAGATTGACAACAGCCAAAACAAAAATAGCCATCTAGTGTGAATAAGTCAAAATTATACCTATTTTTTGGTCATATGGGCAAAAAATACATTTTTTTGGTGCACTGCAGAATTTTATAATTAGCTTATGTGTGGTATGAAAAGTGAAAAAGTTGAAATCTCTCTCCTTAATGTAAAACACAGTCACTTTAAACTGTTGTATTTTTACCTAAGGTTGAAAAATTTTTTTATCTTGAACATGAAAGCCTTTAGTAGGTTTCCAACAGTATTTTATAGTCCTTCAATTCTATGAGATATATAAAATGGAAATAAGATGTTAAGTGGGTAAATTCTTGAAATTTATAAAAATTGATACTGGTAGGGAATTTCTGCCTGTTATAGTATTGTATTTATAGATAAATTACTAGTTTTGAATAACTTTCAAAATAGGATGTAGCTTTTATAGTGCTCTTAAAATGTTCATTGAAATATTTCAGTAAAGAATTAGACAGAAACAAAAAGAGGAAATATTGTGTACTCCTTTAGGCCTTGATGTTTTTCCTCATGATGTTTAGAGGATTCAGCACTGTATTTTTATCTACCATTTGCCGAGAACATGATATCTCACTACCATTTTAGATTTGATCTTATGATAATAATATGTGCTTTAGCTGAACTGACAACCTTTAGACTTCCGAGGCTAAAAAAGAAGCCTTAGGGATTTAAGAAGGGCATGGTATAAGTTCTATGTAGTGTAAAATGAACTTCCTCAGGTTTGCTTGAATTCCATAATTATGAAACACAGCTTAGGTGTTTTTAGGACTTTGAGCATACAGTGTAAGTTTTTAGTTTTACTGTTAGAATTAAATTTGTCATTTCAGTTTTAGCAAGCTGAGTGAGATATAATTATGTTTTCTTCCTCTAGATTTTGACTTTTAGATTAATTTTAACATTCTTACTTTGTCTGTGTTCTATACTTCAGAAGTACTGCAGTTCATCTCTGTATTTTCTGTTTACTTAGGAAACCAGGTGTATCAGGCCATGGAGTTTATGAACTGAAAGATGAATCATTGAAAGACTTCAATATGTACTTTTATCATTACACCAAAACACAGCATAGCAAGGTAAGAAGAAGTGTCCTCTTCAGAAAATAAACCTAAAATGCTTTATGTTCACTGACTTCACAGAAAGATTTCTGGTTTTTCTGTAGCTTCATACGGGTTCTCATTAATGGCAACCATTATCTCACCCAAGAAATTAAAATCGAATTATTAATATCGAGTATATAGGCAATATTCAAATTTTCACAATTATGCCAAAAATATCCAAAAATAGACTCTTGGTGAATATTGTTGACTGAAACAACGGACACTAATTCTTGAGGAGGGATATTACCCATCTATTTTGCAGTGTCCTTCCTTGGGACAGACCTTTTGTTTCTAGAACAAGGTAGCATTTTGAATATACACTTCAGTATATAAAATATTTTGGTAGGTTGATGGATCTTTCCTGTCCGCTTTCTCAGTATTCCATTTGTTTCATGCTTGACAAGCAGTACACTTAAAGATAGACTTTTTTTTTTTTTAATGTATAGGCTGAGCATATGCAGAAGAAAAAGAGAAAACAAGAAAACAAAGATGAAGGTAAAAAGTGAGATTCTGAATTCACTCATTTTGACTATTTTCTGTGGTTTTGTTATCAGCAACGTGTATAGTGTTTTGTTTTGTTATTTATTTACAGTGGGAAATTAAAGCAAGTGCAAAGAACCATTTGTTTCTTATTCACATACTAAGATATGGCCTGCATCAGTGGTGATAAATTTTAAATTTATAGAAATGGAGTTTATTTTTGGGTGATTGACATAGTGACATATATTTTTTTTTACATTGATGTTTTCAGTGCTTTAAATGTAACAAAAATCATGTGTTCTTTTTGCATGTAATATGTGATTTTGACATTTGCAATTTAGCAGGTAGAAGAACCCAACTAAAAATGTACCTGTTTGTCTTTTCTACCGTCCATCTCCCACCCACCATAGCTTTACCACCGCCACCACCTCCCGAATTCTGTCCTGCTTTCAGTAAAGTGGTTAACCTTCTAAATTGTGATATCATGATGTACATTCTCAGGACCATATTCGAGCGGGCATTAGACACAGATTCTAACTTGTGGACTGAAGGGATGCTCCAGATGGTATGTATATCTGAAATATTTTCTCTACTTCAGATATTTTCTCTACTCTATAGAGTTGATGGTGGTCTGGAGAAAATTCCCAGTCTAACTTTCTAATTTGAGTTATAACCTCAACTAGTACACCTGAGACCCAGAGGTCATTATAAATAGCTTAAATGTGGCACAGGTTTTCTTAGTGACACATTCTTATATTTTTAGCATGAAAAATATTCTTATTCTTGGTAAACATTTATATATTTTTTTAAAAGCCTGCTCCTGCTAATAATAAAGTGGCATATTACTATTGTATCATAATTTTCTCAATTTTTTATTTCATTTGTATTATGAAGAGACAGTATAATAGAGATTTGATGACAGACAAGTCTAGGCTTGAATCTTGGGTTATCCTATGTCCTATTTAGGAGGAATGAATAATTTTCTCATTGGTAAAATAGGTATAAGTGTACTGATTTCATAGAGTTGTGAAAATTAGCTCATTAAGTGGAAGCAGATATTTTTTTCTTGATACTGTTATAGATATATTACTTAATAATGTCACCTTTGGTAGCTGTAATTAGATATTTAATTAGCAACGAACTAAAGTTTCTTTTATGACTTGCCTGTTGTTGGTCTGCAGGCTCTAAATGCTGTCATACTGTATGTGTATCTTAATTTTTGTAGCAATAGTAAATAAAGGTGGTAAAAAAATTTATACTGTACACATATATTTGAAATCAAAAGTTAAAATTTCTCTCCCTGCTTCTCAGTACTCTATCTAGGAGATAAGCACTGTTAAAGGTTTGTAACTTCTGGAAATCATTCTACATTAATGCATATAGGCCTACCTCAGTCTTAACAGCTGCATATTCCATTGTATGGGTATCTATGATGCCTTTGACTGCTCTCCTGTCAGTAGATATTTATGTTCCTTTTAGGTCTTTGTATAAAAAAGAACACTAAAATGAGCATCCTTATACAAATATCTTTGTATACTTAAGTGAATGTATCTGTCATACTGTTTCCTAATACTTACATACTGTACCTTTACATTTTTGACAGATATTGTCTAATTGGCCTCCAAAAATGTTACACTAATTTACTCTCCCATCACCAGTATGGTGGTAAATGCCTGCTTCTTAACATCTTTGCCAGTTTTTATTTTACTAAATGCTAATTTTTTTTTTGCCACCCTAATAGGTGAAAATATAGGATGATCTTCCTTCAACTCACATTTCTTTAATTTTAAGTGAGGTTGAACGTTTTTCATGTGTGTATTTATCATTTCTCTTTCTGTAAACTGCTGGTTTATAAACTTCACCCATTTTTTACCAATTGGAGTGCTTATTTTTATACCTTCATTCAAAGTATATTCACTTGAAGAAGCACAGTTTAAAAAATCTTTTTATATATTTCTACTTTAGGCATTTCATATTCTGGCATTGGGCTTACTAGAAGAAAAACAACAGCTTCAGAAAGCTCCTGAAGAAGAAGTGACATTCGACTTTTACCATAAGGCTTCAAGTATGTTTTAGTCTGAGTGAATGATGATGTGTTCTTTTTGCACTGTCTTCAACCTGGAAGAACAGGATAAGTTTAGATTACATTTTTATTAAATGCTACCTAATTAAGATAGTTTTTTCAGAGTACATTCCAGGGATATAGATTATAAGACCAAGAGGAGAAAGGCATCTTATTTCTATTTACACACTATATTTTTAGATTCTTGAAGACATCATAAATCTATTCAATTTATGGATATAACTGCTCCCACTTTCATATTTTTGGAGCTTTGGTCCTTATTTAAGTACCTTTTACTAGACAGCCCTGTGGAGGAAAGACAAGAGACAGGTCACTAAGAGTAGCTTGCACTTAGCAGTCCCAGTGGAAAATGAACAAGAGAGACCTAAAGTAATTCAGGTTTTTAGGTTGTTTAATTTAGTACTTAGTACTTCATGTAATTGCAGATTCTTCCATTAAAAACTTAATGTAGTTAAGGGATTGATTGCAAACTTTGGTTATCAGTGTGAATAACATTAACTATAAATTATAATTTATATATAATATGAAGATATATATTGTAATACATAATTTTTGTGTTTTAAAAAAGGATTAGGAAGTTCAGCCATGAATGCCCAGAACATACAAATGCTTTTGGAAAAACTCAAAGGAATTCCCCAGTTAGAAGGCCAGAAGGACATGATAACATGGATACTCCAGGTAAACCTGGAAAATAACTGATGTTATCTCGGTTTAATTATTTGAGAATCCTCTGCTTTCCTCCAAAATTAAACCACTGTGTTACTGTGAAATCATTTACTACTGTCTTTTTATGATTACTGCTATGTTTTCATGTTAGTAATTCTATTTTCACTACGTTTTAGTGAAGTTTTTTTTTAAATAAATTAAAATGTGTCACTCAGTTAACATATATTGAATCTTACTATGTGCTGTGCTCATTTCTAGACTCTGAACAAGACAGATAAGGTGCTTGCTATCATGGAGCATATATACTATTTGAGACACAGGCAATGAACAAGAAAATACCAGGGTATTCAGATGAGTAGGGGGTAACTTTAGATGGGTCATCAGAAAAGGTCTCTGTTAGGAGGTGACATTGAAACTTAATGACATGAAGCCAGTCTTACAAGAATCTGGAAGAGGACCCCAGGAAGAAGGAACAGTAAAGCAAAAGCTCTAAGGGAGCCAGAAAGAGGCCAGTGTGCCTGGCCTACATTGGGGAGAGGGAGAAAAAGGTAGGCAACGAGGTCAGGGGGCAGCCAGCAGCCAGGACATGTGGGACCTTATAGGTCGGGGTAAAGTGGTAGATTTTATTTTTGAGTACAGTGGGAAACTGTTGAAGGATTTTAGGTGGCAATATCTGGCCTCTATTTTTAGATGATCACTGTCTGCTATAGGGTAAATGGATTATAAGGGACAAGAGTAAAATCAGGGAAGCCATTGGAAAGCCTGTTGCAGTAATCCTGGTAGAAGAGAGCATGACCTAAGCTAGGATGCCGGCAGCAAGAAGCTGAACTAATTTAAGTATAATTTGATGGTAGAATCCACAGAACTTGCTAATAGATTTGATGGAAGGGGACGAGGGAAATAAAGGAGTAAGAGATGACTCCTGGATCTGGAACTTGAAATATTGAGAGGATGGCAGTGCCTTTGGGGAGGAGTGCATAAGGGGTAGGGAGAGAGGCCAGGAATGTTATTTTAATGGAAAACCCTCCACATGGAAACATGAAGCCAAGGTTATGGAGTTTCCCCTCACTGTATTTACTAAAATATTCAGCCCTGGCTGGTGTAGCTCAGTGGATTTAGCGTCAACCTGCAAACCAAAGGGTCACCAGTTCGAGTCCCCAGTCAGAGCACATGCCAGGGTTGTGGGCCAAGTGTCCCCCGTAGGGGGTGTGCGAGAGGCAACCACACATTGCTGTTTCTCTCCCTTTCTCCCTCCCTTTTCCTCTGTCTAAAAATAAAATAATAAATAAAATCTTTTTTTAAAAGTCTACTAATTAAAAAATGGTAAATGTAAATAAATTATTAAAAAATATTCTGATGCCATCAGCTAGAGAATTGTTTTGGTAATTCAGATTTAGAATGGTTATTTTCCGTATTGATATTATTCATATCAATGGAAATCTTTGTACTGATTTATACTTCAAGAAGTCAACTGTTTTTATTACTTAATCAGAGACACTCCTTAAGCAAGCTTAATGTAATTGGATATGTAACTATAAGATAATATTATTAAGATTTCTCTCAAAATAGATTTTATGAGTATTTAGTATTAAATTTACCAACATAATCATTTAAAAATATAAAACCAAAACAGAAACAAGAAGTAGTTGTTAACTATCTCTACGTTTATTAAGAAAGTAAATTGAAGGCCCTGGCCAGGTAGCTAGCTAAATTGGTTAGAACTTTGTCCTGATACAACACCACGGGTGCGGATTTGATTCCTGGCCTGGGTACATACCAGAATCAACTAATGACTTAAATAGGCGGAACAGTAAGTCAGTGGTACGTGCGCTTGCTCTCTCTCTTTCTCTTTCTCTTTCTCTCTCCCTCCACCAAAATCAATCAATAAATAAAAATATAAAATAAATTTAAAAAGAAAGTAAATTGAACTGTCATTTAGTTCAACATTTATATTCTACAGACAAGGTATTATAAATTGAAGATTTAGTCCTAGTATTCGCTCTTATAAACATTAGGTATTTTATCCAAGTGCTTAATATAAAGTTGTGTTGTAAGTTCCTTGTGGGAGAATTTTCCACATGGACTGAGGCTCTTTCAAAATATTAGTAAGTTTATGGATATATCATCATAGTGCTGAAACCCTGCCATTTGGTAAAAAGAATGAGATAGCTGTTGTGGAAGCATCTCCAAAGATAAATGATTAAGTGAAAATGGAAGGTAGGAAACAACAATCCTGTATATAGCAGGATTGCTTTTTATGAGAATATATTTAAATATAAAGAATTAAAATTTTTTATTTTTCCTGGCAAAAGCAGAGGTATGGTCACACCTGCAGACTGAACCAGTTGATTTTGATACCTGCACTGCAACCTCCTCCTTAGCTGGATTGCTAATCAACTGGGGGAGGTGCCTGTCGCAGGAGTCTCTTTGTGCACATGGACATGTGTATGTGTAGTTTAAGTCAAAGCCATTGGACACATGGTGACAAAATCAGTTTAGTACATTTTTCTGTTCCTGGTCAGTGTAACCAAATCCTCTTTTAACATTTATTTTTCAGATGTTTGACACAGTGAAGCGATTAAGAGAAAAATCTTGCTTAATTGTAGCAACTACATCAGGATCAGAATCTGTTAAGAATGATGAGGTAATAACATAATAATGGTGACATTTATCTCTGTCTTTGAACTTTGCTGATGTCAGGAAGCTGCACCTTTTTTGTTAGAAGGAACCTTTTTGTTGTAAAGTGTGTGAGATGTCCATCTTCTATTGTTCATTAAGTTTCTATACTACAGGGATTAGTGGTGCTTGACATGTAGTTATCCAGTGTAATACATGTTTTTTATAAAGTCAGAGGAAATAGATGTGCAGTGGAGCTCTCTTGGAAGTACTTTATTAATTTAAACAATGTTTTAATGTCCAAAAATGGGATATACCTTACAATCCACAGCTCCTTATAATTTAATCAGCAGCACTCGTAGTGGGGGCGTTAAATAATGATGCAGCTTAGATTCAGTGAAATGCAATAATATTTAGGTTATGAATTTCCTTAATATAATAAATCAGGTTTTGATTATTTTAATCTTAAAATTATTAGAATATTATTACTTGTACTTATTAACTATCCTTCCTAAAAGGAAGACACTGGGCTTAAGTTAGAATACACAATAAAAAAAATGACAGTACATCTCAGTAATATTGTTCAGGTTCTCAGTCTTAGCAGTGTGTCTAAGAATAACTGTTGAACATCAACAGGTTGGCTTAAATTAATTAAATGTCAATGATTAAATGATTGACAGATGATTTCAAAATTTTGTTTCATTTAATATTGTTCTTAATTTACCTGCATTGAGTTAAAAGGCAGTTTATTAAGTATTTAAGGTAGTTGGCCTTTATGTTAAATTATTGAAATACCAAAGGAGCAATTAGTTGTGTTATGTGACAGAGACTGTATGCTAATTTTGAGACATGAGATTGAACCTAGGCATAAGGGATGGAGTAATCAACTTCATCAGACCCTTACTGTGGGAAATTTTGCGTGGCTGAACAGTATATGTAAATTGTAACAATAGCTCTTACCTAATTTTTGTGGTTTTGTCATACCCAGATTATTCATGACAAAGAAAAAGCAGAACGAAAAAGAAAAGCTGAAGCTGCCAGGCTGCATCGCCAGAAGATTATGGCTCAGATGTCTGCCTTACAGAAAAACTTCATCGAAACTCACAAACTCATGTATGATAACAGTACATCGGAAATGTCTGGGAAAGAAGACTCCATTATGGAGGAAGAGAGGTAAAACAAAGCAAAACTAAAAATTAGCAACTCAGTTTTTAGAGGAAATATTACATATTCACCTTAAATAATGTTTTTCCAAAATAAATTTTATAGTAAGAGAAATTATACTGTTTTTAAGGTAGAAAAGGGACAGTGAAGGTTTTAAGGTATGTATTGAATATAATTTTATTTTGAGAAACAGCTCAAGTCCTCAATAAAGTTTGTTGGGAACCTTTGCACAAAAGGATATGAAGATGTGAACAGAAGAAATAGAAATTGAACCTGTTATTTTTATATACATGTGCTTTTTTAGATACACATTTACATATCTGTTCATATATTCCACGTAATTTTTATGATTTCTAATAAAAATGAATGCAGTTATTACAGATTGAAAAAAATTCTTCATAAAAAGGTGGCTTATATTTTTTGTCGTTCTTAAAAAGAAAGAAGACAATGAATATAGTTATAGTCATGAATAACCCATTGGAATGGAAATTGGTTTTCTGAGTCCTGCCTATGGTATACTCTTAGGAAAATCAATTAGCTTTTTGAGAGCCATGGTTTGTGGGCTGTTACAGATACAATAAGAAAAGGGAGGAGGCAAGATAATGGTAGTTTGAAAAGCATTCCCATTTAAAATATTGAAAACACTTCCTATGCCTTTTTTTTTTAGATTTGATTTATTTATTTTTAGAGAGAGGGGAAGGGAGGGAGAAAGAGGGAGAGAAACATCAATGTGTGGTTGCCTCTCACACACCCCCTACTGGAGACCTGGCCTGCAACCCAGGCATGTACCCCGACCAGGAATCAAACCAGTGATGTCTCGGTTTGCAGGACGACACCCAACCCACTGAGCCACACCAGGGCCCTGTGCTTATTTTTTAAAAACAAGCTTTCACGGCTCTTTAAAACAATGTGTGTTGTGGATATTTTTAGTAAGTTATGGTTTTGCAGTAACAGTGGAAACATTATACTCTATGTAATATGTCTGTAATCCTGTAGCTGAGTATGCTAAAAAAAAAACTACAAAGAATGTTAACTATATATTTTAAAGATTTTTTAAAAAGACATGAAGGGTAAGCTATCCTTGGCTGACTATGGTAATAAAACTAGAAATTAATACAAAACTTTTAACAATAAACAGAAAGTCCCAACCATCTAATATCAGTGGTATGTATTAACAATGTCCTGTTTATGAAGTAATGGAAAAGAGACTACTGTATGTTTATCCATAGAAGAAAATACAAGCAGCCCTGGCTGGTGTGGCTCAGTGGATTGAATGCTGGCCTGTGAACCTGAAGGTCACTGGTCCCTCAGGGCTCAGTCTGGGTTGCAGACCAGGTCCCCAGCTGGGGGCATGTGAGAGGCAACCACACATTGATGTTTCTCTCCCTCTTCCTCTCTCCCTTCCCCTCTCTCTAAAAATAAATAAATAAAATCTTTAAAAAAAAAAGAAAAAGAAAATGCAAGCAAAAGTATGCTCAGAGTTAATTACTGGCTTTAAGGCTTTCATTTATTTTTATTACTTGATTGATCGCCCACATAAAATTATGAATGTGTTCTCATTGAAAACAACTCAGATTAATGCAGTAAGTCCCCATCCTTCACATTTCTGACCTTTCTCCACAGATAACCTTTGGTATAAATAACTATTGCTCTAGACCTCTTCCTATGCATTTATAAACAGGTGTCCATAAAGAAATATTGAGCCTTGTTTTGTTTTTTAGTGTGTTTTTTTTTTTATTTTACCATACCTATTGTTTTGCAACTTGCGTTTTCACTCAGTGTCTTACAAATTTTTTCATGTCAATATATATAGATCTATAGTGTATATTCTACATCATTCTTTATGACTGCTGCGTAGTCTTCCATAGTGTGGATATATATACAATATTTTATTTACTTTGGACATTGTCCCTTATTACAATGTGTATATGTGTAGAACATTTTTGTGTGTGCCTCTTAATGCAGTTGTACAAGTACTTCTCAAGGGTGGAATCCAATAAGTGAAAGGGCTGATTCATAATTAAAATTTGGATGGATACTGCCACATTGCCTATGTTACCAGTTTATACTTCCAACAGTGTGTGTCTATTTTCTTCATTCTCAACAATACTTAATTATCAGTACTTGAAAATATTGGATATAATCAAAATTATAAATTGGTATCAGTCTAAATTTCCCTGACTACTAGGTAGTACTAGGTTGAACATCTTTTCATATGATTGTTCACTAGCCTTTTTCCATTTTGTCTTCTGAGGATTACCTGTTATCCTTTGCCCATCTCTACTGGGTGCTTTGCTTTTGTCTTACTGAATTGTAGAAGTCCTTGAAAATTATGGATGTTAAACTTTGTTGCATGTATCTCATATCCCTGTTTCTTTAACATTAATTATGAAGTTTAGCCGTAGAGAAATATTCAGTGTTGATAAAAGACAGATTTATTAGTCTTTTTGAGTTTTAAATTTTGTATTATGTTTCAGAAGGCTTTTCTTACCCAGAGTCACAGATACAGCCTTACATTTTCAAAATAAACTTTTAATCATACAGTTAATTAACTTATTTTTCTTTAAAAAATCAAGTATTAGATAAGCTCAAGTTCTGTTTTAGCACTGACCCGAATCCTGGGCCCTCCTTCTACCCTTTCTCAGAGATAATAAATTTTATACAGATGTTGTCATAAGTTTTGCTGTGCTATTTGCATACAAATATATGTAGCCATAGGAATCATACAGTGTCGTTCAGCCTTTCGTTTTATTTGCATAAATGATATTATGTACATATTCTGCAACTCCGCATTTTCGTGTGATAATATGTCTTGGAAATCTGTATATGTTCTTACATATATAAAACGAGCTCAGTGTTTCTCGGTCTTGGCATTTGGGCAGCAATTCTTTTTCACGCCCTGTGAATTGCAGGACATTTATCATTTCTGGTCCCTCCTCCACTAAATTCTAGTAGTGTCCCCTAGTCCTTATGATACCCCAAAATTAAACCTTACCGTCATGTTGCTGGATGCCTCCTAGGAGGTGGTATCACACCTAGCTGAGACCCACCTTTTAAGAACTGCATAGTATTCTGTTTTATGTAATTCTGTTTATATTGATGGTGAACATTTAAGTTATTCCCAGTTTATTGAATGATCTGTGACATTTCAGGGTGCTTTTTGCACAGACAGAGAGGCAGTATTCCGGAGTAGTTCAGAGCATGGCCTGGGAAGTCAGATCACCTGGGTTAAATCCTTGCTCTGCTACTCCTAATATATAAGTCATTAGGTAAGTCTCTTACCATCTTAAACCTCAGTTTCTTCATCTGACAAATGGAGGTAACAATAGTACCTACTCATAGGATTGTTGGAAGGATTAAATGGGTTAACATAATGTAAAGAATTTGAAAGAGTGCCTCATGTTACAATTAGTGCTTTATAAATATTTACTATTATTTATTATATTATTATTATTGCACACATTGACCCTAAGAATTGCTAAATCATTAAAGTGTAACTTTTTATGTTAATTGCTACCAAAATAGAATAGAAACTTAAATGCCTAATAAGAGGGAATAGATAAAATTATTATGCCACATATAATAAAGAGTACTGTGCAGCCATTTAAAAGTAATGTTTTTAAATAAATTTTAATGACATGAGAAAACAACTAAAATATAAGTGAATAAAAGGATGCAAATCTGCATATGTAATATCTTAATTATGTAAATAATGGTTATAAATAGAAAGCAGACTGGAAGAACACAAGTCATTATCTCTACGTTATGAGAGTATAATGCTTTTTATTTTCTTCTTTCTACTTTTCTAGATTTTCTAAAATTTCTTAATAAGCATGTGTTACTTTTATAATCAGAAAAAAAAACAGATAACCTAGCTTCTTGATAGAATAAATTCAATATAATTATACATTCTACTTTGTGATCTGATTTTTTTTTTGCACTTAGCAACACAAAATGTCTTTTCTAATAAGCAAATTAACTGATAAAAAACAGAAAAATCAGGGGGGAAGATTTTAAGCTAATATTGCTAAATATAATTTTTATTTTGCTTTCTATTCTTATGTACCTGCCCTACAGTTACTTAAAATCTACCAAAATATAAAGACAAGTGACCAAAACCTGTGTCCTCATTTCTGGTCATTTCTCTTGGTAGCACCCCAGCAGTCAGTGACTACTCTAGAATTGCTTTGGGTCCTAAACGGGGTCCGTCTGTTACTGAAAAGGAGGTGCTGACATGCATCCTCTGCCAAGAAGAGCAAGAGGTGAAAATAGAAAATAATGCCATGGTATTATCGGCCTGTGTCCAGAAATCCACCGCCTTAACCCAGCACAGGGGAAAACCCATAGAATTCTCAGGGGGTATGTATTGTTTAATAAATATCCTTTTGAACATTTCATACTTATGTAATTAGAAGAAGTACTGTTGGAAAGAAGTTTGGGAGAGAGATTGTATTTAGCCTTATTTGGTCAAATCACAGTTTACCTATACGTAAAATGGACTCTTGGGTTTTACATGCCGTGTTGGCTCCTTTGTTTTATTTTTTTATTTTAATTTTTGTTAGCACTCGGCCACATTGCTTATTCTCTCTCTCTAACCCCCCTCTCCTCTTCTTCCACCCCTTCTCCCCCACTTTCCTATTTCTCATTGTTCCCCCATTTGAAAGTAGTATGCCGGCATCCTAACATTTCATCCCTAAATTTTCCCACGTGCATTTTCTAAAACTAAGGACAATCTGTTATTGTATCTATCATGCCATTATAACATTTAAGAAAATAACATTTCAGGAATATTGCCTAATATATTGATAAAATTTATATTTGAATTTTCCCTACTACCCCAGAATGTCTTTTGTTAACCAGGGTTTTTAATCATTTAGGACCCAGACATGTTTCGTGCGTTGCTTTAGTTGTGTCTCTTTTAGTCTATTATATTGTAATCTAGAATAGTCACTTGCCTTTTTTCTTTCTGTGATAACTTTTTTTAAAGAATGCAAGCCAATATTCTTATACAGTGTCTTACAGCGTGGATGTGTCTGATTGTTGTCTCATGATTAGGTTCATGGTAAGCATTTTCTTGGCAAAATACTAATTAGCTGACGTATTGCTCTTCTTACAGCACATCAGGAGTTAACTGCTTTATTTTTAAAATACCCTTGGAATGATAATATTGATATTTTTTAAAAAGCTAACATTTATTGAATACTTACCATATGCCAGACACAGATCAAATCCTTCTGTGTTTTTACTCACTTAATCCTTATAATAGCCCTATGAATTAGGTATCAATTTTGACTCCATTTTATAGATGAAGTAACTGAGGCACAGAGAAGCAACTTGCCCAAGGCCATGAGTTTAAGTGATGAAACCAGATTTTGAATCCCATAGTCTGCTTTTATCCAGTGGATTATAATGTTCCTAAATATCCTTTAAAATTACTCAAATTACTTGTAAAATTATAAAAGTAAATTTTCTTGAATCATAGAAAATAACTTCAACAACAAGGATAGTGCAACTTAAACCTAACATTCAAAATAAAAATGTAAATCAAGAATAGAACTAGTCATTAATCCATACTAATTTTAGAATCATACCTGGAAATCTAGCTTTATATTTTTCTCTTTTTACTTACTATTAAGACTATGAATGTTGGTATCATGATATTTTGACACTTTTCTTAGACATTCCTTAGAAAGTTCACGAGTAGAATTTCAGACCTGAAAACCTCTTATGTTTTCCTTTTTGTTACTGTGAGAGAAATGAATATCATATCTCTTATTTTTGTTTTCCTGTACTAGAATCCCTAGACCCACTTTTCATGGATCCAGACTTGGCATATGGAACTTACACAGGAAGCTGTGGTCATGTAATGCATGCAGTGTGCTGGCAGAAGTAAGTTGTCCTTCTGACATGTTCTTGAAAGAAACTAGGAATATTGAAGTTCACCAAAGGCCATAAAAAGACATGTTTTCCCATGTCGTCTTTCCTTCTTATTTGGATAATTGTAGCAGTTTTAATTACTAATTTTGTTTGCAGGATTACATTATCACCCTTAGGAATTGGCATATAAAGTTATGAACTTAAATTATCACTTAATTCATCATTCCTTTTACTTGTTCTTCACAAACTAATTATTTGCTCAATATTTGTGTAAAAGAAGCAGTAATCTATAAAAATTTTATTCCCCTCAAAACATAGAGTGAAAAGTACCTTGGAGATAGAATATGACAAGAAATTCTAGTTCTACCTCTGGAAGAGATAACAATTGAGAAATATAATTCCTGGGAAACCTTTTGTATAGTGTTCACCCTTTTGGCATTAGAATAAAATGCATAGTTTTTTCTATAATAGCCTGCAGCTACTTCAGCTGATCGTTGGAAACTGAAGGAAGTAGTGTCTACATTGTATCTCCATGTTGTTGAGGTAGAAGACAAGTTATGATTCAGTAAAATTATTTGAAAAATTTTTTTCTACCCTAATGAGTCTTCCAGTTTTACCCCAATAGAATGGGCATCCTATTTCCTCTGTAATTATAACTTGTGGATTTTTGCATGTGTATTTAAAAGACGTTTATTGAGGCAAAAATTTCAGATTTTTCTCACTTGGATTAGAACAAAGATGTATGTATAGTTCTAACTGGACCTATGTCTTGGAATTTTGCAGATATTTTGAAGCTGTACAGCTGAGCTTTCAGCAACGTATTCATGTTGACCTTTTTGACTTAGAAAGTGGAGAATACCTTTGCCCCCTCTGCAAGTCTCTGTGCAATACTGTGATCCCCATTATTCCTTTGCAACCTCGAATGATAAACAGGTATATTTTAATTTATGTTTTAGTTAATTTTATTAAAAACCTGTCTTTAATCTTTTCATTATGCCTGTTTCAGTTAGATTACTAGTTTCTTTTTTGCTATTTAAAGTAATACCTTTCTATGTCATAACATTCTACTTAAAAACATGATTAAAATTAGCTTCCAATCTTTAGTCTCTAAAAGAACTGGAATATTTAGTCACTCAAATCTATGTCTTGTGTAAATCTTCCAACTGCCATTAAAGCAATTGAACTTTAATGTCTATTTTAGCATTCACAGAAGAGATGCAAAGAAGACTTATTCTTTTTATACAGTCCTTTACCACCATTAGAATTGCTTTGGAATTTGGTCTCTAAATGTCTTTGTAATGTTAATTTTAATTGTATTTTTCTGCAGATCTAAATGCTATAATTTTAGAGGCATGGAAAAAAATGTTAATTATAAAAACACCTGAGTCATCATATACCTTTGGATACTTTTTGAGCATTTAGATCAAGTTTATATTCTGGCCATCATAAATGCAGTTTAACAGCAAATTCATCAGTTTTCAATGATAACTAGGATACTTAATTTTTTTATTTCCACTGTTCTCTACATGATGATAACAGTACTATTTATTATTGCTATTTCAATTTCTTTAAAACTCATTGAATTTGTAATAACGACCTAAGTTGCACTAAAGAAAGTGATTTTGTTGATAAAATACTTTTAATGTCTTTCTACAACAAAAGAGTTCAAGGATGGTAGGTTTGGCAAGCAGCATCAATAAGTACTTGCTCTTTCTGTATTAGTCCAGGTCATCAGAAAACTCAATTGGGAAGTTGTCTTCTATTCAACATATTGAGACATAGAATGTCATCTTTTTGGAAGAAGGTGGCATCAGAAATATTTATTTATTTATTTAGAGTAATTGGTATGTTCTAGGCACACTACTAAATACTTGCTATGCTATTTTGTTAAATAATCTGATGAGTAGGAATTGAAAACTATGAGTAGTTTTTACTTATTTAAAGAAAGACTCTGGATTTGAACCCAGACCTGACTCCAAAGCTGTGTCTAACTATATACATGATGACAAAGATAAACTAAATCATAATAAAATATACTGACTCTCCAACTTCTTGTTAGCCTGTACAAGCCTTTTTACACAGTGTTTCCCCAAATAAGGATTATTAAACATGTACATTATTCTCTAAAGAAATATTTAGCACCTCTTTTCTTGATGTCTTTAAGAATAGGATGCTTCAGGGCAATCCTTTCTCAGGTTAAATTGATCCTTACAACTGGTTCTCTGAATCCGGTGACACTTTTAATCTATAGTAACAATTTTGTTACTTAGGATCTGAAATATATAATTATACATAACACTTTTATTAGACACTTGAACTTAACTATATATTTAATTATATTTGCCACCTTTATTTTTGGAAAATCAACATTAGGATAAGATATTAAAGTTATGAGCATATAAAAACTTTATCAAAACTAATAATAAGCTAGTGTTTTGAAAGAAAATTAGTTATAATCAGTCAGTACTCTTTTGTTTCTAAGAACTAAAAATATTCCTAGGTCAAGTTTGTGCCCAGATACGTGAATTTGGGCACAGTTAATTATATATTTTAAGTTCACTTAAGACTCTCCTTTAAATAAGCAAATTTCTATTTTAAAACCCTTTTAATAACACCATTTGTGGTCCCACTTGGATGTTAATGGTTTACATCAAGTCCCTGCCCTTATGGAATTTACATTACAGAGAGGAGAGACCAACAGTAAACATACAAATACAAACTGTTGAGTGAGAAATACTATGAAAAAACCAAAGCAGCAGAGTAAAGGGCTAGGGACAGACCAGTGCATGAGACTATTTGTAGGCAAAGTTATCGGGGAACTTCTCTCTGATATGGTGGCATTTCAGTAGAGATGTGAATAAAGCGAAGAACAAGTAGTGCCACTCCTTGGGGGAAGAGAGCTTCACACACAGGCAATATCAAGAGCAAGGACCATGAGGTAGGAGCACAATCACCACGTCTGAGGCCACAGCAAGAGGACAGCGTGGCTGGAATGAAGCAAGTAAAGAGCCAGATCATAAAAGGGCTTGTGAATGAGCTAAGATTAGAAGTTGGAATTGTGTTTTAATGTGTGATGGGAAACCATTGGAATGTTTTGAATAGAGGAGTGATATGATCTAATTTACATTTTTAAAAGATCCCTCTGTTTCTGCTGTATGATGAGTACATAGATGATAATGAAACCCCATTGTAGAAGCAGGAAGAACAGTTGGTTTATTGAACTAGTCCAGGTCAGGAATGATGTTAAGTTGGATTAGGTTAATAATGGTGGAGGCAGAAAGAGGTAATCAACTTAGGATATATTCACAAGGTAAAACTTGCAAGACTAGCTGCTAAATCAGAATGTGAGGTGTGAGGGAATCAGAGAAATCAGTGGCAACACCTAGCTTTTGACTTGAGAAACAAGAATGATGATTTCATTTACTGACATTAATTACTTCTAGGTGTTGGGAATATGGGTGGAATCTTATTTCTTGTACTTTCAAAATTCCCCTCCCTCCCCAGCTACTTTTTTAGACATGTGTTCGATGACCTAGGCAGTTAATCTGGAGGAATTTTCCATACAGTCATTTATCCAGGGAGTTTAGGAAAATCCCTGCAAGTTAAGATTTTCAGTTTGACTTTGTACCAATGGCTTTAACAATTTTTAAATGTCATTTTTCAGTGAGAATGCGGAAGCTCTTGCTCAGCTTTTGACGCTGGCACGATGGATACCGACTGTTTTGGCCAGAATATCAGGTTATAATATAAAACATGCTAAAGGTTTGCTTAAAATTATTTTTTATTTAGCTCTTTGTGATTTAAGTGTCAGAATCTTTAATTTTTTTAAAAATGTACTTATTGCTCTAAAATATGGTTTGCAAATACATATTTGTTAAATATCAGAAAACAGAGGTTTTTGAAGCCCTGGCTATTTTTGGTTTTAATCACTTTACTTGATTTAATAATTTTTTTAAAAATATTTTTTAAATTTATTTTTAGAGCGCGGGGAAAGAAAAGGAGAGAGAAAGAGAGGGAGAGAAACATTAATGTGTGGTTGCCTCTCATGTGCCCCCTCCTGGGGACCTGGTCTGCAACCCAGGCATGTGCCCTGACTGGGAATCGAACCAGCGACCATTTGCTTCACAGTCTGGCGCTCAATCCACTGAGCCACACCAACCAGGGCAATACTTTTTTTTATACGGGGAAGCAGTATAGACAATGATTAATCTGGAGTCATGCTGCTTCAATTTAAATCTTATATCCATCACTTACTGTTTATGTGATCTTGGACAGTCGCTTAACCTCTCTGTGCCTCATCTTTCTTATTTGTAAAGTGGGAATAATAATAGTACCTATCTCATTGATTGAAGGGTTGAGTTATCCTGCGTAAAGTAGAACCATGCATGATACATAGTAAATGCTATATGTGTTAGTCATTACTATTACTAATATTTTTAGTATGTTGTCATTAATAGTAATAACAAAGATAACATTTTTAAACTGTTACCTCATTTATGTATTCTTTACCATTGAGAGATAAAACTACCTAAAGACTGAGAAATAAACAATCGTAGGGAGATTAGGAAAGGAAGTCAAAATTTAGAGATTTTCGTTGAAGACGGTGGCATAGGTAAACACAGCTTGCCTCCTTGGACAACCATATCAAAATTGCAACTAACTACAGAACAACCATTATTCAAAACCACCAGAAATAGAGCTGAATGGACGTTCTACACTTCTGGAATTAAAGAAAAAACCACATAGAGACTGGTAGGGGCAGAGATGCAGAACAGGCTGGGCCCATACCTACTTGTGGCAGATAAAAATCTGGAGGGATATCTTGGGAGCAAGGGGTCCCAGCCCTACACCAGGCTCCCCAGCCCAGGGGTCCAGTGCCAGGAAGATAAGTTACTGTTACTTCTGCCTATAAAAACCAGCAGTGATGGAGGCTGTGGAAGACAAACTGCTGGAATCCCAGGCAGTACCTCGTAAAGGGCCTGCGCACAGACTTACTCAGACTCACTCCTGAGCTCCAGCAGGGGGGTCAGCAGATAAAGGCACCAGAAACATATGGGGAGGAACTGAAATGTCTGACATCAGGGCGAGAGCTGGGGGCCAGCCTTCTCGCAGACAGAAGTACAGGCAGAGGCCCCGTTCCTTTTCTCAGCAGAGCAGGCAGGCAGGCACCATATCTGAGACTCCATTGACCTGGCTCATACTGTTTGCCTCATGCTGGTGATGAAGAGGCTCTGCCCCACCGAAGCTGTTTCCAGTGTCTTTTCCATACGGATGACTTGTTTTGGTTGATGCTTCAGATTTTCCTAAACTCTCAAACAAACAGCATCTGAATTCAGCATGCCCCATGCCTAATGCTACGTGGTCCTAGGCCCAGCACTAGCAGCAGCCAACCTTGGTTCACAGCCTGGACTCGCTTAGCCACCTCTAAACCCAGCACAAGTGCCAGCCAACTGCAGATTGCTTTGTACTTATGCCAGGTAGCCCCGAATAGAACACTGTCAGTGGCTGACCTTGGCCTGCCCCTCCCGGGCCTGGCACCCAGTGAACAGCTACAGACCGTGTTGGAGCACCACCACCCAACCACCTCTACAAGCGACACACTCAAGAGGCAGATTCATCAGGCACCAGAGCCTTGCTGAAGTAAGTTCTGCTCTCTGGAGTGGGTCCCTGCACAGCTGATTCTCCACAGTGAGTGGAGGTTGGTGGTCATTGGTCACATCAGTCCTTGAGGCTGATCAGCCTGGGTAAATCCCTCCCATTGACCTGCCAATGGCAATCAAGGCTCAATTATAAGAGTAAAGTGTATACAGCCCACACAGTGGGCACACTACGAGTACCCAGCTTGGGTGTTAGGGGAGGCTGTGCCGCTGGACCCGGCAAGACAGTTACTACATTAGGCCCCTCTTCCAAGCCGGGGAGTCATAGAAGCTCTACCCAATACATAGAAACAAACACAGGGCTACTGCCAAAATGGGGAGACAAAAAAACATGGTCCAAATGAAAGAACAGAACAAAAATCCAGGAAAAGAACTAAAGAAAATGGAGACAAGCAGTCTACTAGATGCAGAGTTCAAAACACTGATTATAAGGATGCTTTGTGAACTTGATGAGAACCTTAAACAGCATAAAAAAAGGCTTGGAAACCATAAAAAAGAACCCCTCAGAAATGAAGAATACATTAACTGAAATGAAGAAAAATGTACAGGGAATCAACAACAATGGATGAAGCCAAGAATCACATCAGCAATTTAGAGTATAAGGAAGCAAAAAACACCCCAACAAAATAACAACAAGAAAAAAGAATCCAAAAAATGAGGGTAGTGTAAAGAGCTTCTGGGACAACTTCAAGCATATTAACATTCACATTATGGGGGTGACCAAAGGAGGAGACAGACCAAAAGATTGAAAACCCATTTGAAAAAATAATGACAGAAAACTTCCCTAACTTGGTGAAGGAAATAGACATACAAGTCCAGGAAGTGCAGAGAATCCCAAAGATGAACCCAAAGCGGCCCACACCAAGACACATCATAATTAAAATGCCAAAGGTTAAAGACAAAGAGAGAATCTTAAAAGCAGCAAGAGAAGTTCATTACCTACAGAGGAGCTCCCATAAGACTGTCAGCTGATACCTCAAAAGAAACTGTGCAAGCTAGAAGGAATTGGCAAGATATATTCAAAGTGACGAAAAGCAAGGACCTACAACCATGATTACTCTACCTAACAAAGCTATCATTTAGAATCAGAGGACAGTAAAAGAGCTTCCCAGACAAGAAAGCACTAAAAGAGTTCGTCAGCACCAAACCAGTATTGTATGAAATGTTAAAGGGTGTCTCTATGACAAAGAAGATAAAAACACATGAACAATAAAATAGCAATAAATACTTATCTATCAATAGTTGAATCTAAAAAACCAAACAAACAGAACAGAAACAAATCACAGATACAGAGAACATTTTGATGGTTGCCAGATGGGAAGGGGGCAAAAGGGACCAAGGTGATGGGTGGAAAAGGTGAAGGGATTAAGAAGTACAAATTGGTTGTTACAGAATAGTCATGGGGATGTTAAGTACGGCATAGGGAATGTAGTAACCAAAGAATAGATTGATATATGCATTACTCATGGACAATGGACAGTGGTGTGCGGATGACCTGAGAGAGGGGTGTCTGGGTAGATGGGGCAAAGGGGGAAAAATTGGGACAACTATAATAGCATATACAATAAAATATAATTTAAATTAAAAAATAGAAAACAAAGGCTAAAAGGAAAAAGAAATTCCAATTTAAAGAGTGATTAATATAGGCAGTGAGTTTCCTGGGGGGTTTTTTTCCTCCTTTATTTCCCAGCTTTGACCCCAGGGTAGCCTTAGTCACAGAACTATATAACAGACAGGAACAGCAGAATCTCTAAAACCTCTCTCTGGCCAGAGGACCAGGAAAAAGAAAAGAAGCCCCTCAAAGCTGGAGAGTATAAATGGAATTCCTATTGTGGTTCCACCCCACCCACCTTCTTCTGACCCTCTCCAAAGCTAGCCACAGTCATAGAGCTGCACTGCCATATAGATAACTAAAGTCCCAAGAGAAAACTAATCTGTTCAGCCAAAGGAACTGGAAAAGAAATCCCTGTCTTCCAAAGAAGGCAGGGTGAATCCTCTTTTTTTTGTTTGTTTGTTTGCCTCACAGATTCACTCCAAAGGGTAGCTCTTGACAGCACAGGGGGCTAACACTGAGAGAAGCTTGTCATTTTAACCAGAGGAACCAGGGATAAAAGGCATCTTGGAGCTACAAAGTAAAGGGGGCATTCCAGAAGGGAAAGAGTTGTAGAAGGGTAATCTTATTTTTGAGACCAACACAACTTCTGGGCTCACTTCCAAGTTTCACATTGTGCAGAACAGGGCACAAGACTCATAGCAACAGCTTTGAGAGCAAAACTACATTAAATTACCACCCAAGTCCCAGGCTAACACCTCAGTAGGTTGTGTCCTGGCAACCGCTAACAGCAAAGCCACTGAAAACTAACATTGGAACCACCCACAGTGGCACAGAACTTGTGGAACCTAACTGGATTAATTGCCTAACAAAACAAAGCACATTTTTCCAGAATTTTAACAGGTGTCAGAAGCTGACATGTAATATTCAAAATATTCATGATGCAATCCAAAATTATTTGATATACCATGAACCAGGAGAATCTGACCGGCTCTCAAGGAAGAAGCAATCAAATGCTAATCATGAAAGTTTTAATGTTGAATTTTTCAGGGAAAAAGTTTAAAACAACTATATAATTATAAAACAAGCCAGCCCTAGCCAGGTGGCTCAGTTGGTTGGAACATTGTTCCCTACACCGTGAAAAGGTTGTGAGTTCAACCCCTGGTCAGGGCACATACCTAGGGGGCAAGCTCGATCCCTAGTTGGGCATGTACTGGAGGCAAATGATCAGTGTTTCTCTCTGATATCAATGTGTCTCCCTCTCTCAAATCAACAAACATATCCTTAGGTGAGGATTAAAAAAAAAAGTAAGGTAAAGGTGAACACTCTGGAAATGAATGGAAATATAGGAGTTCTCAGCAGAAAGATATAGAACTATAAAAAACTAAATAAATAGAATTTAAATAATACTATATGAAATAATAATTAACTGGATGGGCTCAGTAGTAAAATGGAGATTGGGAGGTAACAGTCAGTAAATTTGAAATTAAATCTGTGGAAATTATCCTATCTGTAGAATAGAAAAGTCAATGGAGGAAAAAGAAACAGCTTTAGGAACAGATGGTGTCATTTTTTCCTTTAATCCAACATTAGTGTCATTGAAGTCTCAGAAAGAAAAAGAATGGCGGCCAAGGTGCAAGTGTAGGTAGATACACTTTGCCTCCTAACACAACCAAAAGAACAATAACAACAAATTTAAAAACAAAAAACAACCAGAACTGCCAGAAAAACTAACTGTATGGAAGTCCAACAACAAAGGAGTTAAAGAAGAAACATTCATCCAGATGGACAGGGCCACACAGCAGCATGTGGGTGCCCCACCCTGGAGAATACCTAAGCCTCTGCCCCTTACAGCATGACAGGTGGCCAGAGACCAAAAAATATTGTCCAAAGGAAAGAACACATCATAGCTCCAAAAATAGAACTAAGCAATGAAGAGAGAGCCAACCTATCAGATGCAGAGTTCAGAACACTGGTAATCTGGATGTTCACAGAAATGGTTGGTTGAGTATGGTCACAAAATAGAGGGAAAAGTGAAGGCTATGCCAAGTGAAATAAATAAAAATACACAGGGAACCAACAATGAAGAGAAGAAAACCAGGACTCAAATCAACACTTTGGAACAGAAAGAAGAAATAAACATTCAACCAGAACAGAGTGAAGAAACAAGAACTCAAAAAAATGAGGAGAGGCTTAGGAACCTCTGGGACAACTTTCAACATTCCAACATCTGAATCATAGGGGTACCGGAACAAGCAGAGGAAGGCCAAGAAATTGAAAACTTAAATTGAAAAAATAATGAAGGAGAACTTCCCCAATCTGGCAAAGGAAATAGACTTCCAGGAAGTCCAGGAGGCTCAGAGAGTCGCAAAGAAGTTGGACCCAAGGAAGCACACACCAAGGCACATCATAATTACATTACCCAAGATTAAAGATAAGGAGAGAATCTTAAAAGCAGCAAGAGAAAAGGAGACAGTTACCTACAAAGGAGTTCCCGTAAGACTATCAACTGATTTCCCAAAAGAAACCTTAAAGGCAAGAAGGGGCTGGAAAGAAGTATTCAAAGTCATGAAATGCAAGGACCTACATCCAAGATTACTCTGTCTGGCAAAGCTATCATTTAGAATGGAAGGGCAGATGAAGTGCTTCCCAGATAAGGTCAAGTTAAAGGAGTTCATCATCACCAAGCCCTTATTATATGAAATGTTAAAGGGACTTAAGTAAGAAAAAGAAAAAGATCAAAACTATGAACAGTGTAAAATGACAACAAACTCACAACTATCAACAACTGAACCAAACAAAAACAAACTGAGCAAACAAGTAGAACAGGAACAGAATCACAGAAATGGAGATCACATCGAGGGTTATCAACAGGGAGCAGGAGAGGGGAGAAGGGGGGAAAAGGTACAAGGAATGAGAAGCATAAATGGTTGGTACAAAAGAGACAGGGGGAGGTTAAGAGTAGTACAGGAAAGGGAGAAACCACAGAACTTACATGTACAACCCATGGACATGAACGAGGGGGTGGGGGGGATGCTGATGGGAGGCATGGTACACTGCAGAGGGGAATAAAGGGAAGAAAAAATGGGATAACTGTAATGGCATAATCAATAAAATATGTTTTCTAAAAATTTTTTTTAATATAAAGAAAACAAGAGGAAAAAATGGTAAAAATTTTTTTGAAGAAATAATGGCTGGAAACTTAACAAATTTGGTGAAAGACATTAAATTTATAGACTTAAGAAGTTTAATAAACCTCAGTTAAACTTAAAGAAGAACACACCTAGATAGATTAAATGCAAACTGCTAAAAATCAAAGATGAAAAAAAAAATCTTGAAAGCAGTCAGGAAAGAAAAACAAAAAACATTTCATGTAGGGGAACAATAATTCTAATTTGATGAGGAAATGGAGCCACAAAGAGTTTTAATATTTACCCATGGTCTTAGTAACAGTTAATGTCAGAGCTAGGATTTAAACTCACACAGTTTGTCTACAAATCCTTTGATATTATTCACTAATGTATGCTGCGTTACTAACAGAATATTATGCATCCATTAAAAATGATAATATAGATGGAGAGTTAGATATGGAAGGACATTTCTGATCTATTCGTGAAAAAACAAGATAGAGAATAGTGCTGTATATGTCCTTTTTGGAAAAAAACCTGATGTGTAAACAGTTATAGGGAGAACAGAAGAATATCACATAATGTTATCTATGGAGAAATTTTGAATGATTGTTTATTGCTTATTAGCATTTTCTGAATTTTTGACAATAATCATATATAATTTTTATAAACAACAAAGGTGTATATCAGACTAAACTCTCATGATTTTTCTTTTCCCTTTTAATTTATAAGGAGAAAACCCAGCAATTCCAGTCTTATTTGATCAAGGAATGGGTGATTCTACTTTTGAGTTCCATTCTATCCTGAGTTATGGAGTTGAGTCTTCGTAAGTATCTAAACAATTAAGAGAAGTTTTTAAATGGTTGTGAAAATTACCGTGGAGAACAATCCTTCCTTGCTTCCATACTTCCTTCCTGCTTTATTTGTAAAATTGTTTCTTTATCCCATTTTTATCTTTTTTCTTTTTCCCTGGAGTTTTATTTGTGTTAATAAAATTAAGCAGTTTGAGATATTAGAGTAACATATATTAGGGTGGACCATGCCTGTAATTAACCATTTTTGAGCAACAAAAATACCATTTCTATTTAGTCCAACCTACAGAAAAGCAGAATAAAAGAGATTTCAGTTAAAGTCACATCTAACTTTCTCTGTGACCCCTGAAAATCCTTAGGTCACCTTTCCCCCTCCTCAATTTATTATTCTTGTGTGTAAAATTGAGGCAGTTCAGAGGGGAAAAAACATAATAAAATAAATAAGACTGTTCCTTCCTAACTTACCTCATAAGATTGTTGAAAAGATATTTATGTGAAGACATTTCGAAAAATATATCTAAATCAGGTATTATTTAATGAATATTATCTGAGGTGAATTTTTCTAGTGTAATCTTTGTTCATACTATGTATCCCACTGCTACTGAAAATACATGTTACTTGTTACAAATGGAAGTTCAGGAAACCAGAAATTAATCCCTCCAAATACATGGTATTACCACTGCCCACCCCCACCCCGCCCCACACACGCCTTATCAACACAAAAGTACTTCTTGGTCCCTTTTCCAGACACTAAAACTTGTCACATCAGGGCTGTTTCCTCTGAATTTTATTCCTTCTCTGTCTAGTCTGTCCCGTTATTTGGGCCTGAACCCTTTTCTCCTGAGATCATCTACTTCATCTTTCATAGGTAGTGAAGTTATATGGGCCATTACCAATTTGTAAGATTTTTCTACTTATATGAAACAGAGTTCTGCTTTTCCCATTTTTTTTCTTTTTCTTTTCTTTTCTTTTTTATCCTCACCCAAGGACATGCTCATTAATTTTAGAGAGAGGGGAAGGGAGGGAAAAAGAGGGAGAGAAACATCGCTGCGAAAGACAGACATCCAGGGGCTGCCTCCCACATGCACCCTGACTGGGGGCCGAACCTGCAACCCAGGCATGTGCCCTGACTGCGAATCAAACCCATGACCTTTGAGTGTATGGGACGATGCTCCAAGCAACTAAGCCACACCAGCCAGAGCTCCCATTTTTTCCTAATGAGTAAATTTTCTGCAGAAGCTCTAATCTCTAACTTAACAAAGAGCAGTTTACTTTGTCAAAAAGTCAAATTGCTGCTTCAATACCTAATTACACTTCTCAGTAGGTCGTCCCTTTTACTAAATCATTATATGATTTTTCTGTTTCATTTTTAGGATAAAATATTCTAATAGCATCAAGGAAATGGTCATTCTCTTTGCCACAACAGTTTATAGAATTGGACTGAAAGTGCCTCCTGATGAAACAGATCCTCGAATCCCCATGATGACATGGAGCACCTGTGCTTTCACTATCCAGGCAATTGGTACAGCCTATAAGAGAACTGATTTGGAGGTTTTATAGAAACGATTAACATTGACCAACTAAAAATTATTCCTTTTTTTCCCTGATGGCCTTGAATAGTTACTTGTTTGAACACACTATTAGTATTTCAGTAGATTAGTGTGGTCTGATGCCATTTAGTCTGGAATTTTTGTATTGATCTCTTTAACTACAATAATGGCCATAGGCAACATAAGCAAAAAATATTTGAAAGGGATGTCATGAAGCAAACTAGATTGAAAATATGGCAGATTTACAACACTAGAAGCTCAAGAAGAAAAGCCTCAAAGGAAGAAGAATCACTGCAGAAAGGTTCAGTAATTATTATTTCTTTTATACATTAAGAGAAAATGAAAGGGATACCAGAGTCACCTAAAAATGGAAAGAAGACTGACCGAGGTAGTCAGGAGAGACATATTAGCAAGCAGAAGCTAACCAAATCTGAAAGGAGGCCTACTTTAAAATTACCTACCCTATTAAAAGCTTTCTATAGAAAAATGTAACAATCAAAGCAGCATGTTTTATCCCCTAAACTTACATTGGTTTGGCCAAAAAGTTCGTTACATTTTTTCTGTACGATGGCTCTAGTAGTGCTTAGTTGCCTTTAACTTCAGTCAAAACAATTTTGTTCGATTGTATTATGACACCTGCATTCATTTTTTAAAAAACTTACCAAAATTGGTGAATTTTTGTGCAGCCATTTTAATATTGAAAATGAATGAAAACATGCAATTTTTTTTAACTGAGAATATTTTATTGAGTCTGTCATAACATTATAAAAGGTACATTTAATACAAAGTAAAGACTTAGAAACTTATTCTTTATGTACATAATTATATATTTTTTTCTTTTAAATATATTTTATTGATTATGCTATTACAGTTGTCCCAGTTTTTTTCCCTTTGCCCCCCACCACCTGGTATCCTCATTCCCTCTCACTATTCCCCCACTGACTTCATGTCCATGGGTCATGTGTATAAGTTCTTTGGCTGTTCTATTACCTGTACTGTTCATAACATCCCTCTGTCTATTTTGTACCTACCAATTTGCGCTTCTTAATCCCAGCACATTTTCCCCTTCCCCCTCCCAAATGATAACCCTCCAAATGATCTCCATATCTATGATTCTGTTCCTGTTCCGCTTATTTGCTTAGTCTGTTACTTGGATTCAATTATCGGTAGTTCTGAACTTACTGTCATTTTAATGTGCATCATTTTGATCTTTTTCTTATATAATTACCTTTAGCACCTCATATAATAAGGGCTTGGTGATGATGAACTCCTTTAGTTTTACCTTGTCTGGGAAGCACTTTATCTGCCCTTCCATTCTAAATGATAGCTTTGCTCGATAGAATAATCTAGATTGTAGGTCCGTACTTTTCATCACTTTGAATACTTCTTGCCTGTCCCTTCTAGCCTGCAAAGTTTCTTTTGAGAAATCAGCTGACAGTCTTATGGGAACTCCCCTATAGGTAACTCTCTGCTTTTCTCTTGCTGCTTTTAAGATTCTCTTTTTATCCTTAACCTTTGGCATTTTAAGTATGATGTGTCTTTGTGTGGTCCTCTTTGGGTCCATCTTGTTTGGGTCTCCCTGTGCTTCCTGGACTTGGATATCTATTTCCTTCACCAAATTAGGGAAGCTTTCTTTCATTATTTTTTCAAAGAAGCTTTCAATTTCTTGCACTTCCTCTTCTCCTTCTGGCACCCCTGTGATTCAGATGTTCATATGTTTAAAGGTGTCCCAGAGGTTCCTAAACCTCTCCTCTTTTTTAAAATTCTTTTTTCTCCCTGCTGTTCTGAGTAAATGCTTTTTCCTTCCTTGCGTTCCAAATTGTTGATTTGATTCTCAGCTTTATCCCCTCCACTGTTGGTCCCTGTAGATTTTTCTTTATTTCACTTAATGCAGCTTTCATTTCTGCCTGGGTCTTTTTTGTGCTGTTGAAGTACCAATGAGTTCCCAGAGCATCCTGATAACCGGTGTTTTGAACTGTGCATCTGATACATTGTTTACCTCCATTTCATTTAGTTCTTTTTCTAAGGTTTTGCTCTTTTCTTTCATTTGGGCCATATTTCTTTGTCTCTGCATTTTGTCAGCCTCCCTGTGTTTGTTTTTGTGTATTAGGTACAGTTGCTTTGGCTCCCTGTCTTTGTAGTGCGGTGTATTGTAGAAAAACACACCTGTTAAGTTGTATGGGGAGGAGCCTTAGGTAATTGCTAGGGCGGGGCAACCCATGTTACTGCTCTGTTGCTCTGTGTCAGGGAAGGGTTCACAGAGAGGGCAGTGCTGCTGCCTGGGCTCTGGCGTCTTACTCAGGAAGAAGCCATCTCCTGGCACTCACACTTCTCTTTCTTCCCATATGCCACTGGTGCCCTTCCAGCTGTGGCTGTGGTGCTGAATCCCAGAGAGGGTGAGTCTGTGTGAGTCCTAAGTCCTTTAAGTAGAGTCTCTTGAGAATCCCAGTTTCTTCTGCCGCCCCACCCCCTACTGATTTTTACAGCCAGAAGTTATGGGGACTTATCTTCCTGGTGCTGGAACCCTGGGTTGGGTGGTCTGGACCGCAACTGGGATCCCTTGCTCCTGAGGCACCCCTCCCATTTTTTATCTACCACACGTGGATGTGGGACTGCCCATTCCCATCTCTATGTCTCTCCACGTCTCTGCCCCTCCTGCTTGTCTGGATGAATGTGACTTCTTTAAATACTTGATTGTCAGACTTCCACACAGCTCGATTTTTTGACAATCCTGGGTGATATTTATTTTGTAGTCTAGTTGTATTTTTTGCCATAATCGTGTGTGGAGGTGAGGCGTGTTTACCTACACCTCCATCTTGACTGAAAGTCCATAATTTTATACTTCTGTATAAATTGGACCAGTCAGTGTTCTTGTTCCTGGGGCAAAGCAGCTGTTCCTGGTGGTGGCTGGCTGATCAAAATATCCACCTAAACATGCAACATATTTGACATATTATGCTTTATTATTTCAAGAAAGGTAAAAACACAATTGAAACACACAAGAAGATTTGTGTAGTGAATGGAGAAGGTGTTAGACTAATTGAACGTGTCAAAAGTGGTTTGCAAAGTTTCTTAGTACTATTGACATTTTGGCGAAATAATTCTTTGCTGTGGGGCTGTCTTATGCAGTAGAAGGTGTTAAGTAGCACCCCGGCCTGTACCCACTAAAGCCAATAGCAGGAGATAGCTGACATACTCAAAATATCCAAATCAAAAAGTTATTGGTGAAAATAAAAAATGTGTCTTTTATTTTATGGAAAAAACTAAGCGGGCTTTTTGGCCAATCCAGTACAATGTTATGCATCAGTTTACCTCAGTAAAGTTGTGGGGAGGGGAGGAAAAGTATAGCAGTGAAAAATGACTTAGATTTTTAAAATTAGCATTTATGGCCCATTACAGTTATGAGATATACAATGCTATATGAAAAAGAATAATAATTGTTATTCTTTCATATCATTTTTATCCAAGCCAGTTTCAGTCTTTATTTCCAATATATATTTTTGGTGGTTGTTTTTAATGGGGTCTACCACATTTTCTTTGTTTAAATATATTTTTGTAACAAGACACTTTAATGATTTGAATTAAGTAGCACGAAATCTCTTCATCATTAGTCTCTATGAATGGATTTTAGGAGTTACTTCCAAACCTGGCAAACTTGGATCATGAGCAAAAGACAATACACATGTTTATACTTAAAAAGGTTAAATAAAATGAGAAATAGTAACAATAGGTTGGAATAAAATAAAAGCTGACTTTCTCTTGAAGACTTCCAGTGCAGGAATATAAACATAGAATCAAGAATTTGTATTTAGACAGTAACATAAGAATGTTCAGTTTTGTTATAAAAGAGATGAGAAATTCACTGGAGAATAGGACTAAATCTTCATATGTGGTTCAGTAACCTAGTCATTGGACTCTGTTTAGTTAATATAGTGTTACATTATTTTCATACAGGGTTTTTCCATCCAGTAGACATAATTCTGTACTTTATTCCTAGTGCATCAGCTTCTAACTAACTTACCTCATTCTCTATGAGGATGGAGAGACGTATAAAGAATGTGTTATTATAGTTGGGAATATTCAAAGATGGAAGAAAAGGAAATAAGCCTTCCCCATTCATAGATGTATCTGTTGCTGAGAATCCATGAAAAAATAGAAATAAGGAAATAAAAAGTAACTTAGAAATAATGCACTAGCCAATAAGGCAGAATACAGGGACCAGCACAAATAACACCCCTTTTTTATTACAAAATCATAAGCATGTAATTCTGTAACATAACAATATCACACTCAAGCACACCGTATAACATTTTAGGTGAAATGTTCAAATTAAAACTATAAATTATTACACCCATATTATTATCCTACCAACCACATTCAAGCAGGCGTTACTTCTGCGGGACCCTGTATATGTCTGGATTCATTTTTATGTATTTTAATCTTTTTTCCTATTAATCTGTTATAATGCTTTTTAATACTACCTATAAGAGCAATAAAGTTATTTGCATCTACCTTGTGCATTATTTTTCAGCGCAATAGATTGTGACTTATATGTCAACTATAATTTAAAAAATAGTTTGCGACTCTATATAAAAATTACTTATTTAAAAATGTTTGCATAGAAGAGATGTTAAAAGGAGAAAAATGAACCAGGACGCTTTGTTTTTCCCCAAGTATTCTTTATAGATTGCTGCAGGAAAATTTTTATATGTACTAATTTGTAAGTGATCTGCCTTTGGCTTCTATAATATTCCCTCACTCAAAAATTGAGAAATTTTGGCATAGGCTTAAACATGAAACTTTGAGGTGGAAAAGTGCAAATCATCTGATCAAAAATATAATTAGTAAAAGAGTATCTGATAGAAGGAAACCAAGTATTCAGGATTTATTATTTTTGTTTTTCTTACTCTTTAAGAAAACCTCTTGGTAGATGAAGGAAAACCTCTGTTTGGAGCACTTCAGAATAGACAGGTATGTATGTTCTTAGAGGGTACATGTAACTCATGGGATGCTTTTTTAGGGAGTCCACAGTTGATTTATCTTTGAAAAAATTCTTTATTCACTAATTCTGTAAAATTAGCAGAATTCTATGTTTTTCTATGTTTTGGGGTTTTTGGTTCTTTTTTTTTCGGAGCTACTTCAGTCTCAGACTGAATGACCGTTATACACTTTAGAGTTTACTCAGTCGGTGGCTCTGTGTAATTCAGAGGTTTCAGATGATACTGGTTAGTTTTTTTCTCCCCTTCTCTGTTTATTGCCAAATTAGAAATCTACATTTTTCCTTCTCACTAACTTTGCATCATCATATAACATTAATTATTAATGCTGGCTTAGCTCTAGATCAATCACCGTACTGAATTCAGGAATAAAACTAAGCTATTTGGTTCCTTGATGAGCATATCCTGACGCTACAGGAATATACTCAGGCCTAAGCTCCATAACCTCATAGCCTCATATGGGCCCTGAAAACAGTACTCAAGAAATGTGCTCTGTAGCCCTGTAAACACAGAATGTGTAACTGAGGACTTCCTAGACCATCCCCTTCCTAGTCAATTACCCTCTTAATTTTCTGATAGTTGGCACAGGGGACTTGTAATGCACAATGGGCTTCTGATCACTTTGTGTTCCAGAAATAAGAGCACTGTTCCCTGAATTCAGTGGGTTTTTGCCATAATTTTAGAATTTCTATTAATGTATTTATTTGCACAGGCCTCAGTAGAATAAATTAGACCAGGCATTTAAGAAATTGACTCTGGGGAAAATGAATACCTAAATGAGAATTGAAATGTTACAGCTTTAGTACCTCTTTGTCATGGGAAATCTGTTAAAAATTTGGCAAGATTATAAAACTTTTTAGAAGTATTAAAAGCACTGAAATTTTCAAGAATGTGCAATGTATGATAAGTCTGCAACTCATTCTTGCAGACTGAGATTTATTTTTACAGTGAATGACTTAGGTCTTTTATCTTCCCTTTTCTTTTTATATTCCCCTCTTTTACAATCTAGCATAATGGTCTAAAAGCATTAATGCAGTTTGCCATTGCACAGAGGAGTACCTGTCCTCAGGTCCTGATACAGAAACATCTGATTCGTCTCCTGTCAGGTAGAGCCTTCTCTGAATTATTATTATTATTATTATTATTATTATTATTATTATTAATTGTTTTATTATATACATGTCTTTTCCATCACATTAATGGCAGTGTATTTTGTTAGGAAACCACACACTGCACTCATTTTGAACACTCACAAAAACAAAAAACAAAACACACAGTTGTCCCTATAATACCTGATTTTTTTAAGTATCAGGTATTTTCCAAATGTTTTCAGCATATGTCCCTTATATCCACCTAGGGACTTTCTTGAACCAGCTTCCACAGCCACTAACATCCTTGTATCCCAGTCTGGTTAGAAAGGGGAACAATGACATGGAAGATCATTTTAAAATATGTTTAATTTTTCTGGTGAATCAAGGTCAAAGTTATGTACAATAATAAAAATGTAATCTCAGAATACAGGTTTATGCATCTGTGCTCTTTTCTTTGAGAGACAGGCTATGTAACAGCTGATTTTCTTAGGATCTAACAACTAGAAATTAACTAAATTCATATGATGCTCTCAATTAATATAAAAGTAAAAAGAAGAATTCGAGATTATACAGTTGTAGAATGATTTGGCTTTCTTTTTGGTTATCTTTTCCATTTGGGCATCTGTATTACAGAAGCTCCTCTGCACCTAAACAGGTCAAGCTTAACAATGACAGTTTATAGGTCTGCTTATTCCTAAGTTCAAAATATCACAGGTATGGTGGTTTAAACTCACCTTTTCCAAATATGTTTCTACAAAATAAGAGTCACTCAGTTTGTTTACGCTTTAAAGCCAGGCACAGTTTTCTGCCAGCTGATCAAGCAGGCTCCCTCCGAACCCCTCCACCCCCCTACCCACACCCCCGCCAAAATTCATGCGCTACTTTAGATTTAAAGTCTGGAGACAGGTCACTTTCCTCCTTGTCAATTAATCCCCACAAACTTCTTAAGCAGCTCTTCCTGAGCAGCTTTCTGCTCTCTCTGATGACGTGGGGATTCCACGGCTCCATCCAGGGCTGCCACCTAAGTTTCATTAGAACTTCCAATATGCTCAGCTTTTACATTTTCAAATTAACTTCCAGTTATATCCTGAATTAACCTCACACTAATAAGAATCTAATGTTGATGCTGTTCTCCTAGCCACACACTTAAAATTTTTTCCTTTTTTAAAAAAATTTTTTTCTTATTGGTCAGTTGGATAGGCCCAGAATTTTGCTTATGTTACATGTGCCTGTCTTTGCTATGTTGAATAGTTTGTCCTGTTTGCATAGTACTATTTTGGTTTTGTTTTTAATTTTTTCATATCTCTTTTCATTACAGTCATAATTTGGAGACCTTGTTTTACTGCACTTCCAAATAATCTCTCTGCTTTTGCACTTACCACAGATTATAGGATTTATGGTTTTTTTAACACCTCAAAATAAGGAGCAAACATGCAGACTAATTTACGTCATTATGGATGGCAGGGACTATAATAGTGCATAATCTCTAATTAGCAGTAACAGAATTGATAATGTTGCTCTGTAGTGTTGCTATGTGCCTATATATATGTAAGTTTGTTATGTGAAAAGTTGTTAGCAGCAGCATTATTATTTGTAAGGTGTTAGGACTATAAATTATATACAGGTTGAAGCAAAAATAGATTTACAGTTGTTCACTTGGGAAGTACAATAATAAATAATACAAGAATAAACTGTGTTTCACGTACTCACAAGTACTCACAAATACACAAAACACAGTTTATTCTTGTATTATTATTAATTAATTGTATTTTCCATGCCAACTACTTACTTTTGCTCCACCCTATATACGGGTGTAAGATGTGGTCCCCGCCATTATAAGGCTTATGATTGGATTAAAGAAGCAGAACCTCTGTGAAAACACATTATAAAGTAGTCGAATAGCAGATGTATGTTGCAAATATGTGATTCAAGAATCGACACATGGAAGAGATCACTATAGGGCTCTGCTGTTCTCTAACAGGTTCGGTTTTGAATTGAGTCTCTCAGGGATGGTTCATAAGGATAAGTTGAGAGGAACAGAGAAAGCAGTCTAAGCACAGGGCACAATTTGAACGGAGACTGAGGAGGTAGAGAAGTTTGTAGTATGTTCACATAGACAAGATTGATAGGAGTAGTGGTACTGGTAGGTAGAGAAACGTAAGGCAGTTTTGATAAAAATAAAGGTCTTAAATGCCCCAGTAAGAAGTCTGAATTTAATTCTTTAGTTTATTAGGAATTTTTGAAATGAGCAATAGTATTGAGCAATAGTATTTGAAGGTTAATTTGATATTACATAGGTTGGATCCGGAAAGGAAAAATTAGAGGGATACACACACACACACACACACACACACACACACGAGAGATACGTGTATATATGGATGTAGGCGCAGAAATTAGGGAAGGAATGGGGTGGGATGCTCACGGGCAAGATTTTGAATTAAAATGAGTAACAATGGTTGAGACCTGACTGGTGTTGCCTGAGTGGGTTGGGCGACATCCTGCAAACTGAAAGATCACCTGTTTGATTTCCGGTTTCCTGTTGGGGTCGATTCCTAGTCAGAGCACATGCCTGGGTTGCAGGCCAGGTCCACTGTTGGGGTCATGAAAGAGACAACTGATCAGTGTTTCTCTCCCTCTCTGTCCCCCTTCCTTTAACACTCTCTAAAAATACATTTTAAAAATATTTTTAAGAAATTATTTTTAAAAAATGACAAAGATTGAGAGGGAAGTCCACAATGGAGAGCTGTTTTGTGTGAAAGCTAATGAAAATTGTTTTTAATATGTTGATTCTGCAGTAGCAATAGCACATACAGTGCTCATTGCCAAGTATGTGCTAGGTACAGTATCTTTTTATATAATCTCATTTCTTCATCCTTTAAAGAAATCATTATCCCCATTTGTAGATGAGGAAACTAAGTCCCAGAGAAGTTGTATGACTTGACCAATGTCATAAAACCAGTAAGAGGCAGAACAAATATTTGAACCCAGCCCTGATTATAGAGCCCATGCTTTTCCCGCTGTATCACATAAGCTTTGCTGAAATGTTTAATTTACTATAAAGGGAGAGTTTTAGTATGGATGAAATGAAAATATGCATGCCAAAATTAACTTTTCATTTCAAAAGAATTTAAAAATAATACATTCAGCAGCCAGCAAAAGAAGTTTCACAACTGCCTGTAAGAAAAATTTATGACAGCCCTTACCCATGTGGCTCAGTTGTTTGGGTGACCTCTCCTGAAGCCAGGGGTCTCCCATTTGATTCATGGCCAGGTACTTGCCTAGGTTGCGGGTTTGGTCAGGAAATATTAATCAGTTGGGGTGTGTGCAGGAGGCACCCGATTAATTTTTCTCTCTCACATCAATGTTTCTCTCCCTCTCTTTCTCCTTCCCTCTCTCTAAAACTAAATAAATAAAATCTTAAAAAAAAATCGATGGCAGATAAAGTGGCAGAAAAGGTAATAGAATTTAGGAGGGATTAGGCATTATTAAAATGTCCCGAGAATAAAACAATTTATAGCATAGAAGAAAATAAGACAGGTAGTGTCATGGACATGTTAATTGATATATCAGAAATACTACTGAAAAATTTTAATAAGTGGAAGTGAGAGCTAGAAACAGCAAGTGACTTGTCAGGAACAAACACCTTGTTAATGACAAGGCCCTGGGATCACTTTAGTTTGTTTTATAAAGTCAATATTAATAACACTTATTGAATGGTTACCATTTGCCAGGCTTGGGATAAGTGCTTTAAATACTTATGTAAATGAACCTCCCCAAAATTTTGTGTATAGTGTAAACTTAGAGAAGTTAAGTCACTTGCTTATGACAAATAATCACAACCAGTACTGGAACCCATTGCTCTTAACTTGAATGCTTTTTGTTTAGAGCCTTGGACCTGGGGTTAAGAAATTGACCTAGGGTGGAAAAAGTCTTCTCACCTTCATTTGCAAAAATAATAGCTTTATTGAAATACAGTTAATCTCATTTTTATATATACACAACCCTTACTGTTGTTTTAAATTCTTGATTTTACTTCCTTCTCACTGTTTCCCTCATTTGTGAATTTAGAGACTGACCAATTAGAAAAACAATATCTGCATGTCTGTCCAATCCTCAAACCGTATAAGCTGTTGTTTTGTTCAGGAGGATCTTCGCCATCCTCATTTCACTTATACTGCTTTGCATGCTCTTCCTGCTTCCTACCTCAAATTTATTCACATATTTTATCACAGAATATTTAGAAATTTATAGGTAAGGGGGTAAAAGTAGTAGGGAACATTGTATAAAACTAATTCTTATTCATTCAGCAAATATTTATTGAACAATCTTTATTTGAGTTATCTTAATTTTTTTACCTTTTTCTCCTATATCTTATCCTTAACCCTTAAATTGAATCCAAGGCCTTCTAGGAGCCTTTTCTCAGTTCAGTTTATATTTAATTATGGTTCCCATATCTTAAAGGTGTGATGTACCAGTGTATCAGTTTCTTTATTTTATAACCAATTTATATTTTTATTTCAGATATTTATATTTTGCTTTATATTTAACTACATTGCTGTTTTACTGACTGAATTTTATTTATTTATTAATTTATTTATTTTAGTTGTCCTTCCTAACCTAAAATCAGAAGATACACCTTGCCTTCTATCTGTAGATCTATTTCATGTATTGGTAAGTGTTCAATAAAATTTTATTAAAAGTCACTCAGGTTTATAATTTCATGTGTTTTTGTCATTCAAATTGATGTTCTTTGTTCAGTATTATAAATTATTGGTGTTTAAACTATGAAGTTGTCTCTTTTGTTTATTTCATTTACAAATAGATACAGATTTCACTGAGACCATCAAAATCACTGTAAAAATGGAAGCACATTTACTCTTTACTTTGTATGTGGTCCTACCATGCTTGATTATAATTAGCTGGTATCTATACAAGCAATTTTTTTTTTTAATATATAATGCTTTCCCTCTCCCCCTTTTTCCTAATTTATTTCTGTTATAAGCAGTGAATGGTAGCATTAGCTATCTTAAAACTATTAGTTATTTGGTGGTAGGGACCAGCTATGGACACAGGCAGTCTTCCCCCAAACACCTATGGATGATGGGTAGCAACTGTTTTGTGAGTATCTTGAAGAATATTTTTATCCCTGTAATGATTTCGTTCCTTCAAAACAAGTTCTTAGGGAGAACAGTGGTAAGATTGGGAGCATGGAGTTTGTGTTAGCCAGTATCATCCCTCATTTTCCAGGCCTCTACCCAGTGATTAAAAAGAATGCTGGTAGACTGGGCCCTAACTCCTGAGAATTTGATTTGATTGAACTGGGGTGAGGCCTATGTATCAGTGCAATTTAAGAGCTCCCCAAGTGATTGTAATGTTGAATCTCCTGAACCCCACAGGGTTTGAGACCACTGCCTAGAACTAGAATAAGTAGACCCAGCAAAGGGATAACCTGTTTGGTGATGATGTTTGTCCTTCATTTATGGTACATTATATTATAAGGTATTCTGTTGAATAATTTGGAAAAATTTGATGGTTATTTTAAAAAACCATATATACTATAGCATCTAATGCCCTTTATAGCTAGTTATGAGATTAATTTATGTTGTTCTCTGTTGTTACCCATGTTGATATCCATTTTCTCTTATAGGTAGGTGCTGTATTAGCATTCCCATCCTTGTATTGGGATGACACTGTTGATCTGCAGCCTTCATCAATTAGTTCTTCCTATAACCACCTTTATCTCTTCCATTTAATTACCATGGCACACATGCTTCAGATACTTCTTACCATAGACACAGGTAAAGTTCCCATCACTTGTTAACTGTACATAACATTTGCCCATGATTTATTGGTCAAAATTATGTGCTTGTGGTTAAGCATATATTGCTAAGTTCTATATTATGTCTGTTGTTGAAGGATCCTTCATCTGTTTCTTTATGGATGCTATTTAAATATGTATAGTTATAAATTCTTATGTAATAATAAATATTTATTAAATATCCATGTTTAACAAGACTGTGATTTTGCTCTTTTTTAAAAAATATATTTTATTGATTATGCTATTACAGTTGTCCCATCTTTTTTCTCCCCTTTGTTCCCCTCTATCCTGCACCTGCCCTCCCACCAGCATTCCCCTGACCCCTTAGTTCATGTCCATGAGTCGTACATATAAGTTCTTTGGCTTCTCCATTTCCTATACTATTTTTAGCCTCCCCTGTCTAGTTTGTACCTACCATTTATGCTTCTTATTCCCTGTACTTTTTCCCCCATTCTCCGCCCTCCTCCTCCCTGCTGACCTCCATTTCGGTGATTCTGTCCTGTTCTAGTTGTTTGCTTAGTTTGTTTTTGTTTTTGTTTTTAGGTTCAGTTGTTGATAGTAGTGAGTTTGTTGCCAATTTACTGTTTATTGTTTTGATCATCTTCTTTTTCATAGATAAGTCCCTTTAACATTTCATGTAGTAAGGGCTTGGTGATGATGAACTCCTTTAACTTGACTTTATCTGTGAGGCACTTTATCTGCCCTTCCATTCTAAATGATAGCTTCACTGCATAGAGTAATCTTGGATGTAGGCCCTTGCCTTTTATGACTTTGAATACTTCTTTCCAGCCCCTTCTTGCCTGTAAGGTTTCTTTTGAGAAATCAGCTGATAATCTGATGGGAACTCCTTTGCAGGTAAATCTCTCCTTTTCTCTTGCTGCTTCGAAGATTCTCTCCTTCTCTTTAATCTTGGGTAATGTAATGATGATGTGCCTTGGTGTGTGCTTCCTTGGGTCCAGCTTCTTTGGGACTCCCTGAGCTTCCTGGACTTCCTGGAAGTCTCTTTCCTTTCCAGATTGGGAAGTTCTCCTTCCTTATTTTTTCAAATAAGTTTTCAATTTCTTGGCCTTCCTCTTCTCATTCTGGCACCCCTATGATTCGAATGTTGGAGCATTTAAAGTTGTCCCAGAGGTTCCTAAGCCTCTCCTCATTTTTCTGAGTTCTTGTTTCTTTACTCTGTTCTGGTTGAATGTTTATTTCTTCTTTTTGCTCTAAATCATTGATTTAAGTCCCGGTTTCCTTCACTTCACTGTTGGTTCCCTGTATGTTTTTCTTTATTTCACTTTGTATAGCCTTTACTTTTTCCTTCCTTTTGTGACCAAACTCCACCAATTCTGTGAACATCCTGATTACCAGTGTTTTGAACTCTGTATCTGATAGGTTGGCTATCTCTTCATCTCTTAGTTCTATTTTTGGAGCTTTGATCTATTCTTTCATTGGGCCATATATTGTTTTGTCTCCGCAATCCTATTACATTGTGATGGGTGGAGCCTTAGGTGTTCACTAGGGTGGGGCAACCCACGTCACTGCCTTGTGGCGCTGTATGAGGGGGAGGGGTCTAAGAAGGAACAATGCTGCTTGCTTGGCTTTTGGCAAGCTCTCAGTCACTTCCTCTACTACCCACAAGCAAATTGGGACCTTCTGGTGCAGATTCCCAGGTGGTTTTTTTGTACGTTCTAGGATTCTGTGGGTCTCTCAAACAAATTCTTTTGTGAGACTGGCAGTTTCTCCTGCCGCTGCAAACCCCACAGGTTTTTACAGCCAGAGTTTTTGAGGCTTTCTTTTCCTGTACTAGAACCCTGGGTTGCATGGTCGATCTCCCTCTCTAGTTGTTCCGCCCAGTTTATCCACATGCACATGTGGGACTACCTGGTCTGCCAGCTGCAACCTTGCTGTGTGTCCTCTCCACCATGGCTGCCCATCTCTGCCCCTCCTACCAGTCTCCATGAATGCTTCTTCTTTAACTCCTTGGTTGTTGGACTTCCATACAGTTTGATTTTCTGGCAGTTCTGCTTATTTTTTGTTTTTAAATTTGTTCTTCTTTTGGTTGTGGAAGGAGACAAAGTGTATCTACTTATGCCTCCATCTGGGCCGGAAGTTCTCGATTTTGCTCTATTTGTTTCTCCAGGTAATATACTGACAAAGTTTACCTAATAGGTTTAATATCAAAATCAACTAGTTAGATTGAGAACAAGGGAAAGAACGACACTTGACTAGACATTATTTATTATCCTGGAACTATTAAATTGAGGTGTAGTTTATAAACTGAATAGCCAGTTTATAGATTTATCTTTCAGAATTTCTTTTTCAGGGCTCTCCCTTGCTCAGGTTCAAGAAGACAGTGAAGAGGCTCGTTCTGCATCTTCCTTTTTGGCAGAAGTGTCTCAATATATAAGTGGGTGAGTAGCAGCAGTCCATTTGTTTAATCTGCTTCAGTATTATTTTAATATTTCCACGTCTTTGTTTAGTTGTTTGGCAGTATAACTTTTGAATCATTTTAATTCAAGTTTTTAAAAAGGAGTTAAGGGCTTTTGGAATAAGAACTAGCCATTTATTTTTTTTCTAAGACTGAAACAAGTTTGGCACATCTTTACTCTTAGAAACTGTTATGGGGATATAGGCAAAGGATGATAGAATTTTTAACAAATGGCAGCATTTTAAATTTAAATAAATGTAGAAAGTAGAAAATAAGTTGTCCTTTTAAAGCAATTCATATAGTTGATGAACTTAACTACTTAGAGAGGTTTATTTTTTTAGGCTTTTTCAATAATATGTGAAATATATAGGCAATGCAGAGGTTAAGACCAAAAGTATAATAGGAGCGATCTGCTAAGCTTACCTGCTGCCAAGGTCTCCTCCTTGTTTTCATCTTCCTCATAAGTCTTTTTTTTTCTTTTTCTTACTTTGGGTACTGAATGTGTGTGTTTTTATTTTTATGAAATAGACCATTTTTTAGAGCTGTTTTAGATTTACAGAAAAATTGAAGAGAAAGTATAGCATTCCTATTTATTCTCTCCCTCTACCAATTTCTCATATTATTAATATCTTCCATTAGTGTGGTACATTTGATAAAACAATATTAATATATTGTTATTAACTGGAGCCCATAGTTTACATTGGGTTCACTCTTTGTGTCATACCATTACAGTATCACATACAGTAGTTTACCAGCCTACAAATCACCAGTTAATTTTAATATAGAAATCAGAAAAGTATTATTTTTAGCTAACTTAGCTGCTTTGATTAGTTACAGATAAATATATCTGCTCCACATTTCATCATAGGATTAGGAAAAAGAAGAATGTAGCTTTTGGTCTTAAAAACCTACATGAAAGTTCTGGCCAATGTGGCTTAAAAGGTTGTAGGTTCAATTCCTGGTGAGAGCATATAACTCAGGTTGCAGGTTCAGTCCCCAGTTGGGGTCCATATGGGAGCAACCAATCAGTGTTCCTCTCACATCGATCTTTCTCTTTCTCCTCCCTCCACACCACCCCCTGCCTCTAAAAGCAATGAAAAAATGTCCTCAGGTGAGAATTAAAGTAAAGTAAAATAAAATAAAAATCTACATGGTAAAAGATGCAAGATTTGTGGTTTTCTTTAGGAAACTATTAGGAGATTTAAAAACTGAAGCTATAGCTAGTTAAATATTTTGTTTTAAATGTTTAAAAATTAAAAGGATAAAAAACTATTTGAAATATCAGGGGCGTCCAACCTTTTGGTGTCTCTGGGCCATACTGGAAGAATAAGAATTGTCTTGGCCCACACATTAAATAAATTGTGACATGTAATCACACACACACACACACACATCTCGTAATGTTTTAAGTAAATTTACAATTTTGTGTTGGACCACATTCATAGCGACCCAGGGCTGCATGCTGCCTGTGGACCGCAGGCTGGACACCCCTGATTTAAATACTTAGTTAAATTTTTGTAAGTGTGTTTAAAATCTAGAGTTTTAGTCTCATCAGTATTTTCTTCCATTCTGGAATTATTGCCTCTTAGCTGCAGTGGGTGTGATATTCCTGGCTGGTATTTGTGGGTCTCACTGAAGAATGGCATCACCCCTTACCTTCGTTGTGCTGCATTGTTTTTCCACTATTTACTTGGAGTAACTCCACCTGAAGATCTGCTGACCAGTAAGTAGAAAAATGAGATCAGAGTAGTAAATGAAAGACTATTTTCCTTACCTTCAGCCTCAAGAATACAGGATGAGAGCACACAGTACCAATTCTTCATTCCTTCACTCTGAACATGTGTGCCCCTGTCCTGGTGTAGGTTAAAGGTCAGGCCAAAAACCAGATTATAATCTACAAAACCTGCTTGTGGCTTCTCTCTGTGCATAGTTAATGTGCTTGAATTCACAGAATGCCTGCATGCAGAATATAACTCATAGGGTAAGATATATAAGAAACTGGAAACATTGGTTGCTCTTAGGGAGGAGAACTATTTTGACTAGGTGGAAGAAAAGCTTTACTGTACACGCTATTATTTAAATTTTGAACATGTGTCTCTATTTTTAAAAAATGAAAGTGCTCCTGGGAAAGGACTGCAGTATCAAACCAAGGCCATGTTTATTTAATAGTCATTTTCTTTCTCCTTTACGTGCCTTAAATCTAGATGAAAGTAGAGGAGGCTTCCTTGTGGCTTTGTATGGGTAAAAATCAAAACACTTGTTTGATTTTGGAAGAGTCACCAAAATTGCTCATAGATTCTTCCTTTTATCCTTTGAGATTAAACTTACCAGGTCAGCTTTACTGGCTATCAGTTGGGGTTTTTTTAATTTTTTTTTTATCTTGAACTCATTTTAGTAGGATTTATGGATCTAGGTTTATCCTGATCCTATATAAAATAGGATGCTATTTTCCAAATAGTTACTACCATTACCGATCTATTGTTTGAAGTTTTAAAAAATCGTGTATTAATCTATCTAGTTGCTGCTGTAATATGTCAGTTAAAGTCCTTTGTTTTATTAGGAGGAGACCAAATATAAATAGACAGATTAATAGCTATGTCAAAGTGGTGATAAGCGCTACAAAGAAAAATAAAGCAGGTCATGGACATAGAGAATGCTGAGACCAGAATAGATCATTCTTTTAGGTAGAAAGTCATGGAAGTGTTTTCTGTGAGGAGACATTGAGCAAAGAGACATTGTAAAAAGAGAACTGGGTTGAACTGGGTAAGTTGGCAGAAGAGTATTCCTAAGCAGAAGGAGCAATAAATGCAAAGGCTTTGCTTTGATGAGTCAAAGAATAGTAAAGAGAAGGGTGTGGCTGAAGCATAATGAACAGCGGGGAGGGTGGTAGAAAATGAGGTCCAGGAGGCATCCAGGGGCAGGCCAGGCAGGGCCTTTCGGCCACAATGAGGACTTTATGTTTCATATCATGTGGTGGTTTGACATTGGAGACATCTCATCAGGAGAATGACTCAGTCAGATTTATAGTTTAAAAGGATCACTTTAGCATATTTGCTCCCTACCATTTTACAGAGTACAAGATATACTCTATAGACTATAGAGAGTATAGAAATGAACATAAACAGCGAAGAAACTCTATTAACAGGTTGACCAGGTAAGAACAATGTGCTTATTAAATGTATTTTTATTCTCTTGCAGATTCTGCAGAAGGAGAATACAGTGCACTCTGTAGCTATCTATCTTTACCCACGAATTTGTTCCTGCTTTTCCAGGAATATTGGCATACCGTAAAGCCCCTCATCCAGAGGTACTGTGGGAACAAAATATCATTGTTGAGTTATTGTACAGTTTGGAAATTTTAAATTAAAATTACTTGCCAGCTTTTAAATTGATTCACATTGATTGAAGGGGATGGCAAAAATATAGGAGATTCCTAATTCACCCACTAAAGGAATTGGGGATAAGACTAACACTCATGGGCAACTGGAATTTCTACTTGTTCCACCATGATTAACATTCATGGTACTTGTTTTCCCCAGAGCTACTATCTCATCATCTCAGTTTTAAATTGGTGGGGGGTGGGGGGGTGCATTGGTAAGAGTCATGTTGTCAGCAGCCACAGTGTTAAAAGAGCCCCCTTTGGGGCTATATCCAAAACAGTAGCACATCTCACATGGTAGCGCACATCTCAGGAGAGTGACTGAGGCGGAAAAAAGTATCATTTGGTAGATCAAAGGTGTGTCAGTTAAACTTCCTGGGGAGAAATGTGTCTTTCAGAAAAAAATTTTTTCTACCCCATTATTTACTGTCCTTCCTGGTCACTCTTTACCCTCCTAAATCTCCAGTCTCCTTACCCTAAATCTTTGTTGTCACCATTTTCAATCATTTTTATAATCAGTTTTGTGTTGTTTTTACTTTATTTCTCCCATGACTGACTTTAGTCTCTTCAATTTGTCTGCCTGTTTCCTTAATCAGTGTTTTCGCCTCTTTCATGTCCAGGTCAGGATTTGTGTGAGTGCCTGCCTGTCTTCTGTCATCCTTCTCTGTGCTCCCATCTCTTCTGTTAGGTTCTTTTCTGTTTCCTCATTTCTCGTGAGGTATCCTTATCTCTAGTGTGTTAAAAATGAGTCAAAGTGGGTCAGAAAAATCAGTGTCATGCTCTGTGTTGAGTATGATAATCACAGTAGGTTCTATTAATTTTACTTTTATATTCTTGAAATTGATACATTTTGAACTTGCTATATCTAGTATAGTCAAGTGATAAAAGTTTAAACTTTGAAACAGAAAATCCTTACCCTTTGTACCATTCCTGGCCCTACTTGCCTCAAAGCCTTTCCTCTTCATCCTGTGCTCTGTAATGCAGGAGACTGACCCTGGCAGGCCTTCTCAGTCTCTCTTCCCTTGTCCGTTGGCTTCCGCCTGCGTTCAGTCAGTGGGTAGCACTGGCAGGATATTGGAAGCTAGGAGGATGAGAGACACCTAAGGACTTGGACCACCTCTCTCAGCCTTTCGGGGTGTCTCTGGCAGTGGCTGTAGCTCTTCTCTGGCTCCATTTCCCACCAGACAAGGCTGCTGTGGTTCCATCATCCACTGGTGACCCCAGCCCCTGGGCTTCAGTAATACCATTATTCCCTTTTCTTCCTCCAGCCCAGGAGGGGTGGGAGGCTCTGGTTATTGGCTAATTTTTGGGTTGCCTCGCCTTTTTGTCTCCTGCTTGGCTTCTCAGCCCTTCTGTTACCTTTTATTACCAGTCCCTGTTATTAAAGTCCCTCTTGTTAAAGTACTTAGAATGGTTTTTATTTTTCTAGCAGGACCTTGGTTGATAAACCCTTTTAAAAAGAACTTAATAAAAAGAGGGGGAAAATAAATAGGAAGATACAAAAAAATGTAAGGGAGAAAAGGGGAAAGATGTAAGATGAAAGAAGTCTAGAAGAAGGAACTTGGAAAGAAGGGACAGAAAGCTTTGGAGAGAATAGTTCGATGACGAATATTGTACTAAAGTTGTGATGACTGATTTGCTTTTCCTCTTCACGCCCCATATAGGTGGTGTGCAGATCCTGCCTTACTAAACTGTTTGAAGCAGAAAAGCACCGTAGTCAGGTCGGTTTTACATTTCAGTCCTCCCGCCATCAACAGGTTGTTTTTCCAAAACTAGTCGGCTTGTGGAGCATGCTTTCTAGTTTGTCTTCGTCATTCTCACTCAGTATGTTGTTTCCTACGTTTCTGTTAGGTCTTTGCCAGAAATCAGATTCTTCCTACATGTGTTTCTTTCTTGAAGTGGCTGCCCATTTCCCAAGTAGTTTGATGCCTCCAGCTCCTCTTCCTTAAGCTTGTGCAAGCCTATTAAAAGGCAAAGGAAGAGATGGCATCTTGGAGCTGCTAGTCTGTTAAAATCCAAGGGTACTGACCTTATTCCTAGAAACTACTTTTTTCCTCTGAGAGTACAGCAAGATATACATAGAAGTATTTCCTCTCCTCTTCCCTATCTGTGTGCTTTAAAACTACCCAACAAAACTTTTCTGTAACCCTGCTATCTCCCTTAAGTTATAGCTCAGTAAAATCCACCTCTTCCTCAAGGACTAATTTAAATATCACCTCCTCCCAGAAGCCAACCTTTATATATCGTCTCCTGTGTGTGTTGGTGTGTAAGCATATGTGTCTGCCACACCTAGATCACTAAGCGGTAAACAAGGGCCAGAACTGCATGCTTATATTCTATGTATACCCTCCAGAGCCTGGGGTATATTATGTACAGTGTCTAATTTTCATTCAGATTGAATTGTATCAATAAACAAGCAGAGGAGTTGACCCTCCAGACTTAAATACTAACAGCAGTACCATTTTTCTATTGCTAAAGCAAACATTGTGAGACAGTGTACATTTGCCACCTTCTTTTATTATCTTTTCTCATCCCTTGAACACTTTTACCTTCCCTGTAAATGTGCATATGCTATCCACCCTTTAACCCAGGTTTAGTGATTTAGAGATTATAGATCCAGCTCCTGTGCCCAAATGCAGTAGTATTCACATCACCAAGAAAAGAAAGATCTTTCTCTCTAGAGAGAAAAGTTTAAAAGATGAGTACGTATTTTAGAACTGTTAATCTCATACCATATTTCCTTTTTTCCAATTCATTGTGTGCTTTTTAAACATCTGCTGATTTCCCAGCATGGTACTTAATACTCTGGGAGAGTTAAAAGACATTAACACATACAGCTTTTGGTAATGGGTAGTTTACAATCGAATTATATACATAAATTCAAGACATAAGATAAAGTATAATACAGAGGTGGGCAAAATTAGGTTTACAATTGTGAGTATGCAAAACACAATTCTTTTGTTATCTATGTATTAATTCTATTATTTATTTGCATTATTTGCCTTATTGTTATTATTTTGTAGCCTTACTTATGATTTATCTTTTAGGTAAAGATGGCTGATAACTTAATCTACTTTTGTGCATGTCTATATGTGGAATATATTGTTAGTGCTATAGAAATTTTTTAAAAAGTAAAAGATTCTTAATGACACAAGGTTAATCTTAGAGGAGATCATTTTTAACTGAACATAGAATGCATTATAGAATTTAAATTGCTTGAGATTTTAGAAAACAATTTTATGTTATTCAGATGGCTTTCCCCAAGGCATGCAAGCAAGGCTTTTGTTGTGTCTAGTGTGGTGACAATGACTAACATTTTCAAATATGCATCAAGTACTGACTATATTATGTTTCACTTCAGTATCTTATTGAGACTTCAGCAGCTCCATGAGGTTCCTTGATATTCATGTAAAAGTTCTTAAATCATCATGAGTCTTTTATGTCTCCTCCAGAATGTGTTATTAAATTAATAGTATACCTTATGTTTAAGAAAGTATAATATATTCATCCTCAGTTTCAGAGCAGGAATACAGGCTTAGGTTCAGTGACTTATCAAATGTTACAGAATTTAGGATTTGTTACTGGGTCTGTAGTGGAAGTTGAGTTTGGAAAGGAAGCTAGCTGGTGAAGGATTTGGAATTCTAGGCTGAGAAATTTGGATTTAATCTAGTCAATAGTGGAAATTACTATGGATTGCAAGTATAGATCCTTTTGTTATTTTTAAGACATTCTTTTATTGTTCAATTTTTTTATCTGGGCTTATTTCCTGATAAATAAAAGTGCTTTTTAAATTACATTTTTAGGTACCCTAGAAAAAGAAATCGATTGATAGAGCTTCCTGATGACTACAGCTGCCTTCTAAATCAAGCTTCTCATTTCAGGTAAGAAGAAATATATATTTTAAATTTTTTGAGCTTGCAGTTGGTATACACCACCACTAGCAAACTTATTTTATTTTTCCTTTATTTTTATTATTGACACTATTACAGATGTCCCCATTACCCCCCTGCCTACTTCCACTCAGCCCCTGAGCCCCCTTCCCTCTGGCCATCACCACACTGTTGTCTGTGTCCATGGCTTATGCATATATGTTCTTTGACTAACCCCTTCCCCTTCTTTCACCCAGTCCTCCCTCCACCCTCCCCTCTGACAGCTGTCAGTGCAAGTGTTCATCTGTACTGTAGAGTTCCAAAATAGTTGCTTCAGACAGTTCTTGCCAGATCAGTAGTTGTTTCAGTAGAGGAAATGATTCCTGGAGTTCCCTACTCCACCATCTTCTATGGCATCTGTCCTCAATTTTTTTTAAGATACAAGAACTTTCTCTCCCCTTCGCTTCCCTCTCTCCCCGGCCCCGTCTATGTCTCTCTCTCGTATTCCAAGAATGATTGTTTATTCATATATCTTTAAACACTGTTTTACATGCATTACAGTGTGGTAACCACATTCATTCGCTGCAATAACACTGAGAACCCCCTTTTTTTCCAAACAAAATCTATATAGACTTCCATTATAACAGTGAAACAGATAATAGTATTGTAACTCAGGTTTAAGCCTGGATAATGGCAAGAGTGAGTATACCCCTTGGCCTTCTTTGGTACCAAGTCCCTCTACTTCAGTCAGTTTAAACACTACTATAAAGCAGTGTTTCTCAAGCTGTCCTTTATCTTCCTTTTCCTTTTCACTGATCATTTTCAAATAAAAAAAATACTGGATAATTGGGACTGATGAGAAGCAAAATAAACAAGTTACATTCTACTTATTACTAATACCATGTGTGAATTACCTCAATTTTGTAAGAGAACAGTTGAGCTTAAACACATGATTCTCTATGATAAAATAGTGTCTTGTGAAGTTAATGATAATTTTTGTTTTACACTTACCTTGCTATAATATGATGTAAGTTATTTGAGCAGCATAAATTCGTGAGTAGAACATTACCAATGAAATGTCACCGTGTGGAGAAATGATATTCATACCTCCTATCTGCTTTAGCCATTGGTATGTGAATATTTCATATTTGAATCACAATGTATCATGTCTTGAAAACAGTAAATCAAAATTACTGTTGATACAATTATGTATCTTTGACACTCAGGTGGCATCACACTACCCCCCAAAGCAAACCGGATTGATAATTATGACATGAAACTAGCAGTGACTCGTAATAAAAGGCAAGAATCTCGGCAGCCTGAAAGTTGAAGCCCATTCAACACTTTATTGAGATGTACTAGTAACAGAGCATCCTATTTCCAAATTGCAGGGATTCCAAAGCTCATTTAGGAGCTTTGTAATGTTACTAAGCATTGTCCTGCAGCCAAACTTGTTAGTAAACTTAATTTAATTAGAACTCCCAGTAAACACAATTAACTCTTGAATTTTGTTTTAAAGATACCAATTAGCGTACAAGTGACAATTAGTAGTCCTTAATCATAGGTTAAGTAACCTGCTTTCATTTGAAAGAACCAAAGTAAGGGATTGCAGTTTAAGATCATTTTGAGGGCTGAAGAGTCTATCTTTGGTCTACTTTGAGAATCCCTGCCCTACAGAAATGACTAAGGAATGCTTTGAGCCATGATACCAGGGGTTTCAAATGGCCCAGTTAGGGCTTAGGCAGCTAGCTTATATTCCAGCCTCTGTCACCAGATAGAATTGATTTTGGTGTTGGCTCCCTGATGCTCGTCTCATACAGATTAAGATCTTAAGATCAACCAACTAAAGAAGTAGTTGAGTCACTTTATCTCTCAGCCCTCAAAATATTAGCTGAATTATTTCAAAGATTGCTTCTAGTTCTAAGCTCAGTGATTTCCCTAAACTTAGGGCCTCATTGCTACTGCAGAAGCCCAGTGAATAAGTGTTATCTCCCAGGCATTGAAAGGTATCTGCCATGCCATTGGCTCTTTGGGGGATCTGAAGAGTGTTAGTCATTAATCACAGTGAAGATCCTCCTGGATGATATTACTACTTACTGGTTTCAAGTAAAAATGAAAGTAAATCTTATGATCTCTGCCAGCTTTATTGTTACCACTAGTTTACATTAAAACCAAGCCATCTCTAGTGTAGGGTGGCCACTCAGGTGTTACACTGTAGGCATCACCACCATTTTCCTCTCTAAGATGGCTAGTGACTCAGACTTAGCGATCCTGTGCTTAAGGTGAAAGAAGATGTTGGCTTATTTAAAAGAGAGAGAGAGAGAGAGCACTATAATTACATTCTGGAGCAAACCCCTGAGAGAGAGAGAGAGAGAGCGCGAGCTATAATTACATTCTGGAGCAAACCCCTGGAAGTGAAAACCGTCCACTCATCTGCAGGAGACAGGAACGGAATGCCTAGGCAGAGTCCCTTTACGCCTCTGTAGACAATGGTGGTTTTCTTATCTTGCCTAAGAAACTGGGGATCAGAGAATAAATTGTTAATACTCTATTGGAGAGTCTAACCTCAATGTGGGCCTTTCTGGATGTCTCCTGTGGTTGCATTTACTTTTTACTGCTCAAATTAAGGAATTCTTAATGCTTCCATTATGTCCAGTATGCAGCAGAGATAGGAGCATAGGAAACTCCTTTGCATTCTAATTTTCTTTTAAAGGTTTTATTATTTATATTTTTTAGAGAGAGGGGAAGGTTGGTAGAAGGAGAGGGAGAGAAACATCAATGTGCGAGAGAAACATTGATCAGATGCCTCTTGCACGCCCCCAACTGGGGACCTGGTCTGCAACCCAGGCATGTACCCTGACCAGCACTTAAACGGGCGACCTTTTGGTTTGCAGGATGCCCAACCCACTGAGCTGCATCAGTCAGGGCAGGAAGTTAAAAGATGAACATTATCACTTTAATTCAGAGAGCGGTACCCCCTTTAGAGGGACATTACAGCAATGCTGTACCATGCCTCTATGTAAAATGTCTGCATCTCAAAGTGCTACTTGGCTTAAGTCAGTCACCTCTGTCACTTTTTCCGTCCTAAGAATTACTGTGTTTCCAGATGGAATGGACATCAACTCCAAGACTGCGATCTCTCGTTTCAACCCTAAAGATCTCAGTACCTCAAAGAAATGAGGGAGAAATGTGTTTGACCCCTTACTGTAAAATGTGATTTTAAAAATTGTGCATCTACAAGGTTATATTTCTCCAACACAGGACACAAGCTTGACTAAACCAATCAAGAGGAGGCAGTCGACTATAAATTATCATGTCAGGTGAAGACTAGATTCTATAAATACATCTTAGCCAAGGCATATTTAATTGCCAAACTTATGAGAATTTTCAGGACACTATATTTAATAATAAATTTTCTTACTATGGGTTAATCACAAGACTTTTTGGCTAACTCTTCCTAGGGGGAAGCATTAAAGAGGAATCATACATTAAATGTTTTCTTGTGTTTTAAGAGCTTTCTTAGCTGCAAGGCTGTCAGTGATGAAAATATGTTTCATTGCTAACTGGATATAGTATGCTTTTTTTATTTCTCCACTGCACTGAATGTTTCTTCCCTTTTGAGGTGCCCACGGTCTGCAGATGATGAGCGAAAGAACCCTGTTCTTTGTCTTTTCTGTGGGGCCATACTGTGTTCTCAGAACATTTGCTGCCAAGAAACCGTGAATGGAGAAGAGGTTGGAGCTTGTATTTTTCATGCACTTCACTGTGGAGCTGGAGTCTGCATTTTCCTGAAGTGAGTAGTATGTGATCTGGAAGCTTCAAAATAAATTTAGGGAATTTGGATTCAATCTGGAGGCCATTATAACAGGACAGTGTGTTGTTAGGATATGATACCAGAAGTTAGAGACCAGTTGTTCACATGAGATTGCATTTGAGAAGATATTACAGAATAAGTAATAAAAAATAAAGGAGGATTCTACTCACATTTTCATTATTTGTGGAAAATCTTTTTTTTTTTAAGATTTTGTTTGTTTGTTCATTTATTTATTTTTAGAGGGGATGGAAGGTAGAAAGAGAGGGAGAGAAACATCAATGTGTGGCTGCCTCTTGCAATCCCCCTATTGGGGGCCTGGCCCGCAACCAGGCACGTGCCCTGACTGGGAATCGAACTGGCGACCCTTTGGTTCTCAGGCCGGCACTCAGTCCACTGAGCCGCCACACCAGCCAAGGTTGTTTTTATGGAAAATCTTAAGTGAATATGATAAACTTTATATTGATTACTCTGGTATTGTATAATACTCAATATAGTGAAAGAGCTTAGGGTCCTAAAACTTATATTTTACAAGTACATGTAAGCCCTGGCTGGTGTGGCTCAGTTGGTGGAGACTCATCTGTAAACCAAAGGTTCACAGATTCAATTCCCCGTCAGGACACATGCCTAGGTTGTAGTTTAGTCACCACTCAGGGCATATACAGGAGGCAACCGATCAATGTTTCTCTCTCACATTGATGTTTCTCTCCCTCTCTCTCTCCCCTCCCCTCTCTTTAAAATCAATAGGCATGTCCTTGGGTGAGGATTGAAAATAATAATAAAATTAAAAAATGAAGGTATATGTAAATTGTTACTTTAAGATGTCCTTTGAATATTTTAATTTTTTTCATTTCCTGTGTCAACCAACCATTGTTTTCCCTAGTCTCTCAGCAAAAGACTGAGAGTGGAACAATAATCACTTATTTTATGAAAGAAGAATACAAATTGCGCTTGTGAGATAAAATTCAGAAAGATGCTTGTGCCTTTTTTCCCGTCTCCCCATGTAATGTACTTTCTATTTACATAAGCACTGATGTTTCACTACCTACGGCATATGTAATCACTGTTAGTAGGTGTAAGTTGGAATAATAAGGGGAATGACTGCATGGAAACCAAACCCCACACCTATTTTCTTCTTCTAGGGAACCTACAGCTAGTCCAACTCTGTTTTATAGTTTCTCTCTATAGTAATTATCACCTATGTACATAGGCATTTTTTAATAAAAGATAGTATTTATTATTAGAGAGAGAGAGGGAGAAACTTAGATGTGAGAGGAAAACATTAATAAGTTTTTCTGCTATGCACCCACACTGCGGATCAAACTGGTGACCTTTCACTTGTGGGAAGATGCTCAACCTCCTGAGCCATGTTGGTCGGGGCCACCAGCATTACTTTTTTATGTCTACATTTCTCTGCTGTAAGATCCCAGATACCTTCAAAATGGCAGTGGTTCTTTATAATCGATAGTATTGGCGGCTGGTTCTAACCAGAAAGGCTTGTCATGACCCGTCTGACCTGAGGTAATCAGACTGGGAGACACGGTTCTGGTCTTCTGTTATGCTCCTTTCTCTAGATTAACTTTGATGCAGGACCTGTTATTTGCACACACGCACTCATTACTTTTCCTGTCGGTGGTTTTGTCCTCCAGGATTAGAGAGTGCAGAGTGGTCCTAGTTGAGGGCAAAGCCAGAGGCTGCGCCTATCCAGCTCCTTACTTGGATGAATATGGAGAAACGGATCCTGGCCTGAAGTAAGTTGTTTTGTTTCGTTTCTTAACTTTAGTGGTCTTATTATATGTAGGTGGGAATAGTTCTTTAAACACAAAAGCTAATGCTAAATATTGAGAGATGTTTTTAAATAGCTGCAAATTAAAAATATCAAATATGTCATCCTAAATGTAACACATAATTTTCAACAACTTTATGCTTCTTTAAAATTTTTAAAGGTACCGACCATTCTAATGTTTACATGCTCTGTTAGTTTAATCAGCTGTTCTTCAGAATACTTAGGAGGTTTAATTGACACTGATATATGAAAGAAAGAAATCTGTAGTGTCTGTCCAGCAAGGGACTCTGGTTTAAAATGCTATTCATTGTTTCCATTGCAATACTTGAAACTTTTTATTAACCAGCTCTGTCAGCCTTCTTAGCTGTAGCAAAGCAAAATACTTAACAATCGTGTATTTTTCGGTATCCTTCCTGGTGTTGGGTACTGGAGGACTGCTAGAGAAAGAGGTGGTAAGGCACAATGATCCCAAAAGTACGTATAGATAAAGATTAGATCTTCCTACTGTGAACTCTCTTTGTTTAACTGAAATTTTGTTCTTTTGTAATATTAGTTGGAATAAATAGGCTTACTTGATGGGGCTTGAAACCTCTTAGATCATAGAGATTTGTTTTTATCCTGACAACATTTGACCTGTAGAGATACTCTCTGGATTGAGGGAGAAATAGTCTGAGTCATGAAAGTTGTTAATGACAAAGGTTAAGAGATCTGAGTTGTTCCAGAAAGGTACAAAGAGCAGAAGTTTAAAATTAATTAGGCAATTAAAAAATACCCAGCTAACTTAGACTTTGGAGTTCCTCTGGAATAAGAATCTCAACAGTTCTCCATTGTTGTCAGCAGCCAAACTTTGGTCATTTTGGATTAGTTGTTATACAGTGTTACAAACGGTACAGCCTTAGAATTATTGTGGAGTAGTTTGATTTAAATATTTGCTAATCACCACCAAATTTGTTGTGTCATAGCGTTACCAAACAAAAGTGGGGTTTGGCTGCCCCCTGCCAAACACAGGCATAAAACAAAGGCTGGTGGGGAAGGAAAAAGGTCTTTATTAAGAGTTTCCACAATTTCTGGTACTGGAGGACTCCCTGACTCCAGGCTCCTCTCTTCTGCAAAACACAGAAATCCCAAAAAGACTAAAACCCCAGACCAAACCCCAAAATCCCACCCCTTCCTTATCCGTCCTCCTGGAGCACAAGCCTGCTAAGTGGACTGCTATCTGACTTCAGGCTTCCTCCCTGGAGTCTGCGCGTGTGGGGCCACCACAGTTGCCATGCCGCAGCTTCCCACTTGGGCCCAGGGCCACCGCCAGCCGCTGCAGCCAGACGTGCAGGGGCTCCGTGTGAGGTTGGGCACCTGAGGCTGCCCACGCCCCAGGGCCTGCGAGCACCTTGGCCTGTGAAACTGCTCAGATCTCAGAGGAAGAAAAGGGGCGAGTTTTAGCCCTCCCTCCATTTAAATCTCTGGGCCCAAAATTCCATGTGCTTCCCCAGGCAATCCTGTAGGTTAGACTGGCAGGTCTGCCGTGTTAACCTTTAGGTACACGTGCCTCTCTGACCTCTAGGTTCCCCTTTAATCAGAAACTGGGAGTGGGTAGGAGGGCTAGCCTCTGTCAGTTATTCTTGCTAGCTAGGGCAAGGCTTCCTCCTGCTTCCTCCTGCTGAGTTTCAGCTCTGGAGTGGGCAATCTGTCATCTTGCACACACTAGCTTTGTTGCCGGAACAACACTGTCTGCCACCCTGGCTTGTTTACCGTTTACCTGGGGAATATAGCCTCTCCCATGCACTACCTCAGGGTTTCCTGTGACCCCTCCCTCACTGTGGGCACCACACCAGTATTAATCGGAAAGATATAATCAAATATTTCTGAGGAGCAGGATGTAATTCGAGGGCTTAGTGTTAGATCTCAGATCTAACCTTTACTATGTAAAAGTCAGAAATCAAAGTTAGGTAAACTATTGATATGTAAGCCCAAAAAGTCATTAAGAGCTCCACGCAGACTAACCACCCAGAAAAGAATAGAGCTGCTTCAAGTTACAAACCTTGTTGGCCATTTAAATGAGGTCCCATAATGCTCATGGTATACTTGACCTATTTTCTGAATAATAAAGGAGTAAATTTCTGCTTCATTAGCTAAATAATTTATCAAGTTCTTAGTGATCAATGGTGAAGGGAAAATCCCTTTTAAAACCCTCTCCTGGTGATTCCTCCCAGTTCCAAGAACAACTCAAGAGTTCAGGCTAATGTAGGCAATAAAGCATGGCAGTTATTTGATCAAACTTACATATTATTGTGTTTTTTTCCCCTGAAGGAGGGGCAACCCCCTTCATTTATCTCATGAGAGGTATCGCAAGCTCCATTTGGTGTGGCAACAACACTGCATAATAGAAGAGATTGCTAGGAGCCAGGAAACTAATCAGATGTTGTTTGGATTCAACTGGCAGTCATTATGAACTCCAGCTCTTCCTCGGGACAATCACGAATGAAGACTGTATTGAAGACTGATTCAAAATTATGGAGACCTTTCTGAAGGCCGGGGAAGGGTTGGAGGGTTTTTTGCTCCTTGTCCAGTTGTCCAGATTGATATAAATCAATAAAATATTCCTTAATGGAGTATTGCCTTCAATTAGTGAACATATGCTTAAAAGGAAAAAAAGAACATAGACTAATATGTTTTATGGTCTAGAACACTAAAGAAATGCTTCTTTATCCCAAGTGTCTGATTCTGCTAATATATGCAGAAAACTCATTTCCCTTCCTAATCTGTCCTGTTTCATTTCATCTCCCTGATCAATGAAGTCACATCAAACAGTTGTGGACATTTTTATGTATTAGTTGGATCACTGAGAAGATTCTAATAATCTGTGATTTTCTTCCTTTCAGCTAAGAGAAATTGCAGAAACTGCGGTATATTTTAATTGAGAAAGTTCTGTAGCTGCAAATGTTTTCAAAAAATAAATTTTTAAACATTTCTCTTTCCTTTTAAGGAAATACCCCTACTGTGCCGCTTATTATTTCAGTCAGAAATAAAACCAAATTTCTATATGGACAGAGTTGGCATTTCTCAGGCAGATTTCTGCCAGTGTAGAAAAGCTTTTTTCCCACTGTAGAAGTCAGTAAGAGTTAGGATAGCGAACTCATTATTCATTCCTCATGAGACGGCGTTTATCTGTGATCCTCACTTCTGACCTCAAATAGCTTTGTTGGGTTTTAAAGTTAAACTTTCCATTTTCCAAAGGCAAGTTTCTAAAATGAATTCACGTATCTCTTAATGTGGTACCATCCTATTTAACCCTTAGAAACTTGCTGCAGTTCTGATGTGAACTATCTACAGAATGAAGAAAATCCCCCCAGTGAATGGAGCATGACTGCTGTAAATTAGAACAATCAGATTTAAGCCACTTCTGCAACCTCCTGTCTTTGTAAAAGACTGGTTCTTCACTTGTTATCTGTGTGTACCTTTTCATACACTCTGATTTTTATGACTAGTACAAACAGCCAAAAAAGCCATGTGATCAATAGTCTGTGTCCTGCTATAACATGCTGTGGTTGAGCCATTTTGTTTATAAATAATCAGGCTCTCCAAAATCTGTGCAATCTTTAACTTTTATGAAGAACTTATGATACAAATCAGCAGACAGAAGATAAATTGAAATCTTCCATGTTAGCTTCTGTTGTCTCTGGGGCAACGTTAGGAGTTTGAATGAGGCAAAGACCATCTTATTTTGCCTTTGGCGACTACTGTCATCTCTGTGTGTAAATGTTTTCCTACCTTCTTTGTGCTCAGCAAAGGCAAGCAAATAAAAATACGTTTGTGAAGTGATTGATGGTGCACATTTGGGGTTAGTTGTTTTTTGTCATTGTTTTTTTCCTACATAAAGTAAAAAGGAGGTAGATTTTGCAGTAAGGGATTGAGTCACAGAATCACAGCCATGATTTTCTACTTGAATAATTATTGAGAAGGTATCAGGAAATAGATTCAACTGCACTGAACAATTTGTAACAATTGATGGGTGAGGATCAGAAAATTCAGTATTCATTTTGCCAAATCTGCCAGTATGATTAAGTGATTAGAACATTTCCCTTTATTTCTTATATAATTTTGTGGGATGGATTGTTTGACGAGGAAGCCTGAGCCAAAGTAGGCAACAGAAGACTATGACTTCTGTCCTGATGGCCCCCAGGTTAACAAAGAAAAACTGACTTTTTATTTCTAATCTTTTTATATTCACTTCATAAATTCTGGGGTTAAGCTCTCAAACTGCCAGAGGGACTATCCTACAATGGCCAGTCAGACCTTTAGTGCCAAAGAACCTGTTTCATATTGAGCCCCACTTGTTGAGATTGATTCAGATCTCTGCAGTGTAGATGAGCATAGGTCTCTGTGCTGCCCCAGCCCAAGGGATTTCTAATTATATTCAAATATCCTAGTGGTTTGCCTGCATCATTGCAAGCAATTTAATTATGCTTATGAAGTTTACTGACACAATGAGCAAAAAGTCACTTTATTTTCTTTAATGTAGAATATGGAGGAACTAATTCAACAGGATGGCTTCAAAACTGTGTTTTTTTAATGTTTGGTAAGGGACTGGCAGGAGTTTTTATGATATGGGGAAGAAAAACATATCTGTATAGTTAAATTATTATGTTAGCGTATGGGCTATGAGTTCACCCCTCAGCGGTCGTCTGTCGTTGCATAACAACTATGCATTTGGTTCACTGTGATGATGATCTGTATTTAGTGACTGCAACATGTTTATACCACTGAGTCAAAATCCATCCATGATGAAGTTATACAGATAATGCATATATTGATATCTTTTATTGCAAAGTGTAAATTTTAAACTTGTATAATGTTCTTGTGCTTTTTGAAATAAAATATCTTATATGTGTATATTTAAAAAGAAAAGAAGGAACTTCTCATGTTTGGGGATTGGGTTTTAAGTGTTAAAAATCTGTACCTAGAAAGGAGCCCTAGTTAAAAGTTATTGTTGTCAGCCGAGACAAATTCTTTAAAAGACATAGGTATTTAGCCTAATGGTTTCCAAACTTTTTAACCATACAGTCCATCAGTAAATAATTTTTAAACAGGCATTATGTATTTCTATATTCATGGAATACTGCACTAATGCATTAAGTACATTGCCCAAAAACGGAAATTTTTTAAAAATCATTTTAAAAATCAGTGTTTCTATTTAAGTATTTTCCAAGTAAGTCTATACATCCCTTTGGGTATCACATCCTATGTGGAGACAACTGTCTAAAGCAGCACTATATACAGAAGAACTCTGCAGTGATGGAAATGTTCTGTATTTGTACTCCAGTGTGGTAGTCACTGTCCCCATGCACCTATTGACCTTTGAAATGTGGCTAGTGCAATTAAAGGCCTGAATTTTTAATTTACTTAATTAATTTAAGTCATGTATGGCTAGTGGCATCTATATTGGACAGCATAAGTCTAGTGTAATGGTTCTCAAACATGACGTATTAGAATCACCTAGAGAGTGTTAACAAAATACAAATTTCTAGTTTTTCCCTCCGTCCTAAATTGGAATCACCTAGAATTGAGCCTTAAGCTATTCATTGTGATTTCCTTCTGTTTCTAAACCGTGACTGTTCACTTAAAATTTGGAGCTTGCTTTTACCCCAGTGATTGCAGATTGTTTCTACATAAGCTTCCATTTAAGGAAAAGTTACCTACAGGGTTTTTTTTAAAACCATTGCTTTGGTTTTAAGACTTTAAAATATTCTAGGAGGATAACAGTAAAGACAGTGAAGGAAGGGTTTAGGGATAAGGAAATGAAACTACAAGACACCTGTAATTAGCAGGAAGAGATCACTAGGAGTCTTATCCATGCTTATACTAGAGTAGCTGGACTCTACTAAGAAAAACAAATCACATAACATGACTTATTTCACAATCTGACAGCATTAATAAAGTTAAAAGATATCCAGAGTTAGGTGGTATCATGTCAACAGTATGGTTTCGGAATTCCCTCCAAACTCTTCCTGAAAACCATATACACTAACCAGGATGTCGAAAGAAAAAATCCATGGTTCAACAAAACTAGATAACAGGGAATGTCCATGAATTCCCAAGTATAGGCAGATATACTGAAAACATCAACAGCAGCAAGACGTGCAGTTGAAGTGGCGTGAAATGAAAGGGGACACTGAGTAAGAGGCGCAGAACTGAAAAGTTGCCAACAACCCCCGAATAGGGAGAACCCCGCTCAGCAGAACACCTGGACAATCGAGACTGAGAATTACAAACCAAGATAGTAAGTTCTCACATGCTTTAAATTGAGGATCGGTGAAAAAACTACTGTGGTAGTAGTCTAAGTCCCCTACATTATTCTTTAAAATAACCACTAAATACTGGCTTCATTAAAGAAGGATCCTCATCCTGTGGAAAACTGCTAAAAACAGAAACCAGAATGAGAACAGCAATACTGTGGGTAAGATATAAAGTTCAGGTTGTGTGCATGAGTGGTATAGAAGGTAATATATTAGCAAAATGCAGCATTTAAAGATGTAGGTAAAATTAATATTTGAGTACTTGACATTAACAGAAGAGGGAACCTTAGAGCCATGAAACTAAAAGAGTTTTCTTGGCCCATCCCTACCCGTTTGACAAGCACCCTCTTCTAATGGTCGAGAAAATCCATCTCATATAAAAAGAATATAACTGATGGTTAATTTATGTGCCAACAAGTGTAAAGGATGGCCAGATCACTGGTTAAATGGAATTTCTGGATGTGTCTAGATATTTCTGAATGAGATTAGACTTTGACTCAGTAGACTGAGCAAAGAGATCTGTCCTCACCAATGTGGGTGAGCATTATACAATCCTTTGGGGGCCAAATGAAGCAAAAAGGTGAAGGATTGACAATTTCCCTCTCTTTAAAAATATTTCTATTACAGTTTACACTTAATATTATTTTGTATTAGTTTCAGGTGTATAGCATAGTGGTTAGACAATCACATGCTTTACAAAGTGGTCTACCTAATATTTCAAGTACCCACCTGGCATCCTACATAATTATTATAATATTACTGACTTCCCTATGCTGTGACTCCCTCTCTCTTGAGCTAGGACGTCCATCCTCTGCTCTCTGACTTCGGAGTTCCTGGTTCCCAGGCCTTTGGACTCTGAATTGTACCACTGAATTGTCCAGCTTGCAGACTGCAGTTATCTGGGATTTCTTGGCCTCCACAGTTAAATATAATGGGATGTGTGTAGTGGAAGTATAAATATTATTTCCTATTGATTCTGTTTCTCTAGATAACTGACAAATACAATAAACTAGCCCCAAACAAATTATTAAAGGGGAAAAAAAAAGTAAAAATGAACTGAGTAAAGCTGTAACGACTGATGAGAATATAGTAGAAAACTGTGACCCCAATTTTCTTTAACCTAACATTCAAAATGAGTTATAAAATAATTAAGAAAATGATCAAATTAAAGCTTTGGCAGAAGCAAAACTCAAAATGTAATGGAAGATGTCAAAATTGATATGGCAAGAAAACAGGAGGATATGAATAAAACTCAAGTAAAATTAGGGGAAAATTTTAGAAGGAATATTGGCAAGTCAGCTATGGAAAGCACAGTTTTTACTGAATCAAAAGAAAAAAAAAGAAAAACATAAGATGGATTTAAGATAAAGCAATAGATATAGAAGATAGGCCAAGAAGATTCAATATATATTAACTGGAGTCCCTGAAGAAAACCAAGCAAGAGAACAAAACACAATTTGATAAAACTTTATCGAAAAAAAGAAAAGGAAACTCGAATATACACATTGAAAGTTAACACTGCAAAACTCAGCCCAGAACAGTCAACACCAAGGCACAACCTAGTAAAGCTGTTTGATCTTAAAAACAAGAAGGACAAAAGTATTTGAACATGGGGCAAAAATTCCAAGTCACTAATAAGATAAAGTCAGATTGGCATTAGACTTCCTGGGAGCAACATTTTAAAGATACTTAAAGGATTTCCAAGGATTTGTATATCCAGTCAAGCCATCCAAGTATAAAAATCCACAGATAGTTAAAAGCAAGTTAATACTCAGGAAATATATTTTTCGTATGAAATTTAATTGAGGAATTTACCAGAGAACAATTTTCAGAAATCACAAAATGGTTATAGAGGCTTTCGCATACAGTGAGTGTTGCATAAAGGAGACAAAATTGGATGCTCTGATAATGTAAAATGAATACAACTAACAAAACATGGGAGGAAAGGAATGAGGAGGTAGAAAATTAAATAAACTCACTGATTGCATCAATGGTATTAGCTAGAACTAAAAAGATAACACTTGAGCTAGCTGACAAGAAATAAAAACTCAAGTATGCAATTTGACACCAGGATAAAATTAATGGCTAGACAGAAAGAAGGGGCCAGGTAAGAAGCAGCTTCATAATTGCTCATATTAGGAAAGTAATAGACAGTATTTAAAGAGAGTATTAAGAGTATTACATAAAGGTATTAGTATAAAGTTTACGACTAGCACTATTATACAATACAGTACTGAAAAGGGAGAAAGGCAACAAAAAGAGACTACATAATGAAGTAATATAACAAAATGTAGACCAAATGATAAATTTAAATGGGCTTAACCTATTTAGAAAAAACATCAGATGAGCTAATAGATTCAGGTGAAAAATAAAAGACATTAAACCCGATTTTAAACTGGAAAAAAGATTTGAATAGGCTTTTCTCCAGAAAAGATGTACGAATTGATAAGTACACTGGAAGATGCTCTCCATCTTTAGTCATTGGCAAAATGCAAATCAAACCACGATAAGATACAATTTCACACCTCCCTACTAGGATAGGTATTACCAAAAAGACAGACAATAATGTATTGACAAGGATGCGGAAAATAGAAAACAAACATAGGCAGTCCTTCACTTTGCATAGTAGTGAATTACTGCAAATGTGGCCACGCAAGCTGAAACTGTACAAAGGAATCTTAATAATCAATGGGAAACATTACTATTGTTCCATGGCCTTCAAAGTTCAAAATGTACTGTCAGTTATAAATAAACAGGGAAATGAAAATAGTAAAACCAATATTTATTTAGCACAATGTAATTTATAACTTTACAAACATTGAAAATTAAAATGTTTTATTTCTTTAAATTATCAAAAAAGATTTTCAAGAGTTCTTGCCTGGTTCTCTTTGTATAACTTATGATACAGAGCGAGCATCTTTTCTATGCCTTGGCAAATTGTCACACTTCTAAGTTTGGATCAGCGTCCAACATTCTATCCTTTGTGTTTCAATATTGTGAAATACTTCCAAGAGTTTCTTTAATACGAAGTTTTTTGCCAGTTTCATTTCTTCTGGGACATTCATCATAACCACTTATTTATTTTGGTAAGTTTGTCTTCACTAAGTTTCTCTGCGTATCTGGAGTCTCTCAAACAGCAATGGTGTCAACAGTCCACAGTTAACTATTTCTTCTATAACATTTATAGTAACCCTGGTCGGTGTGCTCAGTGGATTGAGCGTCGGCCTGCAAGCCAAAGGGTCTCCAGTTCGATTCCCCAGTCAGGGCACATGCCAGGGTTGTGGGCCAGGTCCCCAGTAGGGGACATGTGAGAGGCAACCACACATTGATGTTTCTCTCCCCATCCTTCTCCCTCCCTTCCCCTCTTTCTAAAAATAAATAAAATATTTTAAAAAATACATACATATATATATATATAAAACATTTATAGTTGACCCAAATTTTACTTCCAACATTATTCAGTTTCTTTGCTGTACTTTTATCTTTGTTGGCTAATTCCCTCTATCAATTATCCATTTTTGTATAATGTCACATGGAGTTATCACTAGGATACAGGAGACAACATAATGACACTCCCTGTCTCTGAACTGAATTAACAATGTGCAATGTCCAATCACCAACAGACTTTGAAAGGGTGACATAATTGGTCACTGATCATGGCTCTCATCTGTTAGTGATCTGTGGGCTGATCACTGCAAAGATCATAATTTATGCAATTAATCTCAGTTCATATATCACTGTAAACAAGGCCGGAACTGTGTTGTTGGGGGACTAATGTTACTTTAATTAAAACGCACTAATTGAAAACCTTGCATTTAGGAGCTGTACAAACTGAGGACTTTCATCAGGCGAAACTACAGGATAAAGAGAAACATTCATAAAAGAGACTTTAACAAACATCTCCCAAACCTAGGTAGGTAATGTGGACAAAAATTAATAAAGATGCAGTAGAGCCAAACAACATGATCAGTGCATTAGTTGGGTCCTACGGTAAGCAGATACTGAGACAGTTTGGGGGAGTATGAAAAGCTCTAGTTGCTGCACTAATCCATTCAGGCACAACTGGGCATGGGAGTACTGAAGTAGATCATCTAAGCTCCACACACATTCATCTCTGCTGTTTATCTAACAGCAGCCCTTACCTCCTCTGCAGATCAGTGTAAATTACCCTTGTCAAGATAGCGGCCACTCTTGCTTGCTAGCCACTGGTTACATGCAGACCAAAAGGCCCTCGCTGCAGCCAAAGTAGTAGTCAGTAGGACTCTTGCTCTGTCCCCTGGCAAGAGTGAACCCCTAGGGACAATTAGTAAAGCAATAGAACCCAGAGTTGCAGGAACAGGAAGTACAGAGTCCTCCGGAGAGTCATTGGGAATGATGTTGAGTAGAGCTACTCCTTGGTTCCTGAAACCCAAGTATTCTGCTGGAGACATAGCACCATACGAAGTTTTCTGATTCAATTCAGTGCACATACTGCATCCTGGAGGGTAGGACCCCACCCTCACAAGCATTGCCTCTAATCCGACACTTCAGCTGCACTTGCCATGAACCATTCCAACATTCTGTCAGCTCAGCTGCTCCTGAAAAGTGCAGCATACCACGCGACAAGCGTATCTCTTCATCATGGCCCACCCCTGCACCTTCCTACCTGGGAAGTGGATTCCCTGATTGCGTGCTAAGTTGTGTGGGATTCTATGCTAGTGGAACAGGTACTCTGTAAACCCCCAAACAGTGATACTACCTGAGGCTCTGTGGGCGGAAAAGGCAAACTCATACCCTGAATAGATGTCTAATCCTGTGAGAATGAAGCACTGACTGTTTTAGGATAGAAACATCCTAGTGTGGTCAACTTACTACCCAGTAGCTGGTTGATCTCCTTGAAGAACAGAGCAATGGATTCCGTTGCTGATAGGATAGACATTCAAGGGCAGCAGTACTGCATAGATAGATAATAAATACAGTTTTTTAAATCTTCCCTTTCAGTATTTATACTTCATTTTTCCCTTCTCTGACTGCATGGGCTGCAGTATTAGTGTGTGACAGCTTAATGACAAGAGTGGGATATGATCATAAGGAGCTTTGTAAGTGATGCTAAGGACAATGAGGAACTTTTTCACAGATGAATAATGTGGTCACATTTTCATTTAAAAAGAGCTCTCTGGCTACAGCATGGAAAAAAAAAAAAGTCACCAGGAAAGACTGGAAGGAAGACCCATTAGAAGGCTCCTGGGGTGATGTAGATAAGAACTGGTGACCTAAGCTACGAAAGTAGCAATTGGAATAGAGAAGAATTGATTTTTAAAAGATAAAATATGTCTGTCTCCACTTAGTCCACATGAAGTGTGATTCTAGTAAACTCATCACTAAAGACATACATGCATTTCAAGCCATTTTTAGGATAGACATTTCCCACAGGGGAACCAGAAGCCACTAAAAAGAATATTTTAATAAATGTATTCAAACTTAACAAAAAGTACTCAAAACAGATAAAACCAGTGGATTCAATGTACAATATAAAATGAAAATAATGCAATTCAATGAATACAAAGTCAGTTATTAGAACTTATGTTCTTATAAACGTACCCCAGTCAGGACAGGTAACAAGTTCTTTAGGGCAGCTTCCAGAACTGGTTAACTAAATCGTAGTAATGGTTGACATGGTCCTTGAGCAGCAATATAGATGAACTGGAAAAAAGTAAATTACCTCTAGCTGATAGTAAAATGATGAAGTTGTACCAATTTAGGAGAAAAAGAACACTATAAGCAGGAGAGAAGGTGACAAAAGCAGAAATTTTGAATTAAGTTAATCGAAAAGACAAAATCAGGTAACTTAGCTGTGACATTTACCCAAGCCTCAATAGCTCTAGAACAGCCTCTTTCCGCTATTCTGCCTCCTTTGCGCTCAGTCTCCCCTCTTTGTCCGGAGTCCTCACCTCATCCTTAGTAAATGCCACACTTGCTGAATTAGCATTTCCCAGCTTTGATTCCATCTCTAGGTGAAAAATGTTCAAGTGTTCAAATCTGTGTGTCCAGCCTTGACCTCAGGCCTACATGTCCAACTTTTTACCTGGTAACGTTCCTGGATCTTCAAACTCACAGACTCTAAAATTGAACTCATCCTTGGATCCAAACCAGTTCTTCCTGTCTTCTGTTTCTGTTAAAGTTACCACCATTCTCCAAGTCAGGCAGTTTTGACATCAAAATTATTTTTCACTTTTCCTTCCACAGTAAATCAGCGGCCAAACTTGCCAAGTCTCATCGATCGTTCCCTCAGATTGTCCCCTGCCCCGTAACTGTCACCACCCCTCCTCAGGCCCCTCTTACACCTTCGCCAGAACGGTTGCAATCGCCTGCTGGCTGGTGTTCTTGCCTTTAGTTTCTCACTTCCTTGAATTCACTCGGCGTGTTGTCACGGGTTTAATCCCCCTGAAGCACAGATCTGGTAATATCTCTAACTGATACTGTGGCTCCTCAGCAGCCATGCTTGATCAAAAAACTTCAGTGGCTCATGAAATTTAAGAGCCTCTACAACATGGCTCCAAGTTATTTTTCTGGCGTTTTCCTCCCTTCCTTTGCAACCAGCTACACTCTGACTTTTAGCCAATTTTTAAAATTAATTTTAATAAGTACTTAAAATTTCCCATTTTATCTCCACTCAAATATGGACTTCAGATAATGACTTCCTTCACAGTGTGAAAGGGTGGGGGTGAGGGTAACTTTACAGGGAGGAGACTGATAAACCCTACCTCAGCCAGGTGATCAAGGTCAATGTCATTAGTGATAAATCATGATGATAGTATGTTTCCTTGATATGACGTGATAAAAATGGCACTTTATGTGCTTTCCTCTCCCAAAGCCTTAACCCCTGTCTAATAAACACACACACACATGTGCATACACATATTCCAGTAGGGGTCATCCTACAAAGTACTTGACCAATACTCCTGAAAACTGTCAAAGTCATCAAAAACAAAGTTGTCATAGCCAAGGGAACCCTAGGGAAACATGACATGTGAATGTAATGTGGTATCCTGGATGGGATTCTAGAACAGAAAATGATATTAGGCAAAAACTAAGGAAATCTGACCCTGACCATGTGGTTCAATTGGTTGGAGCATAGTTTTATACATCAAAAAGATTGTGGGTTTGATTCCTGGTCAGGGCACATACCTACGTTGTGGGTTCAATTCTGTACAGGAGGCAACTGATCGATGCCTCTCCCTCACATCAATGTTTCTCTCTCTCAAATTAATAAATATATATGCTTGAGTGAGGATTTTAAAAAACTTAGGAAATCTGAATAAACCAGGTTACCAACATTATTTTAGTAATTATTACAAATAGAGCATATAAACATAAGCATTTTTTAATAAAAGAAATGGGATGACAGGATATAGGGTAACCCTTTGCACTGCCTTCTCCTCTGTAAATCTAAAACTACTCCTAAAAACAGTCTAGTTTTAAAAAATCTTATTTCCAAATGACTATTACACAATCATTAAAAAAGAATGAGGCAGATCTTTGTGAAGAAAATATCACTAATGAAAAAAGAATATTGCGAAGCAGTGTATTAGGCGCGGCCTGCTCTTTGTGTAAAGAAGTAAGAGTCGCCCTGGCTGGTGCCGTTCAGTGGATTGCGCGCTGACCTGTGAACTGAAAGGCTGTCGTTTCAATTCCTGGTGAAGGCACATGCCTGGGGTACGGGCCCGTTACACCCCCTTTTGGAGTTGTGCAGGAGGCAACCAACAGAGTTTTCTCTCACACATTTATGCTACTCTTTAAAATAGACCTTTTGGTGCACGTGTGTTATGCACCACTGAGTTAGCTCCGGCTCCTGGAGGCTCTGTGGAGGAATGATGTCCACAGTGTCCTGTCCTCGACAGCCCTGCCAAGCTCCTGTAGGCTCATGCCTGTAGCTTTTTTGAAGGTGTCAATCCCTCTTATGTTTGGTCTTCCTCTTTTCCTGCTGCCTTCTCTTTTTCACAGCATTGTTGTCTCTTCGAAGGAATCTTGCCTTCTCATGACGTGATCAAGATAGGACACCTTCACTTTTATCATTTTTGCCTCTAGCAATGTTTCTGGCTTAATTTACTCTAGACCCACTCGTTTGTCTTCTGGTGGAATCTGTAGAGCTCTCTGCCAATACCATATTTCAAGGGAATAAATTTTTTTTTGTTGGAATAATGTTTAATATTTAAATGCAAAAGTGGGCACTGATTTTTTTTATTCTCTTAGACACACACACAGGTCTTACAGCCAAAATGTGCAGAGGAGGTAAGCTCCTGTTCTGCCCTCCACAGTCTCTATCCTGTGCTTTAAGCTGCTGCCGGCCCTCCCTCTTCTCCAACATACATAGAAATTCAAGCCACTATTTATACACTACACCTGTAATGCATTTTGTATTTCATATAGTGTGCACATCAAAACAAAACAGTTGTTAATGCTCAGGGGTACATCCTTCCCAATGGCCCCCACAATGAGATACTGAGATCTTCTGGTCAGGTATCAATTTAGCAAAAGACATGGAATGGACAGAGCTGGAGTATCCATCTGCATTTCTGCACTCTGGTATCAGTGAGGACAGAAGCAGTAAGTCAAGATAGCTTGGAGGGCACAGTTGCAAGAAGGGAGTCTCTCCATGAGACAACAAGGGGAAAATTCTCCCAACCAAGTTTAGACAGATCAATGTGCCCAAGTTAAAATAAATAAATAAATAAATCAGCACTTCAAACACTATTGAATTTTCAAACTTCTTCTGCCAAGACAGGTCAAATATAGCAGTAACAATCTAGCTGTTTCCAGGAAGTGAAGGTGGAGCCCCTGGCGTTCCGCCTGACAGCCCTGTGTTAGGTTCTAGAAATAAATGCTGCTGTTGCAGTTTTGCTGTTGCTCCGTTTGTAACTTCTCAGTCCCAAAGACAACAGAAAGAACCAAGATCATGAAGGAAGTTATCCCAATCCACAAGGCTGCTTTGGAAAACCTGTTCATTTTTTGAGCCTCAAAGAGGAAGAGATCCAAAGTGGCTCGGCCGCGGACCAGATCCTCTCTGGAAACATCTCTGTCAGACCCCAGAGTCTTTCCAACAGGGTCTCACCTAGTTCCTCGTCATCTTCATCTTCCAGCCCCTCTTCAGTCCTCACGGCATCACTCCTCAGAGGCAATTTGTCCAGGGACAGGGAAGCTCCACGACTGGCGGCGACGGTGGCAGCCATGGCTTGGGAATCGATTTTTTCTATTAGCCTTCTCACTGTTCAACTTTTACATTGGTGTGGATGATATATGGTACCTTTAGAATATTGAACCATGTGAATATATTTCCTGTTAAACAAACAAGCACACACACAAACAAACAAATAAAATCAGAAATAAAGAAGATGGCCTGCTAAATTCTCCCTCTGACATTTTTAGTCAGAGTGAACTGGGGTTTTTCCCGCCAGGATAGAATAGGCGAGGGGCAGCTGAGAATAAACCGAACTGTTTTAAGTTGCTTTCAGGAGGAGCACTGGAGTAGAAGCAAATAGTGCAGAGAAGGACATGGAAAAGTAAGGCTGGGGCTGGGGCAGGAGTGCTTTCATACAGGTCAAGCTGCCCCATCCAACGATCGCTCCTGAATCCTGTCACACTATCTGCCTTTTAAATGTCACTTTTTTCCAGGTTCCTATCTTACCCTATTGTTTTCTTGCTCTGTGTTCTTCCTTGTGGATTTGGAGATACTAGAACTCAGTTTTATGGTCTATGAGGACTTAACACTTGGGCGAATTGGTATAGTTAAGGTAGAGGGGCATCTATAATTGTTTACTTCTGGGTTCTTGTCATTTTCTCATTATTGTGTGTGCGTGACTTTAGACTAGGCACTGTGAAAAGGGCAATAAGTTTACTCCTGCAGAGTAGGGCTTTATAATTTGAAAAAGACCAACACAGTTACTGTCCAATGTATAAAATGGCATGAGATCAAAGCAACAGCTGAAGGAGCATCAAAATAAACCTTATTTGAATCTTTTAAATTTTTGGATATAATTCTTTGCAAAGACGATACAAACTATAGGGATTTACAGCCGTTTCTTGAACGAATCCCTAGCTCTTAACATAAAATGAAATAACTGATGCATAAAATGTAACAAGAGCAACTGCAGCTTGCACCTGAGTCTTGGCCTCTTGCCTTCCTCCTTGGACAACGTGAGCTTCAGTGCTCGCTCCAGCTTCCCACAAACTACTGGATCCTGGGCTCTGTGTAGTTGTGCAGTGACCAGGTTCAGCTGGTCAGTGGTGCAGCCAGTGTCTATGTAGTCTCCGGGGGCTCGGGGTCCTGGAACTCCATGTCCCACTCCACCAGTGTTTGGAGCACCTGGGGGTCCAGGGGTTTGGCTGTGGGGATAGCCGGGGATCTGGCAGGCATAGGGGGCATCCAGAGAGAGAAAGAGACAATGCAATGCCCGAATGACCCTCTGCCTGCTACCAGGAGAGGGTGAGATGCCTGGAGGCTCATAATAGGAGACTAGAGAGCAAAATCTAGGAACACTTGGAGAAGGGACCCCAGGTCAGAGGCTGGCGGCATTATTTCAAGACCATTGAAGACATGAATGCTCAGATCTTTGCAAGTTCTGTGGACAATGTCTGCATCGTTCTGCAGATTGGCAATGCCCAGATTACTGCTGATGGCTCCAGAGTCAAGTATGAGACAAAGTTAGCCAACACCAGTCTCTGGAGCGTGATATTGATGGGCTCTGAAAGGCCATTGATGACACCAATATAACTCGGCTGCAGCTGGAGGCAGAGATCGAGGCTCTCAAGGAGGAGCTGCTCTTCATGAAGAAGGGCCACGAGGAAGAAGTAAATGGCCTGCAAAGCCAGATTATCAACTCTGGTTTGACCATGGAGTTGATTGCCCCCAAACCTCAGGTCTTTGTCGAGATCATAGAGGAAATCCGGGCCCAATATGATTAGGTGGCTCAGAAGACCCAAAGGAACCATTACAGTGGCCAAAAAGTTTGTTCGGTTTCCCAGCAAGCTGGCTCTAGTAGCACTTAGTTGTCTTTAACTTCATTTAAAATAATTTTGTTAGGCTGTATTGTGACAGCTGTCATATCAGCGTGCATTAAAAAAAAAAGCTTATCAAAATTGGTGAGCTTTTTAAAATTATATTTTACCGATTATGGTACTACAGTTGTCCCAATTTTTCCCTCTTTGTCCCCTTCTACCCAGCACCCCCCACTCTCTCAGGCAATCCCCACACCATTGTTCATGCCTATGGGTCATGCATATAAGTTCTTTGGCTATCCCATTTCCATACTGTACCTTATATCCCTATGGTTATTCTGTAACAACCTATTTGTACTTCTTTTTTTTAAAAAATTATGTTTTATTGATTATGCTGTTACAATTGTCCTGATTTTTCTCCCTTTCCCCACCTCCACTCAGTACCTCCCACTCCCTCAGGCAATCCCCACACTTTGTTCATGTCTATGGGTCATGGGTATAAGTTCTTTGGCTACTCCATTTCCTACACTGTACTTTACATCCCCATGGCTACTCTGTACCTACCTATTAGTACTTCTGAATCCCCTCACCTCTTTGCCCATTCCCCCACATCCCCTCCCATCTGGCAGTTATCAAAAAGATCTCCATATCTGTGATTCCGTATCTGTTCTTCTTGTTTGCTTAGTTTTGGTTTTTTTTTAAAGATTCAATTGTTGATAGATACATATTTATTTCCATTTTATTGTTCATAGTTTTGATCTGCTTCTCTCTCTTAAATAAGTCTCTTTAACATTTCATTAAGTAATGGTTTGGTTATGATGAACTACTTTAGTTTTTTCTTGTCTGGGAAGCTCTTTATCTGTCCTTTGTTTCTAAATAATACCTTTGTTGCCTAGAGCAGTCTTCGCTGTAGGTTCCTGCTTTCCATAAATTTGAATATTTAAAAAAAGATTTTATTTATTTTATATTTAGACAGAGGGAAAGGGAGGGAGAAAGAGAGGGAGAGAAACATCAATGTGTGATTGCCTCTTGCCCACCCCCTACCGGGGACCTGACCCACAACCCAGGCAGGTACCCTCACTGGGGAATCAAACCGGCAATCCTTTGGTTCACAGGCCAATGCTCAATCCACTGAGCTACACCAGCCAGGGTAAATCTGAATATTTTTTGCCCATTCCTTGCAGCCTGAAAAGTTTCTTTTGAGAAATCAGCTGACAGTCTTATGGGAGCTTCCCTGTAGATAATTAACTGCTTCTTTCTTGCTGCTTCTGAGATTCTCTCTTTATCTTTAACCTTTGGCATTTTAATTACGATGTGTCTTGGAGTGGGCCTTTTTGTATGCATCTTGTTTGGGACTTTTTGTGCTTTCTGGACTTGCATGCGTATTTCCTTCACCAAATTAGGGAAGTTTTCTTTCATTATTTTTTCAAATAGATTTCCAGTTTCTTGCTCTGTCTCTTCTCCTTATGGCACTCCTGTGATGTGAATATTGGAACACTTGAAGTTGTCCCAGAGGCTGCATACACTATTCTTGCTTTTTTGGATTTTGTTTTCTTCTTGTTGTTCTGATTCATTGTTTTATTTCTTCCTTGTGTTCCAAATCATTGATTTGATTCTTGGCTTCATCCACTCTACTGTTGTTTCCCTGTAAATTGTTCTTTATTTCAATTAGTGTATCCTTTGTTTCTGACTAGATCTTTTTTATGCTGTTGAGGTCTTCACTAAGTCCCTTGATCATCCTTATAACCAGTGAACTCTGCATCTGATAGATTGCTTATCTCCATTTGGTTTAGTTCTTTTTCTGGAGTTTAAATCTGTTCTTTCATTTGGGCCATGTTTCTTTGTCCCCTCATTTTGGCAGCCTCTCTGTATTTGTTTTTATGTATTAAGTAGAGCTGCTTTGACTCCCTGTCTTGGTCAGTGTGTAATAATGCCCCCCCAGAGGGGGATTTGTAATGGTGTCCAGAATGTGAGGTGTCCAAGAGAAATATATGATATTCTCCCTCCCCTACCCCAAGGCGAGCCTTGGGGAAGGGAGACATGGAGCAGGACCTTTCAGAGTTACTTTGTGTATAAATAATAGACCAACTTCAGATCTGCCATGCAACAAGTCTATTGAGAATCAGTTTGCATGTCAATAACAGCAAGATAGCTTCATACCTGATATGCAAAGACCATTATTTTGCATGTCAACAAGACTAACCAGGAAGGTTTGCATTACCGAAGCCCAGAAGGTAACTGGGAAGGAGCTCCCTAGTTACAGTGCCTGTGCCTGAGAGCTGGGATGTGGTCCCCCCAGGCCGTGGAGGAACAATGTGAAGACCATGCAGGAAGGAAAGGGAGAAAGAACTCTTGCTAGTGAGCCATGAGAAGGTATCACGTGGGTTTGGATTAAGAATTGGTGACACAGATGATGGTGCTGAGAACTGTGAGAGGCTTGTCTAACTGAGCTCCAGACTTCTGTTCTTTTCCTCTTGAAGGATGATACCTCTGACTGGCCTGACTGGGCAAAGGCGAGGAAAAGCAGGACTGTGTGTGTATAGGTGGGTGTTTTAAAGGGATTTTGAGATTTAACAGTGATATTTAGTCATTATTCGAAACCTGTATAACTTTTGAATAAATAGTTCCTTTCCTTCTCACCAAAGTCTGGCATTGACAGCCATAATTTCTAAGGGCAGCGGGCAAAGAACCTAGAACAGAGGGACCCTGGGGAAGGTGAGGTGTTGTTTTGCTAACAGTATCTGAGCCCCCATACCCCAAACGGGTCCATGTTTGGTAACAAATGGCCTCTGCCCGCCTTTCTGTCTGGGAGAAAGCTGTCCCTAGCTCTTTGCCTTGAAACCAGACACCTCAGTTCCTCCCTGTATGCCACTGGTGACTTTCAAGCTGCTACCCCGCTGCTGGAGCTCAGAGGGAGTGAGTCTGGGTAATTCCATGTTTGGATTCTTTAAAAGGAATTGCTTGGGTCTCCAGAAGTTTCTTCCACCAACTCAATCCCCACTGGATTTTGCTGCCAGGAGTTATGGGGACTTAGCTTCCTGGCACTGGAATGCTGGTTGGGGCTGGGACGCCTTGCACCCAACATATCCTTCCTGAATTTTTTGTTTGATTTATTTTATTTTATTTTAGTTAACTTTATTATTTTTGGCTGGGAGGGGCGGTCTCAGAACATTCTTATTTTCTCTACTTTTTTTTATAGTTTATCCTATTACAGTTGTTCTAATGTTTTCCCTTTTTCCACTTTCTACCCAGCCCACCCCTCTTGCTCTCAGTCAGTCCCCTATCTGTTGTCCATGTCCATGAGTCATTCATACATTTTCTTTGACTAATCCCTTCCCCTTCCTTCCACCATTCTCCCCTCCCTCTTCTCCTCCTATAGCTATCAGCCTGTTCCATGGTCGAGCAGTGTCTCTGGTTCTATTTTTCTTGTTCGTTTATTTTGTTCATTAGATTCTAGTGATAAGTGAGGTCACATGGGTTTGTCTTTTGCCGACTGTCCCTCCCAAATTTTTATCCACCACACATGGATGTGGGATCGGCCTGTTCTGTGGCTGTGCCCCTTCTACCAGTCTCATGGATGTGGTTTCTTTAATTTCATCATTGTCAGACTTCCATTCAATTCTATTTTTGCCAGTTCTGAGTGATGGCTGCTCTATGTTTTAATTGTAATTTTGATGTGGTTGTGCAAGAAGGCAAGCCGTGTTTACTTATGCCGCCATCTTGACAAGAAGTCAAAATTGGTAAATTTTTAATAGTGAAGATGGAAGAAAATAAGCAACATTTTCAGCATGTTATGCTTTAGTATTTCAAGAAAGGTAAAAACACAATTGAAACTCAAAAAAAGATTTATGCAGTAGATGGGAAGGTGCCACGACTAATCAAACGTGTCAAAAGTGGTTTGTGAAATTTCATGCTGGAGATTTCTTGCTGGATGATGCTCCACAGTCAGGTAGACTGCTTGAAGTTGATAGTAATCAAATCAAACATTAATTGAGAACAGTCAATATTATACCACATGAGAGACAGCCAACATACTCAAAATATCCAAATCAATAAACTTATTGGAGAAAATGAAAAATGTGCTTTTATTTTACGGAAAAAAATCACCCAAACTTTTTGCCAACCCAATAGACAAGGACTAGTCCCAGTAGATTGAGGAGAGCACCCAGTGGTCACCTCTCAGACCACTGAGATAGGATCTGCTGAGATGATACTCATGGAGTTGAAATGTACTGTCCAGTCCTTGGAGACTGACCTGGACTCGATGAGAAACCTGAAGTCCAGTTTGGAGAACAGCCTGAGGGAGGTGGAGACACACTATGCTATGAGGATGGAACAGCTGCACCTGCAGTCAGAGCGGGCCTAGACCCGGACAGAGGGGCAGTGCCAGGCTCGGGAATACAAGGTCCTGCTGAACATCCAGATGAAGCTGGAGGCTGAGACCACCACTTACCACTGCCTGTTTGAAGAAGGGGAGGACTTCAGTTGTGGCAATGCCCTTGACAACAGCTACTCCATACAATCCACTCAAAAGCTCACCACCAGCAGGATTGTAGATGGAAATGTGGTGTCTGAGGACAATGACACCAAAAGTTCTGCAGCATTAAAGGCAGAAGTGGGGCACTCATTTAAGGGAGGGCAGGAGGCCAATAAAAAGTTCAGAGATCATTGAAAAAAAATTAACAAAAGCAAGAATATATAAAATATAATGAATGCAAATTAATAGTTGCAAGAAAATTTGAGACAGAACTCAAGCGTTACTTTTTCTTGAAAGTTTTTCTTAACTCTCCATGTAACAGGCAGAATAAAGTTCCCGAACTACACAAGAAGTCCCTGTAATATCCTAGAAAGTACAAATATGTTACCTTACATGGCAAAAGAGACTTTGAAATTAAGAGTGTGGACCTGGAGATGGGGAGAGGATCCTGAATTACCCAGGTGGACCCAATCTAACCATATGAGTCCTTAAAAGTGGAAAAGGGAGGCCAAAGAATAGGTCAGAGGACTTGGCCCACCGTCGCTGCTGACTGAAGATGCAAAAAGGGGGCCATGAACCAAGGGCTATCGGCAGCCTTTAGAAGCTGGAAAAAGCATGGGATCTGAACACAGATTTTTATTTCTCTTGGGTAAATATCTAGAAGTCAAATTACTGAATAATAGGGTAGCTATATTTTCAGATCTTTTTTTCAATGTGCTGGTACTACTTTACATTCCAACCAACAACGTATGAGAGTTCTGGTTGAGCCATATGTTCATAAAGATTTGATGCTGTCGGTCTTTTTTAATTTTCACCATGTTATGTGTGTGTTTTGTGTTTTTTTGGTCCATTTTTTATATTGGTTTTTTTTTGTTCTTTTTTCCCCTGATTTTTACAGAGTTTTTAAATATATTCAAGATATTTGCTCTTTATCTGTGATATACGTTCTAAACATTTTCTTAGTTATTTTGACTTATTTATGGTGCTTCATGCCATGAAAAGACCTATAGAGTTTTTGTAGTTAAATTAAAATTTTTTTTCATTATTCCTGGATTTTGGGTCAGAGAAGAAAGCCTCTTCTCATACCCAGGTTTAAAGGAATTCATCCATGTTTTCTTATAGTAATTGTATGGTTTTGTTTTTTACATTTAGATCTCTGATCTACTTGGAATTATTTCTGTCTGTGGTTCAATTTTATTATTATATTTTTCAAATGACTGGTTATCTGAATACAATTTCTATAAAGATTCATTTTTTTGAGATGCCACTTTTATTATATATCAAATGCATTTGAATCTATTTACAACTTTCTATTCTAGTCAATGGGAATTAAAGGTTTTAAATTTTTATTTTTCCAGCAATGGATTTTTTGAAAATCTACGTGAACCTAAAAATGAGATTTCAATTTACTAAGAAAAGAGGAGTAAGGATTGTATCCTCCTGCAAAAGATTGGGTTAGATCTCATCTTCAACTGGATCTAGATATCCCCCATTAACTGGCAACCTTGAATTAACCAGAACAAGCTTAACATACAACACACAATGGGATGCAGTGCTAACAGGCAGGGATTCCACTTGAATGCTGTGCATAACACAGACTGGCTAAGGAAACTAAAAAGTCCAGTGTCTAGGTTTATACTGTTGTTACCACTCCTAAGGTATATTGAATAGGATTTTTTTCTCTCCTCTCTCTTCTGAGGCATCCACACAAGAGGATTTTTTTCTTAATAATCATCCTTTGTTATGTTTCTGGGTAAGGACTAAAGACTATCAGAGAGCAATATGCAGAGTCCTGCATAAATAACGCTTTTTTATTACATAAAAATCTTTTATCATAAAACCATAAGCATGTAATTCTGTAACATAACACCATTTGACATTTTAGGTGAAATGTTCAAATTGCTGTCCATCTCATGGAAGACATTCATGTATGAACCCTACCAACCACACTCAGTGGTGTTACTTTTGCTGGACCCTGTATAATCATCTTACTATGGAAGATGCAGCCCTGGCTGGTGTGGCTCAGTTGGTTGGACAGCATCTCACAAAACAAAAGTTGCTGGTTCAATTCCCAGTCAGGGCACATGCCGGGGCTGTGGGTTTGGTCTCTGGTTGCGGTGTGTGTGAGGCAACCAGTCGATGCTTCTCTCTCACATCAATGTTTCTCTCCCTTTCTTTCTCCCACCTTTCCCCTCTCTCTAAAAATAAATAAATAAAATCTTTTTTAAAATATGGAAGATGCAGAAAAAACCCAAACTCAAAGGTCTCAATAACACTTTTTTGGAAGTTAATACAAAGTATGAGGACACTTGTATTTTTCTATTTATTAGTATTTGACTTTTTGCATTCATGTATTTTAAAATGCTGAGTGTGTTTAATAAGTATTTCTAGAGTGAAGAAAGTGTAGAAAATATGCAGTATAAGAAATGATCCCTCCATAGCTTATAGAAGTACGACATAAGCACAAAAAAACTATAATTCAAAATAGCCTATATAAGGACCACATCTTATATTTCTTCATCGCTCCATAGGATGTCATACAGTACCTTGATATGATATCTAATCAATTACTGGGAATTTTAGTTGCTATCTGCAAATATATTTTATTTTGTAGAACATATATTGCTCAAGTACCACCAGAAAAATATTTAAAGATCATTTTTGTCATCTTCATCATCAGGTCTCTAAAAATTATTAAAAAATTAGTCACTGGATAGTCTGCTTTGATTAATAAGACAAATAGAAGAGACCATTTTGTTTTATTTCAGTGTAGCTGGCAGTGGAATATTATGATCACTAGGATGTGCTATTAACTTTGCTATACAGTTAAGTCTTCCTGGCAGTAGAAACCAAAAATCACAAAGACGTCTGGTGTTGGGAGTAGATAATCCCTGAATCGGAAAGTCACTGAATTTTTCCAGGCTGTTGCAGGCACACATCAGCAATCACAATATCACCTCACCAGCTTCCCATTTGAAAACTGTGAGAATATAAGGATGCTATGTTAATGGATGACCTTGTAACAAAGACAAAACTAAAAAGACTAAACAAATATGTATAGAATTCACTCTTCTAATAGAATGTAATTTGTAAAAAGTTAACACTTAATGGTGTAGTTTCTTTTGTATTTCATAAAAAACATAAATAGGAACTAGATCAAGAAATGACTAATAGTTAGAATTGCTTTTGTCAATTTAAACTAACTTTTATTATCTAACTTTAGATCTAATCACTGTCCATCTTCCCTGATATTATGTTCTATTTTAATAATCATCAAACACAAATTGATATTCAATAGGGTAAAAGACAATAGACTTATATACCCAAATTGAGATTATTTTGCTCCCACACCCTGTTTCTCTTATTTCTTTTCATTTGAAAAATTTTTTATTTATTTGAAATTAGAAATAAAGGATGAAGTTTTTAAAAAAACACAAACACTTGAGTTAGTTAATATATTTGGTATGACTGCATTTCTGTCAAAAGAGGTCAAAGTCTCAGAGGACCCCACAGATTTGGCCTGCAGGCTGCAGTTTACTGACCTGTATTCTAGATCATCTATGTATGTTACATAATATGCCTATATTAAAGCAGTTGTTGCAGTGTATTGCAATAGGATTTGAACATTTGCTAATCTATTGTAAAACTCTTAAGCAGAGGGACTGACTTGATTCATAATTGTTTTCCCAGTGTCCAGCAGAGTAGTGGCATTAAGAGTTTCTAAAATTTTTTGTTTAGTAGATTAAGTAATATTCAAATATAAACTGGTTAGATTGATTTAAAAAATTGAAAAACAGAGCTCTTTGTTGATTTGTGAAAGCACTGGAGAACCAGTTTAGTATTGAGTTTCATGTTTCAAAGGACTGTGCATTTTTTAAAATAGCTTTATTAATCTATAAGTTACATATCATGCAACCCACCTATTTAAAATGCATAATTCTGAGATTTTTTTTGTTAGGCTATAATTGACATATAACATATATTAGTTTCAGGTGTAGACATCAGATTTGCTTTTAAAGCGTGAGATGGAAGGATCTAAAGATAGATGGAGGAGGCCACAAATGGAGAAAAGGGAAAGAAGAAAGGGATTCTCCATTATGTTCTTTATTCTGTGCTAGCAGAGAAGCTGTTGAAAGGGGTTTTCTGTCCTGTGTTAGAACTCAGTTTAGCCCTGGCTCGCATAGCTCAGTGGATTGAGTGTTGGCTGCGAATTACGGGGTTGCCGGTTTGATTCCCCAGTCAGGGCACATGCCTGGGTTTCAGGCTAGGTCCTCAGTAGGGGGCGCGCGAGAGGCAACCGTATATTGATGTTTCCCTCTCTGTCCCTTCCTCTCTAAAAATAAAATAAATAAAATCTTAAAAAAAATCCCACTCAGTTTAAATCTGAACTTTGCTTATTATCCTTGAATATGTTCTAAGACTAATCCAAGACTGAGTATTATTTTTTCAGACTCAATTATCCAGGGCACACATCTATAGACTTGAATCATTCCTCTCTTCAATCTCTCTTTTTTTTCTTCAAATCTTACTTTATTATCAATCACTGCATGACAAATTGCCCCCAAAACTTAATGCTTAAAGCAACAGTACACATTTATTATTATCACATAGTTTCGGTCAGTCTGGATTTTGGGAGTGGCTTAGTTGGGTGATTCTGTCTTAGAGTAACTCTCACAAGGTGGCAGTTAAGTTGGGCCTGCAGTCATTTGAAGGCTTTCCCAGGGCTGGAGGATCTACTTCCAAGAATGGTTTGCAAGCTAGAGCTGATTAATTGGTGTAATGACTAAGATACTTGCCAGGTGCCCACTGCAATGGGCTGCTTGAGTCTCCTCATGTTATGGCAACTGGCTTCTAAGTAAGTGATCCAAGAGAGCATAAAGGGGAAGCTGCAAAGTCTTTTATGACTTAGCCTTAGAATTTAGACATCATAATTTGTGAAAAAAAAAAATACCGGTTACACAAGTCACTCCAATTCAGTATGGGAAGGACTATTGTGTACCGGGAGGCACAAATCATTATGAACCTTCTTAGAGGCTGACTACCACATTTCTCTATTTTTAAACATATTTTAATTCCGGTACCAGCTCTTGAATAATATATTACCTTTCCATTTAGCCTAACTAAAAAAAAAAAAAAAAAAAAAAAATCTCTTGGGGCACCATAAAAAAAGAGAGGCTTGGGAAGCTGTTTTCCTTGGGCAGTCCAACATTCCTATCCTGAGATACACTGCAATCCTATTCTCAAGATACTCCTCACAAAAGACTTCCCTTTTCACGTAACTTTTAAGACTCTCTCGTGACACACAGCTACTGGATTGTTTTCTCACATACTTATCCTTCATGGATTTGCATATAGGAGTTGGTCATAAAATAACAATTATAATAGCCATCTTCCCTCATTTGGAGTACATGCTGACTTAGTTAAAATAAACAATAATAGTTCTGTGTGTAAATTCATTAAAACTCTTACCCATGATAACTGTGATATATCTGGTAGCTCGAAGAGGACACACTGTATTTGCTGAGTGAGTGAAAAATATTCCATTCAAATAGAGAATAGTTATTTGAAATATTGCTGGATTTTTACCCCTGTAAACTTCTTTAGTTTAACGAAATGTATTTGCAGAAACTCTAACGCTTTCCAATTCAAATACTTGCCCAGACGATACTCTGAAGTGATCTATATTCTTTTAGACAAAGTAATGGAAAAAGCAACTTGTGGTTTCAATCAGTGGAAAAGCAACAATTTGGCAACTTCTTTAAGCTGTATCATCAATTGCATTTAATGTACATTTTGTTCTGCTTTTTATCCAAGGATCTCGACATGACAGACAGTAGAGGTGCCTGCTGATTTTTTAACGAATGTCAAGAGGCTGTGGCACTTCCTTAACAAGAAGAAACAGATTCTGTAACCATTCCGAGATTGAATATAGAATTCATATTTAACCCTTTTATATATTTTTACATTTTCTTTGGTGTTAAATTTTGTCTACATGTTCGAACCCTTTTATCTTCTTAACTGGCTTTAACTGTAATCTCACTTGAGTGAAGAAAAAGATTGAAAGTAAGATGAAGATCATAATTCATTGCATCCTTTCAGTCCATGGTAGACTCCTGGAAGTCATTGTGATAATTAGTAAAAGATAAAACAAAACAAAACAAAACCCCCAACACTGGACACCAGAGTAAGAGACCCGAGTTTTGATTCTGCCACAAATTAGTTTCCTAGTCTTGGGAAAGCAGTTTAACCTGTTTTGTTTTGTTTTTTTCTTCTGTGACTTGGTGGGTAAGGATGAGAAAGGGATGTCATCTTGTTTCCTCTTCACACCAAAGAGCCTAACACAACACCAAGTACAAATGTATCGCACCTAGCCTCATTGATTCGCCCTCTTTGCTTTCCTTCGAAACTCTTCGAGGGACTCCCTCATTCCATAGCTTAGAACCCCACACTGGTCCCCAGGGGTCTGTTCATTGAACCTGTGGCTGGTGGTATCTCAAAAACGGAATGAAATCTCATTCTTCGTGGGTTGCATAAACTGTAAGGATATTTCGGGGTCCATGCTGTGTCACTCCTTTCCGGAGTCTCGGTCTCCTTTCCTCCTTACATCCTTAGGCCTTTTCCCAGTATCCACCAGCGATTAGCTTCGCGTTAGGTGGTTCTGGGCACAGGGCCAATTTGCCAAATACTGGCAGCTCTGGTTCTGAGGAAGTGGCATGGCAGGGCCTCGTGATTTGGGGCCCTTCGCGACTGCCTTAGGGTATGTCAACTCGTACGGTGACAAAACATTTCCGATTTTCTAACGAAAAGCCCAGCCCCTCGGGGTCACAACCACACTTCTATAGAACAAACACACAAGTTATAGAACACCGTTGTGCGCCAGCCACTGGTTTCAGAAGGCCTGCTTCTTCCCGCTGGACCGGTGTGTAGCTGCGGTTGTGGATGGAACTACGAGGCCCAGAATTCCCACGCGCATGCGCGAAGCTATTGTGACGCTCCTTTCTCGGTAATTCGGCCTCTCAAGCAAACCTGAAGATAGCGGCAATTCCCCGGTGGGGGGCGGAGACGCTCTCTGCCTGACTCTCCACCCCCTTCATGAGAGGCAATGGGACCAGCCAACCGTCGTGGCAGGCCTGTGCCGCACCCTCCAATCAGCACCCGTGGTGAAGAGGTGGGCGTGCGCACTGGCAGGGCTAGTGGGCTCGGTTGTGCTGGGTTGCGAAGGGGGAGAGTAACGTCGGGTCGGGTCAGCGGGCGCTGCAGTAGTCGCCGCAGCGGCGATGGGAGCGGTGGGGGCGAGGCGGCGGCGGCGGCGGCAGAAGGAGGAGCGGGGGCTGGCGCAAGAGCAGCGGTGGGGGGTGGCCAGCAGCAGCCGTACCAGTAGCAGCCGTCGCCGCCGCCGCCAGTAAACGCGGACGGTACTCGAGGGGACTGCCCGGACGGCCGGCCTCGAAGCCGCGCTCAGGTCCCGCCGCAGTCGGCGGCGGGGGATGGGCAGGCGGCGGCGGTCCCTCCAGCGGAGGGTTGACCCCTGCTGGTCCCAGCCCTGAGCTGACGCCAGCCCTCCGCCCGAAATCCCTGCGTCCGCCACGGCCCAGGTAGGACACACCCCCCGAACCCCCGGGGCGCGGCTGGTGGAGCCCAGGGCCCCGCCCTCCCCCAGTTCTGACCCCTTCCTCTGGCCGACCCCCTCCTTTGGACGATCCTTTCGCCAAGGGACCGACTCTGGTGGGGAGGGAAAGGGGACGGAAGACTCCTCGGTCGCTGCCCACGCCCCGGGCATGTGCCAGATCTAGTCCCTCCACCTTGGAGACCTTCTGCTTCTCTCCGGTGTTCCCGAAGGCTTGCACCGCGTTTCCCCAGAGGCTCTGGTGTCTTCATTGAACTTGGAGGCTCATGAAGCTTCGTTCTGTTTCCCTCTCTGGGTGACCCACATATCACTTGTATTCTTGCTGCTTCTGGTACCAAGACTGAACACAGGCTTCTCAAGCTATACTTAGCGCTTGTTTCCTACCCACCTCCCCAAATGTAACAGCAGGGGGCACGGCCCGTACAGTGTTTGCTGTGTAGTAACGAC